>JXTC01000087.1:666639-738531 GCA_002914845.1 Trema orientale | reverse complement strand
ACTTCTAATTGTACTTTTTGGATAATTTAAATTTTTAATTGTAATAGTTAGACATTAGAGTTTAGACTACACTCTTTTTTCCTTACCAAGGTTTTATCCCAATGGGTTTTATTTGGTAAGGTTTTTAATGAGGTAGTCATTATTAATAATTAATAAATAATTTCTTAATTTTATTATTTACTATTTGATTGAGTTATTCTATTTTTAAAAATTTGTCTTATTAATTTTAGTTGTTTATTTTACTAAATAAGTAAGTATACAACTAGTAATTTTATTTTTTATTGAAAAAGATTCATTTTTCTATTTTTTTGTTTTTTTTTTAAATTACCGGACCGGGCCGGATTTGGCCCGGATTTAGCCCGGCCCGGAACTTTGGCCCTACGGGCTGCCGGGCCGGGCTGGGCCTTCAAAACTACTTTGCGGGCCGGCCCGGCCCGGCCCGAATTTCTCCTCCGGCCCGAACGGGCCGGGCCGGGCCGCCCATATTTACAGCTCTAGTTTTGGTTACCTCCTTTGGAAATTTTTACTACCAGTACTGAAATTGACAGCCGCGAATCTTGTCCTGTAGTACTCTTTAGCATCTGAACATAATTTCTCCTTGTTCATATTATGATCGGACATAACAAGATTCACTGCAACTCGAGCCCTGTCCTCGTCTGAGTTGAACAATATCAAAATTCAGATCAATTGGTCAATAAGTTTAAAACAACTAAACTTGCCATAAATATTACATTATCATGGATTCAGTTGTTTACTACCTTAGGAGCTGTTAGCATGGACCAATCACATTGCTCCTTAAAGTTTATGACATAAATGCTACAATAAAATGTATTCTATTGCTATGGAATCTTCCTATCAGTCACAACGTTAAAAGTTAGGCTTAGTGATGTTTGCTGCCAAATACATATCCAGGTTCCCCATCTGCAGATTGGGTGTAAGGAAATTACGCTGACATGTTCAATTTAATAATAAAACATATAGCATCTTCTCAACCCTCATATTACAACTTTTGTACAAAATACAGATAGCGAACTAAATTAGAACTCATCAAAAAAATTTCTACTAAAATAAGTACATCGACTAATGCTCACATAGCATTAGATACTATAAATACCGTCAAACACAGTTTTCAGTAATTCTTTATTCACGTGACTGGATCACATCGGACAAATTCAGGAATTGACTAATAAATTAATGTTCTTGCTAGTCATTAAAAAGAACAGCATTAAAATATTGGAATCCCATTGTTGGCATTCTTTTACTTCGCTTACATAAACTACACACAACTTCCTTCATCATCTCACGTCACGTCAATTCACCATCTCTAAGATAGGAATCTCATATCTGAACAATTCCGTCCTCAATAAAAACCACGAAAAGCAACTAATGTTCAATATGACTCTGGTGTATTGGAATAAAGATCTGCAACAAACTGTTACGCTACAATGAATTCACAAATTTATTACCATTGCGACATATCATGAAAACCCAAAAAAAAAATATATATATATATTTTTTTTACCTATGCATAGGTACCAATTGGACCAATGAAAAATTTTTTTGCACATTTTTTTATATTAAAAAGTAGAAGAGAGAAAAAATATTAATGATGCACGTCTTTTTATGCATCTCATTTTAGCCGTTAGATCATTGTTAGATGATTGATCCAACGGTTAGAAAAAAAATACCTACACATAGGTAAAAAAAAAAATACCTACCGGATTGGCAACCATATATATATACATATATGGGCACCAATCCAATAGGTTTTTTTTTTTTTTTAATCTATGCATAGGTATGGCCAATGAAAATTTTTTTTGCACATTTTTTTATTATAAAAAATAAGAGAGAGAAATAGTATTAATAATGGACGTCTTTTTATGTACTTGATTATAACCGTTGGATCACCATTAGATGATGGTCCAACGGCTAAAAAAAAATACCTACACGTAAGTAAAAAAAAAAAAAAATACCTACCGGATTGGCAATCATATATATATATTCACCATGTACTCACCAAGTCTAGCTTCATTCTTGTGGAATTTCAGATCTCCAGTAGATAACTTTTCACCATGACTTTGAGTACCACCATTTGAAGGATTCTTAAATGGGAGCATTCCATCAAACACAATATTCTGAAATCTGGTCTGCCCCGCATCCCTTCTTTTGTTGTCCTCAACTAATAACTTCAACTCATACCGAACATCCCTTGTTTACTCCTTCAGGTCACTGTACTCCACCCCAAGTCGTCGTATGGCATCAATAATATAACTCATACTTGGATCTCCCATTGCGTATTTCTGAAATGCATAAAGAAATAATTAAAAAATTTTATATCTATCAATCTACTTCCATTTTCAGAAACATATTTTACCCAATTTCCCCACTTACTAAAATTATAAACCCGATAAAAAAAAAATCCGACACATTTGACATTTGCTTATTAAGAAAATGCGAGGGTATCCATTACTCTTGTCTTTTTACATTCAAATCAAACATACAATTACAACATTGGCTAACTACTGTAACAAAATAAGCCAAAACCGAATAATAAATTATCTTCTCCTTGATTTCTCGTCAATCAAATAACCAACTCCTATCTAAGCAAGGAATACACATAAACAAGAGTTCATCAAAATCCACATTAATAAACAATATTCCAAAATTATTATACTAATAAGATATAAACAAGACCAAACACCGTTATCAGAGCATATCCATTCCAAACAAGTCACCCAAAACTGTCAAATTCATATGCATTTGCATAAATACATATCTGTACGCGGTACACACTAATTACAAACAGAGATATACGTGCCCCATTATCAGATGCAAATAACATGGAATTATATAACCACGAAAAAAATGTTAAAATTTTTTACTTTTTAAAAAATTTCGGTACATAGGAACATTGAATACAAGTCCTGATTAGGAAGAAACAGAGATATGAGTGAAAGTTGAATATTCTGTGAGTTCTTTTAGTTTTGGCTATTTATTTAGCTATTTTCTTCGCTCCTTCTCATTTTCTTCAACGTTGTGGGAATTTAGAAGTAGAACTTTTGGGGTCTTCTTTTTTCAATTGTTGTGATTTTTAATTATTAAAAGAACAAACAATTACATAATGTATTATGTATCAGTTATCAGTAAGATCTAAATAATTGTTTTTAAGTTTTAACTTTTTTTCCCCTCATAATGCTTATGCTCCGTTTTCGAACCTAATCAGAAATGGCCAAAAAAGGATACTTAGACATAGTAGTAGAGCAACACCAACATGAGAAAGAAATCAGGTTCTTCTCTCTTTGAAAAAAAAAAAAAAAAAGAAAAACCTCTCTTGCGTTTCTTCTAAAGCCGTTTGATAACGTGATTTGCAGGCAGCCGTCCCTAATTGATTTGCTTTTATCTGGTGTGTCATGGTCCACGAATAGTGCTTATCTCAGATATAATCTCATCCATTGGATCAATATCCGACGCTTAAGCAAATAGTGCTTATCAATTTGTCGTTTTCAAAGCTTTATGTCAAAACAACAATAATGGTCGTTATCAGTCTTTTGTTACATAATGCTTCAGCACAAAATGAAGCCATTGCTTTATAAAATAAAGCATAACACAAATATAAACCAATCCGAAGATTTTTGCTTTTTTCAAAAACAGGTAGATTTTGCAATAGAATTTAGTACTTTGTTATATATTTCTTTTTCTTTAAATAATTAAAGTTAACTACAAAATAATGAGAGCGCTCGTGTTTTTTCTTCCGAATGAAACTTTTTTACTTACATACATACTTATCTGATTGTTCAGTTAGTATTTTCTGAATTTTATTTTTGAAAACTGTATTTTCTGAATTTTGGTTATTCAACTTTAATTCAAATTTTTAATATAAAATAGGGAAATTCTAAAGGGATAATAACAAAACTATCCCTGGGTTTTGATGAGATATTCAATATATCCCTTTAATTTTTATAAATCACAAAAAGATTCCCTCTAATTGGTAAATTAATACAAATTTCACCCCTATAACTTATTAGATCAAAATTAACAAACAAAATGTCAAAATTACCCTCTCTCTAAACTTGAAACAAGCAAAATTTTTTTGAAATGACCAAGATACCATTACCTAAATACAATTGAATAGCTAAAAATGAAAAAGTTTCTTTGAAAAAATTATATAAGACTTTTATAATTTTCTTCACCAAATCTTCTTATTCTTAGTCATTTTTTTCTTTCATCCACTACTATTTTTTTCTTCACTAACACTATTTATTATTCTTTAAGTAATATTTGTTTTATTAAAAGTTTAGAGAGAGGGTAATTTTGACATTTTATTTGTTAATTTTGACCTAATAAGCTATAAGGGTGAAATTTGTATTAATTTGCCAATTAGAAAGGATATTTTTGTAATTTATAAAACTAAATGGATATATTGAGTATTTTATCAAAACTCAGAAACAAATATTGTTATTATCCCAACTAAATCCATCAATTATTGGACTAAGTACGTTAATTTTCTTTTTACATCACAAATAAATTATCTTATCATTTTTTTTTTTGTATATTCATTATATTCCAAAAATACCTATTTTATTTTGTGCATTCATTATTTTGTTGTACTAAAATGGAAACAATAAATATGGGGCCTAATTATTATTAATCAAGTTTTATTATGTTTATCTAATTTTAAATTTTCTTTTTAAATTTCAAGTTCTTTTCTTTATTTTTTTTATATAATTACATGTATCATGTTATTTTTGCTTAATCTTTTCTTCTTTTCATCTATTTTATTTTTCTCAAAAAGATAAATATAAAAATTTTTGTCGCACTTTTTTTTTCCTTTTTTAATATATATGATATATATTATCAAAAGTATTGAACACCTACTAAGTCCAATTTCCTATTTCTAAATTCTAAGATATGTACATATGGATCATAATTCAATTTTTTTTTTTGGTTGCAGGTCTTTGTTTTTTAAATCTCCTTTATTCTATGTATATATATTTTATATATTATGGTGACATCTTCTCTTAATAAAATTGTATATTTTGTCTTGAAAAAAAAATTACATATTTTTATTATTTTGAAGAATAAAAAAAATCCTCCTTCTAAGGTTTAAGCGATTTCATTCTCTTATTTTCTTCTCTCTTTTTTTTTCCCCCTTTACATGCTACTAGCATTCTGATCATATAACTATATATAATAGGTGTATTCAATTCTTAGATTGTCCTTTTTGGTAATACTAATTAAGGGTAAAATTATAACTAAAATAATGAATATACTTAGTCCAATTGTTGATGGAACTTTTCTATAAAATATCCTAAACTAATACAAATCAACTTAGACAACAAATGTTTTTACCACATATAAGAACAATAATATTCCCATTACTTAAACTTCATAAATATTCAAACTGGAGTTATTTAGGCCATGGTTGGATACATTTTATATTTTTTGTTCACAAAAATTGAAAACAAAAACAAAAATTTTGTTTAAGGCTTGTTTGGTAACCACTTATTTAAACAGTTTTTTGTTTTTTAATCAAAAAAGTGGAAATACTTTTCAAAAACATGATTCGTAAAATTAATTTTGTTTTTTTTTAATTTAAAACAAAATTTTTTAAATTTTTAAAACAAAAGATTTCTTACTTTCAAAATTTTTTTAAACAATTTTTTAGAAAGCCTAGTATCAAAATTCAAACATATTTAGACCCACATCATTATTTCTCTTATCATTTTCTATCTCATCACTGTGTCTCTTGTCACCATCTCCTAGTCTCTTGTAAAAACGGTATTTTCTAAATATTTTTAAATGTATCATTTTTCAAAGTAAAAATTTAAGAAGTGATATTTTTCAAAATAAAACTGTAAAAAAAAAAAAAGTCTCCAAAACTTCCTAATTTATTTAGAGAAATATCATTTTTTTAATTTTTTTAAAAATACCACTTTGAAAGCTTATTTTGATAAATACCACATTTTCCTCTCTTTTCATTCTCTCTTCCCTTTTACCCTTTTTGTCATCCCTTTCGATTTTCACTTTCAAAAGTTAAAAGTACTAGTTACCAAACGTATTCTTATCTTTTATTTTAGAAAACAAAAAGCAAAAATATTAGTTATCAAATACATTTTTTGTTTTTGAAAATCAAAAAACAAAATAAGAAAAAGTACTTTTGTTTTTTTGTTTGAAAAACAAAAACAAAAGCGTTACCAAACGATATCTTATGTTTTCAAATTTTAAAAATAAAAAAACCTGCTTGGTAACACATCAAATCATTTTTAATTTTTAAAAACAAAAAACATAAACATGCTTAGCAATTATAAAAATTATTAGAAAAAATCATTTTAAAAATTTATTTAGAAAAATACTATTTTTAAACTTTGATTTCGACAAATATCATTTTTTTGGGCACTATTTTTAAAATCTGGTTTAGAAAAATATCACTTATGAAAGTTTATTTCCAAAAGTATCACAAAAAAATTTATTTAGAAAAATACCATTTTTTGGTTTTGCATTTTGTTTGAAAATTTTGGAAGTGAAAAATTTTCACTTCCATTATTTTTTAAAATTTTGTTTACAATTTTTTAAAATATAAAACAAAAACAATGTTACAAAGCATGTTTTCTAGAAAAAATTGTAAATTTTTCTTTATATAAATAGGAAAAAAAAAAAGTGTATCCAAGTATGCCCTTAATATTTCAACATTGTTATGATGAACATGGGACACCTCTCAAATGTTTATTTAGTACTAGTCATAAAAAATATGACTATATCCCCCTAAAAAGACTTAATTACCCCTAAAATGTTTTAACTTTTATTTATTCTTCTCTTCCTCTATGCCTCTTCTTTAGTGTTATAATTTCTCTCAACTCCATAGTTTTCTGAACAATCAAAATTAAAGCAACGTTATTGAGGGTATTTTCTCCCAACCAATCAAAAGACAACACGTGGTCTTTGGGGAAGATCTAAAATGACGTGTCGAAGCTAGCATCAAACGACACCAATTTTATTATAAATTAAGCCGTGCAACTCTTAGAAGGCCGATAACCTGGTCGGATGACATAAGACCAACTAGGTCCTCAATGTGGAAGATAAAAACCCTAGGTGGATATTATGATCCGCTCGGACGACCTAAACATTAATACTTAAAAACTACCAGTAATCATTAGATGAGCACATTAACTGATCACTTAGAAGGAAGGTTCCAACCATATGGCATTAACAATCTTATTATCATAACACAAAAATCGGCGCAAGTTGCAGAGATGCTGATACCTGGCCCAATCGCCCATCTTTTGTCCGTACAAGAGGTAGGTGAGATTACTTCTTATTTTTTCAAGAGATACGTGACCATCAACCCTAGCATTTTAGGACCACAAGGCCAATATAAATGATACCTTATACTCCACACATAAAGTAAGCCGTACAATTCTTTTGAGAGGTGTTTATTGATTCTGTCAGGATGTTCAGAGCTTGGTAATGTTGTGGTGTATTTCCAACTAGTTTGCATGAGTTTATTTTTCCATTTGGTCTATCTCTCTCTCTATATTTATTGAATATTCTCTTGTTTATATCTAGTTCTAGTTTGTGCAACCACCCCTTGTTTTCGTTTTCTACCTTTTATCAAAAGCTATTCATTTAAATAGCGATAACATTATTCCCACTTTGTAAAAAGACAGACAAATATTCTTCAACAATTTCATTTACAATGTGAAACGGATATAAGATGTAAAACGTTACATTTGATTGCTATCAATGTAGAAATCAAGGTTTTATTCCTTAATTTTTCAAAGTCTTTACGAAAGAACGTTGTATGTATGTATGTGTACACAATAAAGCTTCTATAAATTATTGCTATCGGACTAGTAATAATATTATTATTTTAAAGTGATTATTAATTTATCAATAAATAAATAAATAAATAATTTGTTACTTTATTGATAAATAAATATTATTCATCAATTTTTAAAGAGTAGTATGATAATACTTGTGCATTTTTTTTTTTTTTTGGCTCGGATACACATATGACGAATTAAAAAGAACAATTAATATAGTCATCAAAAATTAATGCGTCCATACTCAGAAACTCGAAGGTTTTGTCCTGGTAAATCAGTTATCTATCTAACATCTTAATTGATATTATCCGCACATAACTGAAAAAATAATAAGAACAATAACCAAGCGTTTTTCTAAATGAGCGTCCAAAAGAGAAAATCACCCCAAATTCCCTTGAAATTATATTTATAGTTACATAAGATAATAAATATAGTAGCATATGAACAGAATTTGATTATGCATCTGTTGTGATATATATATTTTTTTTCGTATTTCATGTATTAACAAGGGTTTCCTCGAATATTTTTCTCTTAGTAACAGCAACAAGAGTTTCGTAACAATTATTTTTTTCATAAAGGTTGATAAGTATAAGACAACAACAATAAAATGTCACTAAGCTACTTTATTATGATTGCGGATAGACAGAGTTAAAAACGTCAACCGCGTCGCAGAGGTGAGCTTGGATAACACGTGGCACTCCGAGGTTGAATTTGATGACACGTATCAAGAGCGTCAAATCAGACTGGGCTCAGTCCCGTGTTTCACAGTTGCGACGTGACACGTAATTGTCGGCATATCAGTGTCCAAGTGGAGGCTGTAAACTGCACAAGTGGAGCATCCACAGCTGATTTTCATATGTATTATTCTTTCCATTCTTTCTTATGCGTGCGGCACCTTCTTTTACGCAATCATTCCACCAATCATATTCAACTCCATTTAAAAAATAAAAAGCGTTATATGCAAAACTTTTATTTTTATTTTTATTTTCTTAGGATAACTGAAAAAAAACTACGAAGTTTGAGTATTCTGTAATTTAAATCTAAAATTTGGACTCTGTAAAATAATATTTTAAGACTAAAAAGTCTGAAAATTAATATATTGGACTGATTTTCTGACCAATTTTAATAACAGAAAAATAATAACATCCTAGATTAAAGTTGTATTAGTCATTATTATTCTCCTTAATTTTGAGAATATTATTATTTTTACCAGTTAAAATTATTCAAAAAGGCAACTTAGGATATTAATTTTCAAAAATTCTTAATCTAAAAGTATTATTTTACAGAATCTAAATTTCAGAGCTTAAATTGAAGAACATCCAAACCTCAGAGTATTTTTTACTGTTTATCTTTTTTTTTTCTTTTTTAATTACACTTTCCGGTTTTGTTACTTTGACACAAGTATTATATGGCAAGCTGCACTTAGTTTTGTACTCAATGACTAGTTGCACCATATATGAGTCTAACATCACAGGACGTATTTGGTACACATGAGGTAGAAGGTAGAACTCGTATAAGACCAGCTTGCTAATTATCAATCAACTACTAACACGCAAACAACAATTGCATATTGTTGTAATTATTGCATCTCAACTCTATTTTCTTGTGGTACACACGAAAGACCCTTGAGACCAAAACAGCCATTAAAAGAAATCGTAAAAAAGATGTGTATGTGACTTTTTGTAGGATCTATTGGAGTATAATTTTGAGACATATTACTTTACATGGATGACTATCATTGGATAGACACCTCTTTCCGTATCACTCATCTTTCAATTGTCTTTCTCCATTACTATTTCTAATTTTGATTTTTCTCTTCTTTTTTTTTTTTTTTCTACTAACATTTTTGTTGAAAAGAAAACTAAAAAACTAAACGAATAAAGAGAGAGAATTAAATTTGGACCAGCAACCAATATACCCCTATGGAAGATTGAGGACTCCGTAGACCTGTGAATTTTCTAAATCGGTTGACAATGTAGTTTGTATTAAAAATATATGATATAAAATGTTACCGATTTAAGTTGCAAATTTTTTAAACAAATTATTGCCTTCCATTAGCTTAGGATGACATATGATCCCCAGTGGAGGGTAAAAAATAATATATAGATTGACCGTCCTTTAACTTTTGATGATTATTGGTTGCAGCTGGTTTTTTAAATAAATGAATTATTACGGAATTCTTTATACATGTAACCAGTTGTATTGAAAATAAAATTGAGCTTGTCATTTTCGAGTAGTCTCCATGAAATATTTTCCTTCACTTAAAATATATATGATCACCACAGGGCGTGATAATTTTTACGCGGTTTTATTAATACATAAACCTACATGATAAGATATTGAGACGTATGTTATTCGGAATTGTCACTATAATGTATTACTATAACAAAAATAGACGAAAAGTATAAAAATATCGTTGGAATTATTGATCATCACCATTCGATTTTATTTATTTATTATTTTGTTTAAAGAATGTAAAATTCCCATCTGGAAAATGATGAGTCAAAATATGAATCGCGAGTTCGAGCACAAACAGCATTAAATTCGAATCACACAGAATCTCAAACGTGGCAACATCTCATTGGCTTTGAGAACCGTACTTCCACACCTATGTATTCCCACACCTTATCCAAACTACATGTAAGTGCCCATTCCATATCTCTAAAGTCCAACAAAAACATATTAGTCCGTCTAGTTGAGTAGTTGACCGGTTTGCTCTCTCAATTCCCACTCAAAGCCAAAGTCTATTTCCTTTTAACTTTGCATTGACAGGGGCACCAGAGAAAGAAAAAGCCAAAAAAAACCCCAAAACCGAAAACCAAAACCAAAACCAATTTTTCTACTGGAAAAAAAAAAAAAAAAAAAGCAAAAGAGGGAAATCGAGATTCTCACGCCAATTTTTTAATTATTTTCCTATTCTCAACCTTCTTTATAATATTTCCAAGACAAGCCTAGAGTCTACTAATAATATTTTCTATATATAAATACACACACATTTTATATATGTATACACCAAACTCTTGTGCATGAACCATTTGACACAACACAAACCATCTTTTGGGCTCCCAATTTTTCCAATTACTACATGGTCTTCTTCTATGTTGGGCTCCCAAGGTTTGGTTTTGGCTACAGCTATGGTTGTTTCAAGTACGGTTCTTTTTCTCACTTTCTCACGGCAAAAGATCACTTCCCCACCGACCAAATATTCCGGGAATCATGATTCTGAGCAGCCTTCGGAGAAAACCAAAATTCCACGTCCTTGCTTGAGTTCAGGTACATGGGTTTGTCTTGTCTTGTCTTGCTTTGCTCTGATTCCTTTCTGATTGTTCTGAATGATTCCGGGGTTGTTGAACTTAACCCTGTTTTGTTTTGTTTTCCCTTTGTTGTTTTGGTTTTTAATGTTTTTTTTTTTTTTTTTAATTAGGTGAGAAGAAGAAGAGTGAGAGAAAGAAAAAGAAAGTGAAATTTGCTGAAAATGTGAAGGAACCGACCGGGAATGGGGAGGAATTCAGGAATCAGCATAAGAAGCGGAGCAGAGTGGAAATGAATTGCAGGAATGAGATTCCCGGGATTCAAAGAATGCCTCCGAATCGGGTCGCTTTGTACAACGGAATTCTCAAAGACCGAGTCCACAGGACGGAGTGCTCCTCCTATTGATCACCCTCTAATCCCATAATTCTTGATTTTATTTTCCTTTTATTTTTCCTTTTTTATTTTATTTTATTTTTCTGGTTTTCAGTCGCCCCCACCCCCCCAAAAAAAAAATGAAGAGAGAGGAAAATATCGGTTTATGTGGTTGTAAATATTTGAACGCTGTCCAACTCATGTATTTTTTTCAAATGAGAAATATTGGGCATAGCTTCGTTTCCGGTGTCATTTCTTTCCTTTTGCCTTTTTTTTTTTATCCCTCATTTTTTTTAATTAAAAATTCTCTTATTAATAGTCTTTTGGTTTTTTTTTTTTATATTTATTACTCTGCTTTCTTCCTGGTAAAATTTTTACACTGAAACAATATCATCAATACTTCAATTCATCCTTTTTTTTAGGGGGTGGAATTTTATAGCAAAGGACGCCAACCAATCAATTCTTAATTTCTGGAGAAAAAAACAGGTTACTTGGTCTAATTTGCCTTTCCGTTCTGTATTGATTTCAAAGTCAAAAGATTGGTTTGAAAGGTTAAAATATTGGTAAATTGTTAATATGATTTTCATCCTGATCTTCTTTTGTAATATTGTTTTTAACTTACTTTGTGACAAACTGTTGAATTGTAAATTCAGGAATTCCCATATAAAAACTTGTCAAATTCGGTCATGTTCTTTCTTTCGGAGTGAGCCATATTTTGGTTAAATGCGTCAACAAACAATATTATGATCACACGCACGCGATTGTTGACCTAAGCAATAATTGAGTAGTTTAAGCACCAGGGTGACATATAAAGTGTGGTATTGTATTCTTCTTTAGTTTAATAATAATCAACCTATACTCTTCCCTCAAAAAAAAAAAAATCAACCTATACTCTTTTGATGATGAAAGTAAAGCCAAAGATGCACTAGTAATAAATTAATGTGTCATGAAGGAACTTTGAGGATTCGGGTGAAATTTGTTTGCATTTTTCATTTCAACATGATTGTATATAAATTATAGGGATGAAAATATGTATTTTTAAAAGTAATTACATAAGTGATAAAACAACCAATGTTAGAAAAAAGAGGATTATTTTGGTTAATATATATCTTATACTATCTTAAGTCAACGTAAAACCATGGCAAGTGGAGATATATAAAACTGATTATTAACAGATAATTATCATTACAATATGTTATTTTTGTTTCTTTATTCTTGATCATCTCTTTCTATGTATACTTTATTATTCACGATTAAAAAAAAAAGGAATGTGCTAATTTGGGCCCACCATAGCTTAGTTTGAGCCACTAAAGTTATTGAAATCCATAAACGATCACAATTCACAAGTAGAGGGGTGTTATTCTTTGCTACTTTTTTTTTTCTTTTTTTTTTAAAATATATTTTGGAATCCTCTTTCTGGTTGATCACAATTCACAAGTAGGAGAAGTTAAAAACGACAACCATGTCATTCCAACAAGGAATGGACCACTTCAGACTTCACGTTTTTGAACTCATTTGAGAATTTAAGGGCAAGTGGGTGTCCATGCTTAGGAGAGTGAAGGCTCTCCAATCATTTAAGGAGATCGGTGTTATTATTATACTATGTATGAATCTTTTCCTGAGCTGCCCAACTAATTTGACCTAACAATTTATTTATTTATTGGTTCTTAAGCATAAATGTCGTTCAAGTGGTGAAGCATCTTGCTAGCGGTCACATACATTGAAAGCGTTATGTCGTTTTATCGCCTTAAGTTTCAATAACAGAATATTTTGAAATATCATCAAAAGGTTTTACAACAAAAACTTCACGTGTCTTTCACCTGCGTAAATCGGAAAAACGACATGTCACTTTATGATTATACAACCGCTAATATAATTTTGAATTACATGTATTTAGAGATAAAATGACAGAAAACAATGAGACAACTATAGAGAGCTCCTATTCAGCCTGAGCGTATGTGTATATCGGAATGTTGTGTTGTTTATAGAAGACTACTAACTAGTAAAACAACTAACAACATTGTAGTTTTGCTCCAAAAATATAATATAAACAACAACATGTCATTCAGTTTTAGGATTTGCTCGGTAATTGTTGATAGAGGTTTTGTAAACAATGAATTTTGAGAATTATGAGATGTGGCTTGTGTATAAAACGAATTGAAAAATAAAGTAAGTAAAGAGACACGAATTTTACAATGATTCAGCCCCAATAAAAGATGAGCCTACGTCCACTGTTCTTCACTGTTTTCTAGAGAATTACAAAAGTTTCTCTAAGTCTCAAGGTGAGAGCAAAGAGAAAATTACAGAGAAAGTGTATAGTGAAGTGACTGAGAGATGAAAAATTATAAGACTAAGCCCCCTTTATATAGATGAGGGTGGCTTTAGATTTTCCAATTGTGAAAACTGGGAAAGTACATAATCTGAAGATACAATTTTGGGTAATAATTTTAGGATTGGTAATTGTTGACGGAAGTTTTGTCAACAGTGAATTTTGAGAATTACGAGATGTGGCTTGTGTATAAAACGAATTGAAAAATAAAGTAAGTAAAGAAATACGAATTTTATAATGGTTCAGCCCCAAAAAAAGATGAGCCTGCGTCCACTGTTCTTCACTATTTTCTAGAAAATTACAAAAGTTTCTCTAAGTCTCAAGGTGAGAGCAAAGAGAGAATTACAGAGAGAGTGTATAGTGAAGTGATTGAGAAATGAAAAATTATAAGACTGAGCCCCTTTTATTGGGTAATAACTAATGAATGGATTACTCGATCTCTACTCAGAAGCTTGTTTCCCCTGTTTCCCCTTCTTCGCAGATTATTTCTTTGAAGAAGCTTGATCTAGTTTTCTTTTCTGCTGGTCATACATTATCTATTCAGAGAAAGTCATACTTTGATTGAAAGGCACTCAAGCGATCCGATGCATCCACTTCACAATCATTGACTTTCTTTCTCTAGCATTGACTGATGACGTAGACTTGAAATCGCATAACAGTAATGTACTAAAAAGTGCCTAGCGAAATGAATTGCATAAAAAACCGATCGAAGGTTTGATTTAGTTTATAAAAGATACGTAAAAAAGTTTGTTTATTCACTCTAAATGCCAAAATGTTGGGGGAAAAAAGGATAATGCATGTTGCAAAAAATTGAGACTTTCAAGCAAAACTTAACATAATTTTTTATTTCTGTAAATTAATATCCTAATATTTAAAATATGTATAAATGTATACACCTACACAGGCTAATTAAGTGATTTAACAGTAAAAAGAGTTATTCAATTAAAAACTTTTCAAGCATCGATACGCATTATTGAGTTTGTCTTATAATTATATTCTTTTAGTCTTAATTTGAAATAGAAACAAAAAAATCCGAAAAATGAAAAGAAACTCTAATAATCGTTGTTTAAACCTTTTTAATATATTAATAAGAGGTACTTCAGTCTTTTCACTCACTCGGGATTCAAAAGTTAGATTAGTTTTTGCATATTAGTAAAAAATCATGATATTTTTATGTTATTGTCCTTAAAAAAAATGACTATAAAAGTGTTTGATTTTATGAAATAATGATTTCGATGTAAACTTATTATATTGTTTGATTTGATAGAAAACCAAAAATAATAATAATAATAATAATAACTATTCCATTAGAATTGTTATTCCATCAAAATGGGTGAATTCTACTCTAAAGTAAACAGGTGGAATATTTATTCCATCTAACATCAAATTAAATAATTTTTTGTTTTTCACATTTATCCTTTAAAATATCTACACTACTTACCCAAATTTTCGGTAATCTTGTATGGTGTTTTCTACTCTCGCTTACGCTTTCAAAGAAAAAAATTTGTCAAGGGTCTCAGCTCAAACCAACAAAAATGTAGATATAGAAGTTTTATATTTTCATTTTAATTGCAGTATATATCTTAGCATATATACATATATATATATATATATCAATATATACATAATATTTATAGGTTCTCAATCTAATAGGTATTTTGTTTTTTACCTATCAATAAGTTTTTTTTTTTTTTTTTTTTTTGTAGCCGTTCGATCATCATTTAACGGCCATTATAATTTAAGTAAATGAAAAAAAATAAATAAATACACATTATTTAATATTTTTCTCTCTCCAATTTTTACCATGAAAAGATATGCGTGATGATTTTTAATTGGGCAAAACAATACCTATGAATAGATAAAAAAGAAAAATACCTACTAGATTGGTGCCCATATTTATAATATATACTATAGTAATGGCCCCAAATTATACTTATTGTACCATTTGCTCTCCAAACTTTCAACTTATATATTGGACTACCATGTTGTGTAATTGTTGCAGTAATGATGCTTTTGTCATAAATTGTTTATTTTTTGATAGAAAATAGTCATGTACAAAGTGTATAATTGTGCATTATTTTATTTTGGGGGCCAAAATCTTAATCTTGGTCATAGTTAATAAAATGCATGCTTTGCTTATAATTTATAGCTTTTAAAAATTTAATAATTTGTGACGAAAAGGTCATAATTATTAACAATCATATAATTCTTTGCAGTCTATTGTACAAGTTAAAAATTCAAAATCTAGTTCTCGGCTATAGTTACTAAACTATTTACTTTATAAATGACTCATTTCTATTTTAAGAATTTAATAGTTTGTGATAAATTGATATAACAAGTATGATTCAGGAATTATAAATATAATTAACCTAATATATAATTACATGTATTTGTGAATTTTATTTATCTCTTATGTCATAGTGTTACATATTCAATCTATATTTTAATTTGAATATACCAATCACCTTTGTTGTTATAATATAATGGCCATTTCATTTACTTATTAATACACTATTACATAACGTAAATTAAATATTAAACTCTGGGGTGTTTTGGCAAAATACTTATTATTCCATTTCATTCCATTCCAAGTAACCAAAAATAGAAATCATGATTTAGATGTTGATTCCAATATTTAACCAAGCGACGTTAATTCCAATATTTAATCAAATGAATAAATTAGATTCAGTTAGTAATTTATTTTTCATCTAATTCCATTGCATTAATACTCCTATTCGTATTCCATTTAATTCCATCGAATCAAATATCATCTGAATAATATAGATAGTAATTTAATAAATAAAATAAAGATTAGAACAGGAAATATGTCACAAATGCAAAATTAAAACATAAACGATAAAAATATGAGTATAATAACAATATCAATATTCTAGTTTGTACAACCTTATTAGGGTTTTGGGGTTTCAGCTTAAGATTAGATTTGATAACAAATATATATAAAAAAAAAAAAAATCAACCACCTTGACTTGAACCGGGAAATTCCCTATTTTTTACATCCCTACATAATTCTTCGTCCCCCATTTACTATAGAAAACATATTATTTATTTTTAACAAAGTTAATATGGGAAAAATTTTAGTACAATATACTTAACTTAAAAAATAATAAACATATATAAAATAAAAATTCTATGTAATATATAAATAAGTATATCGGGGAAAGTACCATCCCGGGGCCCAACTTAGGTAGGATACTGGAGTTTTGGGGTTCTGAGTTTTTAGGTAGTATTTGGCTCGTGGAATGAAATTAGAATGGTAATGTGAATCGTAATATAATGAAATTGAAAAAGGAATAGGAATAATAATCCATCATTTAGTTGAAACTTGAAATAATCTTGAAATGGAATGAAAAAAATATTCTGTTGGCAAAAATGTTCTTACTTTTAGATATTTTGAAAGGATAAAATACATCTAAACTGGGTATTAAAATTTTTGGTAAAATGATGGAATTGTTATTCCATTAGTAGTAAAGTTGAATAACAATTCCACGATTTTATATAATTATAATTCCATTGGAATCATAATTATTTTACTAAAAACACAACCAAATAAAGGAATATACTTTCTTTTGGAATTATCTTTCTATTTCAAGGTTCATTCTTTCGAACCAAATATGTCTTAGTGTAATGGAGTTTGACCTCAAAGTTAAATTGGATAATAAATAGTGTGGCTCATATTGTTTTCTCTTCCTACTTTTTTTTTCCTTCTTAATTTTCATATTACTCTCCAACCCTTTCTTAAAATATCTCTCATAAAACTTTTAAAAATTTTGAGATTTTATAATTTCACACCTTTTGGATTCTCATTAATCTCAAAATATTCATTGGTAAATTATTTTCGAAAAATTTCTTTCTCAACCATCTTAGCAACTTATACTCATTAACTAGTTCTTAAAACCTCCGTCTTTTTGTCTTCTTCAATATTAGATTTATAATTTCTATTGTGAATAACGGATTCCATACAATGTATTTTTATCAAAGAGAAAATTTTGATAAACTAGTCCTTTAAAAAATGCATATGGATATTTATGTACATCTAAATTTTCTTAATTTATATATGGTATATCCGCATGTACGTAATATACCATGGATATATATACACATTTAAATTACATGCATTCATCTAAGTTATAATGTTAATGTGTATAATTTAGTGTTAGATTTAGACCTTTTAGATTATAATTATTACTTAACACAGTTTATTTTTCCCTTAATTGTGTTAGATTCGACTTTTTTATCTTATATCCATGGATATATCCTATAATTATTTTTTTTCCCTTAATCTGAAAAGGTAAACATAATATTTTACTAGTTTGTAATAATAACATTAGGTATCCAAAACTTGTACCAGATTTTTAATAACAACGAATGTAGTAGGTAAGTTAGTACTATTAATTAGTAAATATGATTAATTTATTTATGGTAAATTTTAATATATTAATTAAATAGTGACAACTCAATATTACATGTTAGTATTAAAAATTTACTATAAATTTTGGTCTATAACTTATGGTAGCTACCAAGAATAGCAAAATAGATATACTTGCCTATACTCCGGTAGACGTTTCTTGTGATCTATATGAACACATAATTTCACAATTTGCGCTTCACATCACTTGGCAACCTTTTTTTTTTTTTTTGGTTTTTTATTTATAGAGATAATAAAATAAATACTAATTTTCTCAAAGAAAATTTATGCCTTTCATTTCACTATGTCATTATAAAACAAAAACGAAAATATGATCATTTCTATTTAAACATGAGCAAACTATAATAAAATGCATAATATGGATTCTGAAAGAAATATGTATACATATATTTTTTTTTGAGATAAGGAAAAAACACTACGTATATCATGTATTTGTTCACGGTTCACCTAGTAGAGAGTAGAAACATACTTTCTTCCTTCCTTGAATATATGACACTTAAATAAGCTGCAAACAATGTTATTTAATTATACGATCACATTAGTCAAATTATTTACTCTCTGATTATTTGCCATTACCATTAACCTTCCCAAGATGATTAACTTTTCTTATTTCGGGGGAAAAAAAAAAAAATCTACAACAAAAAAAGAAAAAAATATAAAAAGAATTAAAAATCCACCTCCGTAATCGATATATATATATAATATATTCTCACCACTATGCAGGGCTTTCCTTCCTTCTGCTAATAATTGGCGAAGAAGAAGAACCCAAAGGGCCACCCCCATCAGGATCGCTACGCAGGAAGGTGGCGTGGTGCTTTGGGTGCTTCACCCATTTTCATCTCAGCAACCTTCGCTTAGCTACATCTAATCTATCTCACGGGTCAGCTTCCAATTTGTTCTTTTTTTTTTTTTTTTTTTTTGGCCCAAATTTTCATAATTATCCTTTTACGTTTTCGTGTTTAATTTTCCTTACAAGATAAAACCCGTTATAATTTTTTGCTTTTATGGTTTTTTTTTTTTTTTTTTTCCTGATTATCAGAAGTGGGTTCTCTGGATTTACTTTCCTGGAATCGGTTTTCAGTCAAGTTGGATGATTTGGGTTTTCCTGGAAAATCTTCGTCTTTACTCTTGTTAGATCTGTTATAGCTTTATTGGTCTTCCAATTATTGCAGGCACGCATGGGGTAAGTTTTCTGATTCTCATTTCTGATTCCATATTTTCATTAGATTTTTTTTTGCCTTAAATGGTTTTGAGACCTTTTTTGTTTTGGGCAAATTCATACACCCTTTATATCTATACACAATATATATTGGACAATTTTGATGTTATGAAGCCCAATTAACCGATATCAAGGTGTTTGTTGTAGCTGAGAGCTGATATGGTTCAGGTTTGTTGTCACGAAATATTTTATGTGGTATATAACAGAACCAAATATGTTTTGTAACAGAGCAGTGGTTGTCTAGCATGCCATACGAGGCCAAAACCAGTTACAGTGGATGAGCCACCAAGGAGATTATCAAGTCAAGGTCGGACAGTGAGGAAACCAAGCAAATCAGAGGATTTTTGGACTAGTAGCACGTTTGATATGGACAATAGTGCGGTTCAGTCGCAGGGAAGCATCTCGTCGATCAGCACAATAAACCAAACGCTTGATCCTAATGGTGCTGCTCTTAGTGCTAACCCCAATGAATTTGTCAATCATGGTAAGTTTTCGCTCCTCGCGAATCTTCGATAACTTGATTGGCATTTTTGATGTATTTCTGTTGGAGTTGGAAAGGACTAAGCTATATTCGAAGTACGATTACGTGATTGTCTGGATCAAATTTTGTGTTCCATGGTTTACTAACAGCCAAATGGAAATTTGGTAGATATCTATCTAATGGACACTCCCAACCCCTCCATAAGAGAAGAACAAAAAGCTGTCTTTCACCTACTGTCCTGTGTTTAGTTTGCCCTCATGGATGTATTTGTTTATGTGTGGAAACCTGTTAAAGATGTTAAAGTGGGGTCTTATTTCCAGGTCTTCTTCTATGGAACCAAACTAGGCAGCGTTGGGTAGGGAATAAAAGGTCCGAGAACCAGCCACCGCAGGGTCGAGAACCCAAATTAAGGTGCGTTTGTTTTTTAATTTTATTTTTAATGAAATATTTTGCATTGTTTTTTGAGTTTTATTATTTATGAAACACTCAATTCTACCTCTGTATTTGCTTTTGTTTTGCAAATTACTTTTAGTTGGACACTTTTAATTTGCAACACTTGGCATTGGTGTCAATTAACAGATGAGCTGCTGGTCTTCAATTTCTGGTTTTAGATTATGATTTGTTCAGCTACCCTACAAGTTTCTTCCAGTCTTTGACCTTCCCCCCACCCAGTACTTCATTTGTCAGTTCTCGCTTATTTCTATATCAGTTTTGGTTTTCTGGCATCTGACTTGTGTTTAAAACATTGGTTCAAGTCCTACAATCTTTGAAAGGCAAGAAACTCTAGTATCTTGCTAGGTAATTCCTATGAGGCGGAATTAAACCTTATGAGAGCAAAACATAGGCTTGACCATTCGACCTACCTCTCATAATTTAGTTGGTTAATGATAACTTTCTGGGGGGAAAGAGTTGTTGTTCTTTCAATATATACAAGCGTGAACAAATCACATTGTTAGAGATTTAGAATTATTATGTGTATTTTTGTAATTCAAAGTAGCAGTACTCGTAGAAACTAGGAAGTAGGGAAAGTGGATTTAACTGTTGTACCTATATCCTCTATAAAGTAGGAGTTAAATTATTTATGAAACACTTTCCTGTGTTTTGTCAGCACTCATTCTCTCTGCATGGTTAAATCATTCTGGCTTTGCAGTTGGAATGCGACTTATGAAAGTTTACTCGGGAGCAACAAGCCTTTCCCCCAGCCTATCCCTCTTGCTGTAAGTCTTTTACCCTCACCAAGCTGGTGCAATCACATATCATGCTTTGTTTAGAACTCCAATAAGCTTTATTCGACTTGAAAATTAACAGGAAATGGTAGATTTTCTTGTGGACATTTGGGAGCAAGAAGGGATGTACGATTGAGCAGAGCATAGCTGCGTGGTTAGCCATCTAAAACTCATCTAAGCTTTGGTACCATTTTTTTCCCTGCCTCCATAGCAAATAGGTGAACAAGAAGCAAAAACTGCAGCTTGTATATCAAACAACCATAGACATTATCCATCAAATGCTCGTCCTGGATGTCCACTTCTCTTGAGGCCTTTTCAATGTGCCCTTTTGTCTTGAATTTGAACTAATTATCAATCCTCCCTTTCATTGAGTTTGCTAAAGTTCATAGGTTTTGAATTTGGTCTCCTCCTCTATTTGTCTCTGGGGTCCTCAAGATATGAAAGACACTGAACATTTTTCTATAATGGCCATCTCATGTTTATTGTTATTATTATGATCATGATATAGAACAATAGCATGTTCTCTCCTCGTCAACAATTTTCTAACCACGTGGGAGCTCAAACACGGTTTTGAGTAATTGAAACTAGAAAGAACGTGCTATCTTCATTTTAACTTTTTAAATGACTGTGAACAGAGTGTGAGTTTAGTTTTGGTTTTTACAGTTCTAATCGTAAAACACTACGCAGAATTTTTATCACGTTATATGTATTAGAGAATAATTGTATGGTTCTGTGCTATGTTTTACTAATCCACAATGGAGGTGAAGTCATAAAACTAAGGGAAATTTTCTTTTTTCTATTTATTTATGCGTTTATTTATACATTAGGACGCAATTTTTAGCAATTTTACTTACTGTATTCCCATTACTCTCTAAACTTTTTGCCTCTACGATTGTTTTGATTACAGAATAGTATATGTGCTTCAAGTACTACGATTCTTTAATCCAAAGTATGATTATATCTAAGCACCTAAAATCATGAAGGTGATTCAATAAGACTTCATAATCTTTAAATTGATATTGGATAAGGGAAAAAGGGAAAAAAGAAAAAGAAAAAGACAGGGCAAAAAAAACAAAAAACAAAAAACAAAAAACCCGAGGTAAAAGGACAAGGGGTGGTATCAGATGCATTTCCCTTGCGAACGCGCGTCGAAATTCGTCACTATTTGCTTTATGGTATGTTTGAGAAAGACCAAGAACCTCTTAGAATAGAAGAGAGAGAATGGATAAAGAGCCCTTTCTTGTGCTCGGTCACAGTATACACTATAATTTATTTGTTTCCCTAGGTGTCACCACCAACACATCCCAGAAGCTCTTGGAGCCTTCTCCAACCATCCAAACTCTCTAACTTCACTCTTCGAACTCTATAAAACTCTCTCACTCGCTACGTCTCTGTCAAGAGAAATCCAAAAGCAGCTTAATTAGCTAGTTTTATTCCCTCTAATTACAACTACTTATAATTTAAACACAGCTTAATAGGCTATCAATGGCTTTGGCTCGTTTGGCCTTGAAGAATTTGCACCAAAGGGTGCTCTCTACACCTTCTTTTGCTGCCACTTCTTTTCTGGGTCATGGTGCGGGTGAGAGAACTGCCATTATTGGTGGCGCTCAGACTTTTTCCGCTGACAGTGCTGGGAATACTGATAAGGTGGCTAGTGAGACCTCAGACGGAAAACAGGTCTCCGTTTCTGATAGCAAAAAATCAAGATCACTTTTCTCAAGGAGACCCCGGAAGAGAGGCCTCTGGAGGAGGAACCAAAGCGATTTTCCTCCTGCCCTTCTTGGTAGTACTCTATTCTCTGCTCTTTCATCTCTTATTTTCTGTTGTTCAAATTCACCAAACCAATACATTTAGATGAAACAATACTGGACCAAGAACAAGAAATATAATATAGTTACATAAAAGGGTTTTATAGTGTTGTTATAACAAATTTCGTACAAAAAGACTTTGGTCACAAACAGGTTAGGTGTTTTGTGACAAAATACTATTGTCACGTTAACATACACTAGACTTGATCATTATGTATATTTGATATTAGGTTATTGACGAATTGTGACTAAAATAGCGACGTAACTAATAGTTATAGTTATATTATAAGAACTGGCGTGACTAAACTGTTTGTCACAAAATTATAAATTCCAATGTTTGGTGGTACTGGGGCAGAATTCTTCCCTTCAGGCCTTGGAAACGCGCTGATGCAAGCGACGGAGAACGTGAGCAGGCTGTTCGAGAGCCTAAACGTGTCGCCGTGGTCGCTGTCTGGCCGAGTGAAAGAGCATGACAAGTTGTACAAGCTGAAGTTCGACGTGCCGGGGCTGACCAAGGAGGACCTGAAGATCACTGTGGAGGACGGCGTTTTGACGATAAAGGGGGAGCACAAGGAAGAGGAGGAGGATAAAGGTGGTTCGGACGACGACGAGTTTTGGAGCTCGTCGAGGTATGGTTACTACAATGCTAGCCTCTTGTTGCCTGAAGATGCCAAGGCTGATGAAGTGAAAGCGGAGTTGAAAGATGGTGTGTTGTGTATTACCATTCCCAGAACTGAGAAGCCCAAAAAGGACGTGAAGGAGGTCCAAATACACTGATCATGAGAGCTATATATATCTGTGTGTGTCTTTACATGTGTGCATAATGCACAGCATAATCCACCTTAGGAAAGCCTCGTGTGTCCCTTTAATTCGGCCCCTTTTTTTTCCCCGGTTTGTGATGGTACATATGACGGTTGTTTTTGTTTTTTGTATTTTTATTTTATTTTATTTTTTCCTGTTTTTGGTGGTTTCTAAGGATGGAAAAAGAATAAAAAAAGCTTCGGCGGGGTGCCTTTGAGTAGTTTGTTCTTCGTCTATATATGGACCTATTATTTTTTTGCAAAAAGGATAAGAAGGAAAACATCGGCTTAAGGTTGAAAATATGAGACGATTGCTATTAGAAGTTCCCACGGGAATTAATTAGCAGGTTTTGTCTTTGAAGCGTTTGATACAATTACGGCCACCAACTTCATGTCACGCACACATTGTACCAATGTTATCGAAAATTAATATGTTGCATTAACATAGGCGAGAAACGAAAAACATAAAATAAGAGTAATTTATGCTTGTTTGGATACACTTTAGTTTCTTTATTATTATTTTTTAGAGGAAAATAGTGGCTGCTTTGTTGTTTTTCAGAAGAAAATTATGGTTGGGTCTTCTCAAGTTTTTTACTTTTTAATTCATTTTTAAAAAAAGAAAATAGGAGTTTTCCCAAACAATTTGGAGTTGCCAGGAAATTCTTTTAGGGAGGCATATACTAAAAGTTTTTTTAGCTAATTTTGAAATACATTAGTCAATATAGTATAGAATTAAACATGGTATTTAAAGTGAGTCTAAAGAAAAATTATCCAAAGTGTGAGTAAAATTTAGTACTTCAAAATAATATAAGTAAAGTTCAGAAATTTAAAAAAAATTAGTAGGTCATAATAGGAGTATTATTGAATTGTTTTTTAGAAAAGGAGGGCAAAAACTATAATTACAAACATTTAGAGGGCAAATAAAGGATAAAATTGAAATTCTTAGATAAGATGGAGGGAAAAAGTATAATTTTAAAAATATGGTCTTATGAAAAAATGACCAAATTTTGGGTCTATTTTAAGTAGATGTCCATTTTTCAAATATTATAGAAAAATGACTGGTAGTATTTCAGCATATATACTACGTGTAAAGTATTATATATCTAATATAAAAATTTATATACTAAATACATAAATTAAAATTGGTATTTTTTTCTGAGAATAACTAAAACTAGTATATAAGTATATACACCAAATGTAAAAATATATGCATATACACCAAATGTAAAAATATATGAACTTGGCTATATAGCTATAAAAAAAGAAAAGAAAAATAGACATTTACTAAAATCAAGTGAAATAATTGGACATCTACCAAAATTTCTCTGAAAAAAAAATATGAGGAGAGCCACCGCTCCTGAGACTGAAGTGGCTCTGTCATTAGGTCTGATTGTGAGCTCATTATGACACTAATATCTTCATTATAACACAATAGTTTTTTATTTATCTTTTGGGATTTACGTAAGTAATGAGCTGTGCACTTTTGCTTTCTCCTCATATGTGAATGAATAATCTATTTTTAAGCCTCTCTCTCTAAATATCTCTCTTTGAATGTGATTCTTAATCTATCAGGGCAAAAACATCAAAATCCTTTAGGCCCTTAGCTCAGATGAACGATAATTTTTCTCAGAGAAAATTAGGTAGATGACTAATTTTTTAAATTAGTTTAAATAAATATCCATGTTTTAAAATTTACAGTTAAAGGTCCATTTTTTTTAAAGCTTTAATTGTGGAATATATTATATTTCTATTTTTGTCATTAAGTGAGTTTGACATTTAACTATAAACTTTTGAACTTTGTCATATACTAAGTTTTTGATCAAAAGCTATGTGCGGCCTAACCCTAAATAATTATCGGGCCGGATTAAGCCATAGGTTTTAGCTCAGCGGGTGCTCTTTTTTTTTTAAACTTTCCCCTACCCACTAGGATTTAAGGCCGGCCTGCCCTTTTGGTAAAGCGGGCTATGGGCTGGGCTGAAAGAGTGATGCCACTAGTAACTCTTAATAATGTTTTTAGGAGAAAAATTTATACCCAGTACCCATTTTTATAACTTATTTTCATAAATTTCTGTTTTTAATTTTTCTTTCAAAAATACCCGCTTGTATGGTACACATTTCATGTACAAAATATGAATACTATACATTTACAATATAGATTTTTACCTGTGCAATATATATTTCATGTGTAAAATATGACCGTTATTTACATGTTTCATTATAAATTTGAGTAAAGGTATACATTTTAAAATGTGTGCCAATTTTTAGTATTTTATTCATCAAATGTGTACCACAGTATACATTTCATATGTAAAGCACTAGTAGTCTATATTTCTAACAAAACAAGTGTTCATGAAATAAAAATAAAAAACAGATTTTTATGAAAATATGGTTTTAAAATTGGACATTTATAAACTTTTCCCTTATTATGAAGAAGAGAAATAAATACTTTTTTTTTTTTTTTGGTATTAGAAGAAAATTGAAAAGATGAATAGATTTTTAATTATTAAATTCATAAAATTACCATTACCAATTGGTATTGGAAGGACGGTTGAAAGGATAAAAGAGATTATGGAATATGTTATATTTTTATTTTTGTTATTAAGTGAGTTGGACATTTAATTATAAACTTTTGAGCTTGCTCATATACTAAGTTCTTAGTTAAAAAATGATCAAATAGCTAATCAGACCAATATTAGGTTTGGTATGGACTAGTGCTATAGGTGGCCCTGTCCTAAACAACAATTACTGGGCCAGATTGAGTCGTAGGTTTTAGCTCAATGGGTGCTCTTTTTTTAAAAAAATAAAATAAAATTTTCCCCTACCCACCAGGATTTGAGGCTAGCCTGCCCTTTTGGCAAAGCAGGCTATGGGCTAGGCTGAAAGAGTGATGCCGCTAGTAACTCTTATTAATGTTATTGGGAGAGAAATTTACACCCAGTACCTGTTTTTATAACCTATTTTTATAAATATCTATTTTTAATTATTCTTTCAAAAATACCTGTTTTTATGGTATACATTTCATGTACAAAATATGAATGGTATACATATTTATAATATAACTTTTTTACCCGTGTAGTACACATTTTATGTATAAAATATATTAACGGTATTTATATATTTCATTATAAATTTGACTTATGGTATACATTTTGAAATGTGTGTCAATTTTTAGTGTTTTATTCATAAAATATGTACCACCGTATACATTTTATATGTAAAGTACTGGTACTTTGCATTTCTAACAAAATGAATATTCATAAAATAAACATAAAAAGTAGATATTTATGAAAATATTGTTTTAAAAATGGGCATTTATAAACTTTTCTCTTTTTGGGAAGAAGAGAAATAAATACTTTTTTTTTTTTGGGTATTGGAAGAAAGTTGAGAAGATGAATAGATTTTTAATTATTAAATTCATAAAATTACTATTACCAACTGGTATTGAAAAGACAGTTGAAAGGATAAAAGAAATTGTGGAATATGTTATATTTTTATTTTTGTCATTAAGTGAGTTGGACATTTAACTATAAACTTTTGAGTTTTGTCATATACTAAGTTTTTGATCAAAAAATGATCAAATAGCTAATCAGACCAATATTAGGTTTGGTATGGACTAGTGCTATGGGTGGCCCTGTCCTAAACAATAATTATCGGGCCAGATTGAGCCATAGGTCTTCGCTTAGCGGGTGCTCTTTTTTAAATTTAGAAAAAAAAAACTTTCCCGTACCCACCAGGATTTAAGGCCACCCTGCCTTTTTGGCAAAGCGGGCTATAGGCGTTGCTGAAAGAGTGATGCCCCCAGTAACTCTTATTAATATTATTGGGAGAGAAATTTACACCCAGTACCAATTTTTATAACTTATTTTTGTAAATATCTGTTTTTAATTTTTCTTTCAAAAATATTCGTTTTTATGGTATACATTTCATGTATAAAATATGAATAGTATACATTTACAATATAAATTTTTACCCGTGTAGTACACATTTTATGTGTAAAATATGAACGGTATTTACATGTTTCATTATAAATTTGACCTATGGTATATATTTTGAAATGTGTGCTAATTTTTAGTATTTTTATTTATGAAATGTGTACCACAATATACATTTCATATGTAAAGCACTAGCAGTATGCAATTCTAACAAATCGAGTATTCATAAAATAAAAATAAAAAACAAATATTTATGAAAATATAGTTTTAAAAACGGACATTTATAAACTTTTCCCTTTTTGGGAAGAAGAGAAATAAATACTTTTTTTTTTTGGTATTGGAAGAAAGTTTAAAAGATGAATAGATTTTTAATTATTAAATTCATAAAATTATTATTACCAATTGGTATTGGAAGGACGGTTGAAAGGATAAAAGATATTGTAACATTAACCCCTCCCCTTTTTTTCCCGTCATGTCATCACTTCAAAGATGAATAGCTGAGGGGCTCTCATCCCTTTACCGTTTCATCTCTCTTGTTAAAATATTACATTTTAACTTCTTTATTTCTCTACTAATCTTAGTTCTCCTTGTCTATAATAGAGAAACTCAACTTATGAGCTACCTTAATGATTGGCCAATTTATAAACTAGTTCTAGGCTCAAACATTGGCCTGGAGTAGGGCAAGGTGACCTGTAAACATTACCACTAAGACTATGTTTGATAGAGAGGAAAGAAAGCAGAAAAAAATGACAAAAAATATGAAGAATAGAAAAGAAAATGTCTCTCATTTATAGTTATTTGGTATCTAAAAAAGAAAGAAAATTAGTATTTTTTTTTTAAAAAAAATAAAACTATTTTACCATCTATATTATTATTTTAAAAAGATAGTTTTGTAATTAAACTCTTTTATTAACCAAACCTTTTTAGTTTTTTCCCTCTCATTTGCTCTCCAATTTGGGGGAACGTTTTTGTTGCTTCACTTACCTTTTTTTCTTTTCCCTTTCTTTTTCATTTCTTCTTTATTATCTTTTTCTTTCCTACCGAACAATTTATTTTTTTATTTTCTCTCAACTTCTCTTTTCTACCATTTTTTCCCTCACTTTTCCTTCTTACCATACATAGCCTTAAAGGTGACATCGAATATTGGCACTTCTGATAGTTTCCTTTGACTATTTCCAAATGTCAATAATAGGAAAAAAATTCTTTTGACTTCGTCATTGAACCTTTCTTTTGTAAATAAATTCATTTTGTACTTGGATGTTAATTGTTATCAATTTTTAGATCCTGTTGATATGGATGATGAGGTAGCCGTGTAATTCATAAACATAATAAATGATTAAATTCCTCCATTCCTCTTCTAAAAGAGAAGTCTAGTGTTACCTGAAATGTATTAGTTTTATCTAAATTAAGCCCATCTCCAAATCTTCGATCCAGCCCTGTTTGAGGGACAAGACTAGCCAATGAAAAGACCACTGAAGCTCTGACACGTGTCGGCTGTAAGGAATGACGTTATCGTTATGATTTCAACAGTTTTGCGAGATAAATTTGTAGAAAGTACACACAAAAACGTGTAAGACAAGGGTCTTGTCACGAACAGTTTTATAATTATTTACTTATTTTGTTTTTGAGGGTAATAAAGAGAGTATAATATATTCCTTTCAAAAAAAAAAAAAAAGAAAAAGAAAAGAGAGTAATATACTTTGCTTTGAATTGTTGTATGGTGTATGCGTACAGAACCATGCAGAGGGGGCCGTCCTATGAGATGACTAAAGAAGGTTTGATGTGAAATCAAGACTCCGGATAGAGTACTACCACTATAATAAGGTCTTTTGTCAGCGAAATGAAGCTCCTCAACATTTGTGTAGGCGTGGTGGATGTTTCATGTTTCTTTTGCAGCTTGGTCTTTGAGGTGAGATGCCTCTTGGGATTTGCACATTAATATCCACTTAATTAGCACTAAAATACTAGCTTAGTCTTCTTGCTACTAAGGTGGTGTTACTGGATATGAGCTCTTGCATATTTCATAGCCGATTACGAAGGGAGAGTGAAAAACTACATATTACTTTTGTAATTTGTACATGGATGTGAAATACGTGAGATTACGTTGTAGTTTTCTTTATAATAGTGAAATTTGCAGCAATAAAGCGAATCCTATCACGGTATAATAAACTATTGTAAATATAATAATGTTATGGTGTGCACAACACAACACTACATTAGGTATTTATCTTTTATTATCTGGTTACAATTAATAGAATTAATAGAATGAGTTCCACAATGTGTGTAAGTATAATTATTTATTAACAAACAAACGTATCATTTTTGAACACTATATATGTGTAATTTTCTTGTTTATGTTTCACATTCGTTTATTAACCAATAGCTAGGGTTTAATTTCAAACCCCCTCCAAAAAAAAAAAAAAAAAACGAGAAAGGCGTATATTCCAAAGGGAAAAGGCTAAACAAATCAGACACATCTCTACACATGTTCCCTTTTTAGACAATAAAAATGAAAATACAGTTCCCTATGTATCGTCCATATTGCGGACAAAATGGTTGGTAATTGAGGAGCAGAGGAGTTATGAGGCTTATAAACTGGTATTAATAAGAAAAGGAACAAAGACTTCCTGTGCTCCCCTGCTAACTAGTTCTCTTCTGGGAAATTAAAGCATGCAGTCTGCTCCCGGAAGCTTCAAACATTAGTCTCTTCTCTCACTGCGCGCAGTTTCCACAGGAGGCACTAGTTTTGAATTTCCCGTCGCCAGCTTCATCCTCTGAAAAATGGTCCACTTTAAAGCAAACACTCATCGGGAAAAGCTTATGCCATCTCCACCACCCGTTTTAACTCCAACAACAATAATATCTAACATGCTCATTTTGGACCGAGCAATGTTACGTAATTATTTTTAACCAATCACGTATTCACATGTCCATATCAATTTCGAGGTTTTACTCTCAACATATATCACATTTAAATTTTGAGTACTATCGTTTGGAAATAACTAAGGCCTTATGCTAAGATTTTTGATCTTTTGGAAGATGAAACAGACTGCATTTGGCAGCAGTCTCTCTTCTTATCCTTATTGGTCATATGGGGGTTGTTCAGAGGGAGCCACCTGTACTTTTTTCTGCATGCCATTGCCCAGTCATTTACTTTGCTTAGATTCTTTTAATTACTGTTGTCTAACAGTAAAGATAAAAGACACTTTTTACTTTTCACCTTCTTTAAGTTTATTAGTCCCTTGAATCAATGTTATGATGATCATCTACGTAGCAGTTTCTTTTATATTCCAGCTAATTCTGTAAATCTCAAATTTCTCAAAAGTTCAATTGATTAATAATCTTAATTCTTCTAATTAATTACAAATTATATAGTCTTTTTTTAGGCTTGGAATTGATTATACAGTGGTAGTCCATATACGACAATACATAAATATATGTGAATTAATGAGTAGTGCTGCAAGATTGTACTATGTCTTCCATGTATACTTTAATGAAAGCTGCAATAGCACACACTACACACACACTTGCATTGAATGAGGGTAACATGGTAAATATGGTAATAAAGTGATGATACCTAACTGTAGACCGTCAAATAGTCTCACCTGAGAGGCGTTCACTAAAAACCTCGAGTCAGAGCAAACAGTTTCCCAAAACGCCAAGAAAGAAAAGAAAATTTCAACGCAAAAGCGAGAAAAGCTTTGCATTTGTCGTTTAATGAGGAAACAGCCTTCAACCCTTGTCTAATTATACCCCCTCTTATTTATTAAGCTAATTTTCTTTTTAGATTATATAACTTATAAGCTCTCAAACATCCTTTTCTTCACTGTAACATACACCAGAAAACAATATACTATCCAAACTAGCCTCTCAGAAACCTACCATCATCATATCAATATATACCACTGGTGATCCAATATTATGGCTCCATACCACACAGATCGCTTCAATGTTGGGGCAGTAATTACTGTGGTTTTCATCTTTGTCCTTACAGTTCTACCACCCAGTTCAGGTATATATAATACATATATATACACTGTTTATTTAGTGATTAAATAGTTCTTAATATTAAAGTCTCTGTTCCTTTCTATTTGCTTTCTTGAATACCCTTTCTGTTTTTAGTTTTTACTGTATAGTCTTTATGGATCAAGTACTAAGACATTTATTTTGGTTTTTGAAGTGGGTTTTGAAGGAAACGGTTTAAGAGAAGAGGAGAGGAGGTTAATGGTGTTGGGTTCAAGGCCACCACAGTGTGCGAACAAATGCTTGAATTGCAGGCCTTGTGAGGCTACTTTGGTCATTCCATCTCACCAGAAGAAGCGTTTGGAGACGTCCTCTCATGGCGAAGATGACACCTATTATCTACTCTCATGGAAGTGCAGATGCGGAAATAAGCTCTTTCATCCATGATTAATGACTTCACTTTATTTGATCTACACCTTTCGGTATACATGTATTCATATAACATATATATATGTGTGTGTATTTGGTCATGAACTATTATTATATGTAACATTAGAGTACTTCTCTAATTAAGATTAGATCTATATATTTAGTGGTTTAGAAAGTGTTGTGCGTATTTTTATTATATGTTTTTCCTATACTGCATGTTTGTACGCCTCTTTTTTCATCTCAAGGGACGAATCATGTATTGGTTTTGCTACTTTTTCTAAGTTTTTTCCCCCTTATTCTTTTAAATGATTTTCGTCTGCATGTTTGCAGATTAATTATGATTTTTTTTTCTCTTAACTTAAAACTTGCTTTACTATAACTTATCATTCAATTATATATATATAGGTTGCCAATCCGGTAGGTATATATATGTATATGCCTCTTTCATATATTATTTACTCAATACATAATCGAGATAGCGAAGTGCTAAATAACCAAGAGAGTTGAGACGATTAACTAGGATTTTCACTTTCAAATCCGATTTTTATTTTTCTTTTGTGGGAATTTTGATAAATACCCGTTTTAAGGTTGACGATTGAAAGTTTTTGTACATATATTGTTTTTATTCAGACATTTGAATAGTACAAGGAGACTCGGATGTCGCCCAATCTTCAATCACCCACTGGAATGACTGAGGTTAAAACTCAATTATTAATATTGATCTTGATTTGTCTCTCCCTCAAAACTGATGTATTTGTCTATTTTTCTTTTCTTGTTAAGAAGTAAATCGTCCCAATTATCCACTTTAGAGACTAAGGTAAGTAAAGGGGAAAAAAAAAAAAAACCATTTTTCTTTCCCCAAAACAACATATTTTTCAGGTGGATAAATTATTTGCCCACTTTTAAGCCCAAAATTCAGTAAATGTCCAAATTTAAACGTTATAGTTATAAATTACCTAATTAGATAACTTCCGAAAGTAAATACCAAAATTACCGTCATCAAAGCCCACAAAATTTTTTTTTAAATAAATTTAATGTCCATTAGTTAGTTAAAAGGTTTTTAAACTACTTTTTTAATATTTATAAGTTCATAGAATTGCATAAAATAAACTTTACAGTAATTAATGAGAAATCATCATTAAATAATATATTTTTTCTTTTTTTAAATATATTTATATATGTACTTAATATGTTTTCATGTATATCACTTGTTGTATTATTAATTATTACTTTCATTAAAATACACAATTTTTTACAAATTAATATCCATTTGTTAGTTAAGAAGTTTTTAAACTTCTTTTAACGTTTATGAGTTCACTAATATTACAGAAAATGAGCTTTATGCTAATGATGCGAAACAATCACGATTGACTAGCATATATATATTTTTTCCTGTTGGTGTATCCAAGATATACTCAGTATGTATATATATATATATAATAAGTCCACTATTGCGATACATCATTTCAAAGTTAGATATACCACTTGATAAACAAAACTACTACAATAAATGGAAATCTACCAAACTTAAAAGACTCAATATGCAAAATATATAAGTTTTTTTTTTTAATAAAAACCTGATGATATATACCACGACTGAAACTACCAAAAGTCAAGATCGCAATATGGTAGATCTAAAAATATACCAAAAGTCAAGATCGCAATATGGTAGATCTAAAAATATACCAAGTAAATAGTTTAATATGAATATATATATTAAAAGAAAAAAAATGTACTATTTAACGGTGATTTTATATTAATAGTTGTAAAGGCAATAAAAAAATGCTAAAAAGGAAACTAAAATCGGAAATTTACCTGTAGAAAAAGTTCATTAAGCTATAAATTAATAAATATTGTAATACCAATTTTTTTTGAAAAAAATGGACATACACCATAAATTCTTAAATTCATTTACATGGATATTTAAACTCAACTATTTACAAAAGAAAAATAGTGAAATCTAGTAAATGGAATTGTAAAAATTGCATTAATCTTCTTTGAGAACATCTTCTTTCTTGGGTTAAATAGATTTACACAACTTACTAGAAGCATTAACCAAAGTTAATAGCTGCCATTTCCAGTAATTAAACTTCTCGTTTAAAATTATTTGGTGGGGATAAATAACAAACAAAATAAATTTTTCAAAAAGAAAAAATTCTATGAATTAGAACAAAAAAAAAAATGAATGAAAAAATAGGTGGATGACCAATTTTTTAAAGGAATAATCCCAGAAACAACCTCTCTATTTTAGCTAAATACTACGATTAACCTTTTGTTCTCATAAAACTAAAACTATCCCTATATTTTTTAAAAGAGGAAAAAAAAAAGTAACTCTTCTCCTCTTTTTGGTCAAATTTTTGATTAAATTTTTTTCTTAAAAATAATACACTTAGAATATTGATATTCAAACAACTCATATTTTTTAATCTTTTTTATTACAAAAAATATCATAAAAATTACTGCCAAAAAAAGAATTATAAACATTTTCTGTATTCTGAAAAAAGTGATTTTTTTTTCTAAAAAAAGAAATAGATATGGGAATATTTAGTAATAGGTTTTAGAAATATATGTAAGGGTATTTTAGGCATTTTGCATTCCAAGTTGGACCAAAAAGATAGATTGGGTATACTTTTTTCATGTTTTAAAAAATAGAGGGATACTTTTAGGTTTTATGAGAACAGAGGATTAACCATAGTATTTAGTTAAAACAGATGAGGTGTTTCGGGGACTATCCTCTTTTTTAAATTAGTTTAAGTAGATGTCTATGTTTTAAAAGTTATAGCTAAAATGTCTATTTTTTTAAAGCTTCAGTTGTGGAATATATTGCATTTCTATTTTTGTCATTAAGTGAATTAAATATTTATCTATAAACTTTTGAGCTTGGTCATATATTAAATTTTGGACAAAAAATGGTCAAATATCTAGCCAGCTCGAAAAGGAACGTGGAAATTAGGCCTTGTACGACATTTTCAGAAAAAAAAAAATTGAAAAATATAGTGTAGAACTGATATTGTTTATATTACAAAAATTTCATTTTTTAAAAAAATATTTAGAAAAAATACTATTTTTTAAAATAGTAACTAGTAACTGGTAAGCAGTTTCCAAAAATTGATAACTAGTAACCAAAGGTATTTATAACTGGTATATAACTGGTAAATACTAACCGGTAACTAATTTTCAAAAACTAGTAACTATTTTAAAAATGGCATTTTCTAAAATATCTTTTAAAAGTGATATTTTCTAATAAAAACGGTACAGAAATTGAAAAAAAAAAAAAAAAACTGACTTCTGTATTTTTGTAATTATTTTGGATTTTTATAGGTAAAAGTGTTAGAAACCCAAAAAGAATTAACTCTTATAGGGTATGTGTAAGTGGTATTGGTCTAATTTTGCTTATATTTGGGTCTTATAGCCAAATAACAAAAATTTTGGGGTCGTTAAAGTAAATGTCATGTTTAAAATGATTTAGCAAAATGACCGGTATATGTATATGCCAACTGTGAAATATGATACACCCACTATAAAGATTAATAATGGGCTGACCAGCTATTTGACTATTTTTTTTCCCCAAACACTCAGTATATGACTAAGCTCAAAAGTTTATAGCTATATGTACAATTCATTTAATGACAAAATAAGAAATACAATATATTCTACAACTGAAATTTTAAAAGAAATAGACATTTAGCTATAACTTTTAAAACATAGAAATCTACTTAAACCAATTAAAAAATTGGTCATCTACCTAGTTTTTTCATTAAGAATATACTTAATATATAAACTAAAATTGGTATACAAGTATATATATAAAGCATCAAAATCTATATAGTTAGTCATTTAGTTATAAAAGGAGAAAAATGGATATTTAATAAGAGGAAGTGTGAAATAAGAAAAAGGGACATCTGCCATAAAATTCTGGGTTTCTAACATTTTTACCTACAAAAATTAAAAAGAATTACAAAAATACGGAAATCATACTTTTTTTCAATTTTCGTACGGTTTTTATTAGAAAAATATCACTTTTTAAAAAATATTTAGAAAAGTACTATTTTTAAAATAGCTACTGGTTACCGGTTTCTGGAAACTGGTTACTAGTTATAAATACCGTTGATTACTGGTTACCAGTTTCTGTAAATTGGTTACCAGAAACTAGTTACTATTTTAAAAAATAGTATTTTTTTAAATATTTTTTAGAAAACGATATTTTTCAAATAAAAACCATACCGCAAACGGAAACCACAGTATTTTTCAAATTTTTTTCAGAAACACAGTATAATATCTAATTTTTCAAAATTCTCTGTTTTTACTTATTTGAGGAAATTTGATTTTTTATGGTATTTTTTCAAAAAAATTGAAAAATCTCAGAATTTGAAATTGTTCTGAAAAATCCAAGATTTAATTATAAAAATACAATTTTTAAAAGGATTTAGAAAAATACCACTTTTTATTGATTGATGAGATACTTAAGGTAACTAGTCGAGTTACCCGAAGTAACTTGAACAGTTACTTCAAGTAACTGGATTGGTTACTCTAAGTAACCTAACTGGTTACCTCGAGTACCATTGAAAACGTTAAATTTAAAAAAAAATAGTATTTTTCTAAATATTTTTTAAAAATGTTATTTTTTAATAATACTTTTAAAAAATGATATTTTTCTAAATCAGGAATTTTTCAAAAAGGTTAGTCCATCCGGGATTTTTCAATTTTTGATATCTTGGGCCTGAAATTTTGTAAATACCCCTACTTTTTTTTCAAGCGTAAAAGATCCAAATGGACCTAATCCAATCGCGTTGGGGCGTTAGTTCCAAAGCCCAGCCCAAAAGAAAATCCCTATAAAATAAAACCAACCGGGAAAAAAATATCAGTTCTCCAAAGCCAACAAAAATGGCAGTTCTCTTTCCAGCAACCGGTTTCTTCCACGGCACCAAAATCAGCAACAAGAAGCCACTTCCGAACTCCTTCTTCCTCATCGGCTTCTCAGTCTCTTGCTCCCTTTATCCCACCAACCCTTGTGTGCTCTCCTCCCCGCTTCGTCGCAACCGTCGTCTATCTCTGCCGTTTCCCTGCCGTGCTGCAAAACCCGGCCACCCTCCCCCTCCCCCACAATCCGACCCGCCTCCTGGACCGCCCCGGATATCGGGTACGTAACCCACTTTTTTCTTTTTGGGAGTATTTTAATGTTTGTTTACTTAAATGTCTGAAATTGAAGAAGGAAAAAAAATGGGTTCTGTTGACTGGGGTTTGAAGTTTAAGGTTTGGAACTGATTAGCTGAAGATGAATTTTAGCTCAGTTTTAGTTCCATTTGAGGATTGTGCTCTTAATTTGAACTGGGTTTGTTTTTGAACACTGATTACATTAGAAAATAGAAGCGTACTATGGTTCGTACTAGTCACTGCAATATAGTTAGTAAAATATTTTGGTATCTGCAACCTCTTTCATTTGGACTCTTGCTTCATTGAAGTTTTATTTACCTCCGGAAAAAGAAAAGAGGAAAATAAACTAATAAAGATTTGCTTCATTTTATATGAGAACCCCTTTTAGCCACTCATTTGTGCACTAGTTGCATTGTATGTGAGTACTTCTCTTATAATCGGGAAAATCTAGCTATATTGTTATGTGAAGGAGAAAGTGAGTGTGGAAGAATATTAGAATATTCTATTTCGGTATTTCCTTGGCTAACGATTTCAAGATGAGAAAACCATTCACTTGAAGTAGAATATTGAGTTACTCTTTATGGTTAGGGTCTTTCCATGTATTAAACAGAGGTCCTTAGAATGGTAGCTAATAAAAGAAAGAAATAGTTAAAGAGGAAAGGGGATGTCCATTGAAGTTTCGAATGGATTGTTGTGGATATCTCCACGAGTGTATGATAAATGAACATGGCTGAAGGAAGTGGTCTCGAATCATAACTTTTGCCTAATAATTTCTTAGGTAAAGGGATGTCTCCAATTGGAAGTTTTGTATACTTAAAATGTTTGAAATTTCGGGAAGTGTAACGAGAAACTAAAGCAAAACATGTCCTTCTAACTACAAGGTTTGTCTTTATCACTGCATGATGCGATTGACATCGAATTTATGTTAGAAGAGATTTTTTTATTCGTAAACATTGGAACTATATCAAATGAAAAACTGGTGGCTTTGGTTGGGCCAAATTCGAGGTCTACAATTTTTCAATCACATAACTAGGTATAACAATAAAGTACAACATAATAATTGATGCATTTGACTTATGAGAATAAGGCTTCTGTTTACACATTTATTTTCTTAAGATTATTGATTAGAGGAGTGCAAAAGTGACCTTATTGAACGTAGATAAAGTGTGAAATATTGTAAAATTTGTGTAGACTTAAATGGTAAGTTGGAAAACAGGAAATAATTGGGTAATGAAATCCTTATCCAACTTCTGGCATGAGCACCTGCTGCTCTCTAGCTCACTCCTCTTCCTACTTTTTTTGTCCTGCTTTGACCTGTTCTTATACAAATCGAAGTGTTGTAAAATTTCTTGGATTTTATTTTTCCCTCAAAAACTAGCTTACATTGTGTCTTCTTCAGTACAATGATTTATAGGGATGATTTATGGTTCAAGTTTGTATCTCACGTCTGTTTTTTCCCCTTCCCACTTTTTTATGCTCTCTCTCTCTCTCTCTATATATATATATAATTATTTAATGCTTGACCCTGGAGTTGGGACCGGTTATTGAACGGTTTCTTCACCCCTTTGTTGGAGCAGGTCTTGTAGCATCTTTGTCTAAATTTCAAGATAGAATACAGATATTCTTTGCTGTCCTCTTTTGGATGTCTTTATTCTTCTGGACTTGTGCATGGGATGAAAGGAACAGACCAAACAAGGGGTCGCGATTCAGAAGATGACCTCAGTAAACATTTATTTGTATATAATTTATAGGATCAGATGGATAGTATTAGCGTACACATCAAGAAGGAAGCATTTTAGTGAGGTAAGTCTATGGTGTCTGGATTAGATTGTTACAATGCTATTATTTTAAGTGCTGTAATTGTTAAGGGCAAGGATGAATGGGATTTGTATCTAGTTTCGATTACTCTTTCATGGGGTTAAAATCGTTGGATTCTGGGCATCTATGCCACAGTCTGGGGACCAGTACTAGAACATGTTCTTAAAAGTCTGTCTTTTTTACCACAACATTGACATTCATTTTTACTCATCAATAGTTGTGAAAGATTCAGTTTTGAACTAAGTTCGTTTCATATACATTAAAAACCACACGTTGGATTCACTTTTACTATGTTTAGGAAAATATATATTGTGCAACTCTCAAATCTGCTGATTTTCATTCTTCTTGGATTGATGATGAAATGAATGACTGACAAATGTTTCTTCTATGATCAAATGCTGATAAAAAGTACTTCAAGTTATATTTGTTTGATCATGTTTTGAACTCAATGGAGCTGATATATATATAAAACACGTGTTTTCGTTGGTGTTTTGAGATGTGAATTATGATGATTAGAGTTCATGTGGGTTTGTTTATGGGAAGGCCTTGGTTCTTTTATGAGCACGTGTCTTTAGTTGCTTCTGATCATTTTCTGACACAATGTGAACTGTCAAAAGAGTCTAGAGCGAACCATGTGGTTGTGCACTACTGCAACGTGGAGGGTTTAGTGAGACGATAATGAAACTAAACGTAAAACGACACCAACCGATCTCTCCCACCGGATGCACTACCTCTGTCCCATTCTGTTTAACTCTATTGCTATTTTAATTACATTGCAAAATGTGCTTGAAAAGAGCCCAAGTCTTCCACACAAAGATGGTTCACACAAATGTAAATACATAATTTCATATATAAATATAGTCCCCGATCATAACGAAAAGATTTTTCTTTCAGTTGAAAAGAAATCTTTTTTATTTATTTATTTTTCTTCTGAACACTTTTGACATTTTACAGTGGCTCTCCCAAAAGAAAAAGCACTTCTTACCGATGATCCTTCATGAAGCTCTAGAGAGCGTGATCGTGACTCTCCTCCTGTCCTTTGTGCACGTGTCAACAAGCGTTTCGACGACACTAGATGAAGATAAACGACAATGATGACACCATCTTAGTTTAGCAAAGGTCTCGAGGCCAATTTATGACCGTCCAAGTATCTCAACACCAATAAAATCAGGGGAGAGAAAATAAATGGCATCTCCCTGGGTCCCATGTCACGTGACGAGGAGGCTACGTGTCTGTGTTAGAGAGGTTGTAAATCGAAAACTGGTTTGTGCCTTAGTCCGTGAGCTTATATTTTGAGGAGGGATAACTGTAAAATAAATCTTAAAATTTAGATTTTACAAAATAATATTTTGAGATTAAAAGTTTTTAAAAATTAATATTTTGAATTGACTTTTTAAATAATTTTAACTGATAAAATACAAAAATATCTTCAAAATTAAGATAAATAATATGAATTAATGTAATTTTAATGGAGGATATTATTATTTTTTTGCTCTTAAAATTGGTCAAAAAATCTGTCTAAGATATTAATTTTCACAAATTTTTAATCTCAGGGTATTATTTTGCAGAGTTCAAACTTCAGAGTTTAAATTACAGAACATTCAAATTTCAGGTATTTTTTTGCAGTTATCTCTTTTGAGGACACATAAATGACTATTTCATGCAACAGTAACTGTATCGTTGTCCTTTACCGATTCGTAGTTAAAATCCTTAACAGTTATTCCACACTTAGTTTTTACGCTTTCTGTGGTTGATGATGGATTTTACTATCTAGTTTTATAATATTAATAGTATAAAAAATTATGATTAATTCCACTAATCGTAAAACTAGACAATATAAAACATAGCACATTTAGCTTTCCTATTAACTTAATAATCCTTCTATAAAGATGAATTGCAAAAAAAAAAAAAAATCTTGAAGTTTGTGTGTTCTGTAATTTAATCTCTAAAATTTGGATTATGCAAAATAATACTCTGAAATCAAGAATTTTTGAAAATTAATATCTTAAACTGATTTTTTTTACTAATTTTAATAATACAAAGATAATAATATTCTCCAGTACTAATTTTAAGAAATTATAATCTCAGACTTCGTTTGATGTGCAGAATAGGATAGGATATGATTGTACTATTTTAAAGGATTGGATTGGATAGGATAGGATAAGATGGAATTATAGTCCAATCCTATCCCATGTTTGGTGTGCTACTTTTTGTTAGTATAGATGTGTTTCATAGTTTGAGGTAAATTACAAAATTTGAGGTTTGATTATTTAGAAAAATACTATTTTTAAAAATTAATTTAAAAAAAATACCATTTTTAGAAATCAATTTTGTAAAAATATCATTTTTAAAAACTTATTTACAAAAATACCATTTTTTAAAAATAATTTGAAAAATACAATTTTTAAAAAAATATTTTGAAAAATACCACTTTTAAAGCTTATTTTTGGAAAATGACATTTTTTTGTAAAATTATTTGCAAAAATACCATTTATAAAAAATATTTTGAAAAATACTATTTCTAGTTTTACCACTTTTAAAATTTAATTTCGAAAGTATCATTTATTGCTACTTCAAAAACATTCTATTATTTTTAATCAAATTCATAATCCTCCCAATCCCAAATTCTCAAGAGGATAAGATTATCCCCGGGATTATTTTTGAAGTGGATTATCTTAATCCAATCCAATCCATCTCATATGCATGCACCAAACATGGGATTAATTTAATCCAATCCAATCCCATCCTTATCCTGCATTCCAAACGTGGCCTCAGGATATTATTTTGTAGAATTGAAACTTCAAAATTTAAATTACAGAATATCCAAATTTCAGAGATTTTTTCACAGTTTATCCTATAATTGATGAATCTACTTTTTATTTTTTTCTGATATGAATTGATGAATCTACCCGTTAACTTTTCCGTTGTATTTTCTCGTATTAGTTTCTGGCCTTATTCTAAAGCATTTACCTGTCTTCTTATTCTTTTTCCTTTTACCATGCAAAGCGTTCGTATATCACAGTACCAACCCGCTTTGGATTTGGAAGCATTTGGGACTTTTCCCCCTTTTTCCTACAATCCTATTCATTTAAAAGGAATTAAAAAAAAAAAAAAATCCCTTATTTTACTGTTTCTCTCTTTTTATCCTGTGTCTGTGTGAAAAGCACTTTATCATTTCATCAAATCTAATAAAATATCTTTGTACTGTTGTTACAGTAGCACCCTCCCTTGTTATGTACCTCATTTTTTTGTTCCAAGACCATTTCTTTCTCAGTCTCCAAATCCATAACTCCGGGAAAAAAAAAAAAAAATGCTTCTTAGAAGCTCCTCAGCACCAATCTTGAACTCTTGGCTACCCCATTCCAAAGATTCCTCCCCGGAGCCGGAGCCACTTCTCCACCTTCCAAGAACCAAGTCAGTCTCTTTAACTTGTTCTTTCCACTCTTCTTCTTCTCCCACCGATGACCCCTCAAAGAGACCACTCCAGCCCGTGTTAACGAAATCAGAGAGCCCACCAAAGCCCAAAAGGAAGACCAGTCCCACCTCGAAAACCAGAGCTAAACAACCACAAACTGAACTAGAAGTAGAGAGAGATGAAAAGGGGAAGCTGAAGATCGACTCAGGATCATCATCAGCCATCGGGAGACTGTTTTCGAGCTCTGGGTTGGGAGAGAGATTCATGAAAGAAGAAGGGCGTTGTGTGGAGAACAAAGAGAGAGTATTGCAGACCCTTGTGATGGGTGGCGGAGTTGGGAGCAACGGAGGCCGGATTTGCGGCGGCGGCGGCGGCGACGGGAGGGGGTCCGGTGGCGGAGATGGTGGCGATGGTGGTGGTGGGTCGGGGTTCTTTGAGGGTAATAGTAATAATCGTGGGAGTGATGGTACTGATGTTTATTACCAGAAGATGATTGAGGCCAACCCCGGAAATGGGCTCTTACTTGGAAACTATGCTAAGTTCTTGAAAGAGGTTAAAAAAAAAAAAAAAAAAAAACAATTGAAATAAGCGTTTTTCTGAAAATAAAAAATTACCCAGTTCGGATTTTGTTTTTGTTTTTCTGGTAAAGACGTAAAGTAAAGATTTTTATTGTCGAGATTTTGAGGACTAATAGTGTACATGTATGAATAGGTTCGGGGAGACTATGCTAAAGCAGAGGAGTATTATGGCAGAGCAATCTTGGCTAATCCTGGTGATGCAGAAGTCTTATCACTTTATGCTGATCTAATTTGGAGTAGTCATAAGGATGCTCAGCGAGCTGAGAACTATTTTGATCAAGCTGTTAAATCTTCCCCGGATGATTGGTAATCAGCAAGTTTCTATGTGGTTCAGTTTTCTTCTTTACAGGCTATAGCCCACTTATATCATTGTTACTTTTTTTTTCATTAGATACATTTACATGGAATTGAACTCCGGGGACTCCACTTTAAGTTATTTAAATACAAGCATCTCCTTTTAATTTGATCACTCATAAAAGAAGTACGACTAGTTGATTTCTTGGAATCTTTGAAATGTGTTATTTATTAGTTAATTATTTGGTTTAGAGTAAGATTAATCTTTGGTCTGCATTAGCCTAAGGACCAATTGGTAACTCCATTCTCTTTTGCAGTTATGTTTTAGCTTCATATGCTCGGTTTCTTTGGGATGCTGAAGACGAAGAGGAGGAGGATGAAAATGAAGGAAATCAACCTGCGGTTGATCACGGCCATTCGTCTCCACCTACTTTCTTCCATGGAGCCCCACTAACAGCATGATATTAGGTCTAAAGTCCCTTAGCCACCCTTATCTGAATTAGTCGAATAAAACTATAACTTGTCCAATAATAAGCTAGTAGTAACATAAATATAATATCTGAGATGTGACTTTGGGCTTTCTTCTTCCTTTGGTATAATGGTGAAGACTTCCTGACTATAACTATGTTACTCGACATGTCGAAAACAATATGAATAAATAAATAAACGGGCTTACACCTAGTCTCTTTAAATTCTCTCTTTACCAATGTATCCTTTTCTTGTTTGCTTTAGATTTTAGCCCATCAAAGTCAAAGTTCCATATCAAAACTTGCCCTTCTTGTGATAAAGTCCTCAAACCAATATTTTTCAATCGTTCAGCACATACTATCCTAACAAATTCCTTTGGACTATATTTGAATCTCAAGCAATTATTCCTGATCATGGTCGATTTTTTTTTTTCCCCTTTACCACAGGAAATACATAGATGTGACAGAAAATAATAATTGAGGAAAAAAAAATAAAGATGAAGAAAGAGATGGTTGAAAAATTCAATAAATATCCAGCATCAAGAATGATGGGCAGGTGGATTATTTTGCAGCAAGATCTATTTTGGCCTTTTGGGTCTACAGATATTCTTTGCTTGTGGTTTTTATTGTTTTTTTTATACCATACGTAATGGGTCGCCTTGCCATTACCCATACATCCTTGTCTTTCATCCATCATTGAGATCCTGATATATGGCAATTTGAGCATCAAGTTTAGCTTCTTCCAATTCTATTTGGTTGTAATAAGTTGCGGAGTTCATAAAGAAGAATTCATTTTCAGTTTACTATTGAATCAAAAAGTGCAATCATAATCACCATTGTTCAATATTTAAAGCCATGATGATGCTATTCAAAACAGATTAGTTCTATTGTCGTTTTCTTTCCCCATTGTTTTTCTCCTTTGTATGTCGTTTGGTAGGTTCTTTTTGTAGTTTCTTGTTTTGTTGTCTCTAAATTTTTGTCGTTTGTAATTTTTTTTCAATGGTCTATCTGTTTTGGTATTTTTCATTTTGTTCTTTTAATATTTGTGGCGTTTGTAAGTTTTTATTGTCGCCTTATTAACAGTTGTCATTTTCTGGTACGTTCGTGTCTGACATTTATTTTAGCTTATTGCTTTTATCGTCATTTTCTTATTCTTGTCGTTTTGATATTTTCTTAGCCGGATTGTCGTTTTGATATTTTCATATTTTGGCGCTGTTGTTAAGTTATTGTCGTCCTATGGTAGTCGCTTTAATTTTTATTTCTTTAGTCACTATGTTGTCGTCCCTATATTGTTTTTTTTTATTGTCGCTATCAGGTCGATGTCGTTTGTAAATTTTATTGTCTTTCCTTGACTGTTGTCGTTTTATGTTTCAGTCGTTTCTGGTTCTCGTCGTTTTGCAGGTTTTTGTCATTCTTATATGGTCTTTATTTATTCTCTTGTCCTATGAATGAGTTACAAATTAAACAGAATCACAAATATCAAGCATAACAAAAATATTAACAAATTATCAAATTAAAACTAGGTGTGAATGAAATCTGCTCATCCTTGAGAACAATCCCATAAAGTTACAGACATTTCTTCTATCATCTAACCTTGATAGCCGAGCATCTGTTATATATGTACATCTCTATGGAAACTGAGTCATACCTCACGAACTAGTCTCTGCACTTTGGAAGATGGAGGTGGAGGCACATCACATAGACCTTCAAGCATTTGAACCACTTTAGTCATTGCCGGCCTTAAGTGCATATCATCCTGAATACACCACAAAGCAACTTTAATGGCATTAACCACTCTTTCATCATCATGTTCATCAATTTCTAGCTCTGAATCAATGATTTCTTTCACTTTTTCTTCTTCAAACATCTTGAAAGCATAAGATGGAAAATGGGATTTCTCCGAGTCATCCCCTGATTCATAGTTCTTCCTCCCACTAATGATCTCAAGCAAGACCATGCCATAGCTGTATACATCACTTTTTTCTGATATGGCATAGCTGGTGATCCATTCCGGAGCTAGGTACCCTCTTGTGCCTCTTAATGTTGTATACACAAGGCTTTGTTCCCGGGTCATTAGCTTAGCCAAACCGAAGTCCGAAACTTTGGCCACAAAATTATCATCAAGAAGAACATTTTCGGGTTTTATATCACAGTGAATGATCTTCACTTCACATTCCTCATGAAGATAAGCAAGACCCTTTGCTGTGCCCAATGCAATGTTGAATCTTGTATTCCAATCCAATTTTTGTCCGTCATCAATATTGTTCTTGAAAATCCATTTGTCTAAAGACCCTTTAGCCATGTACTCGTAGACAAGAAGCCTATGAGGCCCTTCAGTGCAGAAGCCTTTGACTTTAACTAGATGGACATGGTGGATACTCCCAATTATGCTAACTTCTGCTCTAAATTCCTTCTTCCATTGACCAATGCCTTCCAGTTTCTTCACAGCCAATTGGATCCCATCCGGAAGAACACCTAAGTAGACTGAACCGAACCCGCCTTGGCCAACTTTTCTTGAGAAATTCCCGGTTGCCAAACAAAGATCAGTGTAAGTAAAACGAACAGGCATACCAGAAAGATTGTCAAAGAAATTATCATCATCATCTGAGCCATCATGAGCATAATCTAGTAGTTTCTTCTTTTTCTTCAGGTACAAGCATCCCACATAAAGCAGTGAAACAATAACCAAAATTGTTGAAACTAGAATGACTACAACGATTAGAATATGATTCCTTCTTTTCTGGGTTTCTTCCTTTGTGGGGCTCAGTCCCACCTCTCTGTTACTTAAGACCTTCATATAGGAGACAAAACCAGGAGAATTCTCGCCAGTGCGTTGGATACTCCCAATCTGATCGAAGAGAAAGCAGTTTCCAGAACTGCTTTCGTGAAACAAGACAAGGCAAGAACAATTGCTAAGACAAGCTTGTTTGCAAGTGTTGAGGTTAGACTTCAAAGAGGGTGTGACAAAGTCAAGAGCAAAATAGTTAACATTATCTCCAAGAGAGAGAAACTCCACTGGACTTTCGGAGCTATTACAGTTAGGGAGGTTCTGAGGTTTGCAATTAGAGAGAGAGCTGAGAAGAGAAGGACACTCACACCAATTGTCAATATGGCACACATAGTATGGATCACAAGGCTCAGGAACACTGCAGGAGCCTTGTGGTATCTTAATGGCATCAGAAGCCAAAGTCCTTCCCTTTTGAAGATTACTAAACGAAATCAATCCATCTGAGCCTAAAACAGCAACCCAGAAGTTATTTTGGTAAGATTGGTTAGAGTAGATAAATTGCCAAAGTAAGTTTCCATTTGTGTCATAGAAGTTCCATGAATTGGACTCCAGAATGGCAGAATGAACCTTTCCATTGACACTGCTATTTGTTTTCCTGGTTTCTTCTCCTATAGACCAATAAATTTGTGGAGTGAGAAACCCTGCATAGAGAACCAAATTCCCTGACTCGATTTCAAGGAAGTGAGACAAGTTATTTTGATTAAGAGAACTTTTCAAAGTCATTCCTTGCAAGAATTCCTGGCCAGGTAAAAGGGTATCTGTGGGATGGCTAAAACTCTGCCAAATGATTCCTCCATCGTCTCCAAGCAACACCAAGTTCCCTGAGTCCCTCAATTCCATGGCTGTGACTCCTTTTCCTGATGTGTTCGTAGACCAAACGACGCCATTCCCACTCGTCAAATAAAGGTTGCCGTTTTGTTCAAAGACAAGCTTATCAGAGTCTGCCACAAGAAGATCTCTATTAGCAGCCCAAACCGGTGTGGAACTATCCGAGTGAATGACTACGAGTAAGAACAATTTGACTTCGAGGATAGTCAAGAAGGCAAAAGCAAATTCGGAGTTGTTCGATAACAGGAACTGGCCATGGTTGTCATTCCATTCCATCTGAGATGTCTGGAATCCGGGGTTGATTTTGGCAACATGTTGTATACCACCAAAACATGTTTTGAACACAAGAAATAAGGGAAAGAAAAACTTGAGTGTTCTAAGTTGGAATAAGTACATGACTTTATTACAGCACCCAATTCTCTGAAGTTTTTCAAAATCTGTCAAAATTCAAATACCAAATAAAAGCGTCAGTTTCATGAGTGAATTTCATGTATAAAAAAGTGCTACACTTTGGGAATAAATGAATAGCAGAGAAGAAAGAAAATTAAGGATAAGCCTAAATCTTGAATGAAACTAGCCCTATTTCCGCTAACCATGCCAATTATTATACGTATGAATCTTATGCATGTTATAAAGCATATGAAAAAAAAAAAAAAAAGAATTAATGACATGAAAACAGAATTGAATGATGGGACTGACCTCATTTCTTGGTGCTGTTACATACATACATTCATAAAACTTAAAAGCAAAGCTGTGTTTTAAATCGACCTCGAAAAAAGAAAAAAAGAATAAAAAAAAAAGATGTGTTTTAAACTTTGTCCCTTAATAAAGATTGTCAACAGGGAATCTAGATGAATCGGTGCTGTTTCTCTGAATATGTACAAATTTTTTAAAGTTGTAGAAAGAGGGATGAATTGGCAGGCCATTCTGGCCAAGAAACCTTAGTTGATAATAATAATTATGCATTCAACACTTAAAGTCACGCTTGTTTTATTTTATTTGATAAAATATTGTAATGTGTGCAGAACATGTTGTAAAATATGTCCTCCTTCAGATATTTTAATAATCAACACGTTTCCATGTTATTTGTATTTGGTTCAACTTCTTCTTTTTTTTTTTCAATCAATAAATTGTTTATGCGAATATTCATGAATTTCTTCTACTCATATTCTATAATGTAGGTTACCAAAGGAAAGCAATTATAAATTGTTGAGAGTGACGTTTTCCACTCTAAATATAATTATATATTATGATTTATTAAACCTCGTTAGTTGGGTTCTGTGTTTACTTTTTGAATAATATCATTCTCTCCTTTGCTTCAGGATCTAACTATGTTATTCTCTCTTTTTTTTTTCTTTTTTTTTGAAAGCACTATCTATGTTAATCTTAGTACATGTATGATGTATCTATTCATAAGTTATATTTTATGCTCTCCATTACGATAGAGATCGTATGCAAAATGATTCTGAAGGAAATTGACCAGGAAAAAATTTGCATATCAAGGTTTGGTTCTAATAATTTATAAATTCCAAAAGCTACCACTTCTCTCTTTTGTATTTGGAATTAGAAAGTGAAAAATTTTCGGATAGTTCCACTTAACCCTTGTCTGAATCCGATAATTAATCGCTAAATAAAAAAAATTTTGTTTGCTAAATTACCTGTTTAGGACATGTTTGGCATACAATACTGTGTTTTAATTCATTGTCTTTTTTTTTTTTGAAATGTTTAATTCATTGTCTTTGATTATAATGTATTGCCATAATATAATGCGACGTTTGGTTTCACAATTATTACAGGACATGTATAGATTATATTATATTTCATAGAAAATGTGGAGACAAAGAAAGTAACGAAAGAGAATAAAAGAGAACTACATTAAAATGATAAGACAAAATGAGTTGAGGAGAGAACAAATGATAAGAGAAAAAAAATTGAGAATATGAATAAAGAATATAAAATATGGGGCATAAATCCAGTTTTTTCCCTATCTATATATATTGTTTTACACAATTAAAAATCATCAAGCATTTCATAATAAAATGTAAAGAGAGAAAAATATTAAATAATGTGTATTTATTTTTATTATTATATCTTTCCAATTACTCAAATTATGATAGTCGTTAAATAATCATCTAACGGTTAAAAAAATAACTATAGATAAATTTAAAAAAAAAACAATATCTACTGAATTATAGCCACATAATATAATACAATCTATAATAGAATATGGCAATAGTAAATCGTATTCTCAAACTTTAGTCCTTAAATCATGCATACTCTCTCAACTAGTGTTATTATTATTATTATTTTTTTTTGAAAGGGATCAACTCATGTTATTTTACTTCCGTAGAATTACTAACGAAAAACAATATGTGCATTACATATAATTGAATTGTAAAAATATAAAATCACAATCATTTCTTTTGAAAAAAAATTACAAAGGATTTCACTTATTTATTTATTTATTTAGTCGTTCTTCTATTATTAAGCATTATTTGGTAGGAGAGATGGATGGAAGGGTGGAGAGAGAGTATTAGAGTTTAATAAAGAAAAATTTGAGTAAAGATCAATTATCTTCATTATTGATTAACAGTGATTACAGAGGTATTTATACACAAGTTTCTAAAACAGAGATATAACAGTTCTAACAAACTATTAGCTGTTCTACTAATAGCTTAACTAAATGCTTAACAGAAACTATAACTAATCAAAGCTTAAGAGACTAAGGGATCTTATTCTCAACAGCCTCCCTCAAACTCAGAGTAGATGAATCGACGACTCTGAGTTTGTCGCTAAGAAGTGGAAATCTAGAACTAGATATAGCCTTAGTTAAACAATCAACAATCTGATCCAGAGCTGGAATATGCCTGACTTCCACAGCCTTTGAAATAACTTTGTCTCGCACAAAACATAGATCTAATTCTATATGCTTTGTTCGAGCATGTAAAACTGGATTAGAAGAAAGTAACATAGTACTTTGATTATCACACCAGACCACAGGTACTCGAGGAAGTTGAATTCTTAGTTCTGAGAGCAGGGACTGAACCCAAGTCAACTCAGCAATAACATTGGCTAAGCTCCTATATTCAGCTTCAGTACTTGATCTAGAAATAGTATGTTGCTTCTTGGATTGCCATCCAACCATATTTGACCCCAAGAAGATGCAATGGCCTGATGTAGATCGTCTGTCATCAGAGTCTGAAGCCCAATCAGCATCACAGAATACAACTAAATCAAGATCAGTTTGAGCTTCTAGATTTAGGCCATAATCAATTGTATTTCTGAGATACCGAAGTATCTTTTTGATAGCTATCCAATGAGCTTGCAGGGGATTATGCATAAATTGACATACTTTGTTTACACAAAAAGCAATTTCTGGTCGTATGATAGTAACATACTGAAGAGCACCAACTACTGAGCGATAGAGCTGAACATTCTCAACTGGATCACTCCCAAAAGCTAAGAGTTTGAGTCCACTAGTCATAGGAGTGGTTAAAGGTTTTGCATACTGCATTTTAGCTTTACAAAGAAGATCTTTAATATATTTTGATTGAGTCAATACCAGTCCTTGTTTAGCATGGCTAACTGATATTCCCAAGAAGTAACTTAGCTCCCCTAGATCCTTAAGTGCAAATGTTTTATGTAAGTCAACCACAAGTTGATTAACTTTGTTTCCATCGCTATCTGTTATGAGAATGTCATCTACATATACAAGAACATATATAGAATGATTGGTTACAGTATGCACAAAAAAGGATTGATCAGTCTTGGCTGACTGAAACCAAAAGCAAGCAATGCACTAGCCAGTTTGTCAAACCAGGCTCGTGGAGCTTGTTTCAAACCATAGAGAGCTTTGTGTAACTTGCATACTGTGTGAGGTTGAGTAGAATCCTCAAATCTAGGAGATTAGACCATATACACTTCTTCAGTCAGTTTCCCATTTAGAAAGGTATTATTAACATCAATCAGCTTTATTTTCCATCTATGTGTGAGAGCCAATGTGAGCATAATTCTGATAGTAATGGGCTTGACTACAGAACTAAAAGTTTCTGTAAAATCAAATCCTGCTTGTTAATGGAATCCCTTAGCTACAAGCCTAGCTTTATATCGCTGTATGGAACCATCAAGATTCTCTTTGACGCAAAAAATCCACTTACAACCAATTGGTTGTCGACCTACTGGTAATGAAACAAGTGACCAGGTGTTGTTCCTTACAAGAGCTAAAATTTTATCCTCTATTGCAGCTTTCCAGTGGGGCTAAGAAATTGCTTCTATGGCTGTGATTGGTTCAACAGTAGCTACAAAGACTTTGGGTTTTGAAATACCAGACTTGGATCTGGTTGTCATAGGGTGAGTAGAACCAGTAGAAGCTGAAGATTGTGAAGGAACAGGAAGGGGTTCAGAAACTGACTCAAGAACAATCTGGTCTGATTCAGGAATAGGTGTTGGTCGTGTCAGATCAGTAGTAGGAAAATAATGTTGAGAATTAGGAATAAAGTTAGAGGAGGAAAATTAAGAGATATTATCAATAGACACAAGGGGTGAATATGACTGAGTATCTTTAGGACATAAAATAGGAGGAGATGCAGAAGAGAATGAGTGAATTGAGGGAGTAGAAGATTGAGAAGTGTTTGAAACTTGGGAAGTAATCTTCATAGGAAATGAGTACTCATCAAAAATCACATCTCGTGAAATATAGATTCTTCCAGTGGGAGAAAGATATTTATAGCCTTTGTGATTAAGACTGTATCCCAGAAATGTACATTTAAGAGATCTGAACTGTAGCTTATTATTGTTATAAGGCTTTAAGTTTAGATAGCAAGCATAACCAAAAACCTTTAATATGGAGTAATCTGGTTTAGTCCCAATAAGTACCTCAAGTGGAGACTTATAGTGCAGAGAAGGAGAAGGCAGCCGGTTCCAAACAAAAATAGCAGCTTTAAATACTTCATCCCAGTATTTTAAAGACATGAAGGCATGAGCTAAAAGAGCAAGACCATTTTCAACCACATGTCGATTCTTTCTTTCAGCTACCCTATTTTGTTCATGAGTATGAGGACAAGAAACCTTGTGGAGAATCCCATTTTCAGTCAGATAATTTGTAAAAACTCGATATTCACTACCCCAATCTTTCTGAATAGCTTTTATTGAATGGTTATATTGTAATTCAACCTGCTTTTTGAAATTAAGAAAGGTAGGAAATGCTTCACCTTTGGTTCTTAACAAATACAACCAAGTAAAACAAGAGAAAGCATCAATAAAACATATATAATATATATAACCACTAGTTGAGATTACAGGAGAAGCTCCCCACAAATCAGAATGAATGAGTTGAAGTGGACTAGTATAAACTGTCTAAAGTAGAAAAAGGAAATTTATGTATTTTGCCCAGAAAACGCGCTGAATAGAAATCATTGACTGTTTTATTAATAGAAATGAGATTATATGTATGAAGTACTGAGTTTACAATCTTAGCTGATGTATGACATAATCCACTATGCCATAATTGAAACAAAGAATCCTTAGAAGAACTAGATTGAGCAGTAAACACAGTACAAGGACTAGGTAAAGAAAGACAAGAATTAGAGAGGATAGGCTGAGCTGACTTAGATAAAGCTCCCATCTGACTTTGATTAAACACATAGAGACCATTCTTAAGTGTCCCAACTAGCAGCACTTTCTTGGTAACTTGATCCTTAACACAATAGGAAGTGGAGTGAAATTCAAAGAAAACAGCATTATCAGATGCAAATTTAGAAACACTTAACAAGTTCTTGGTTATAGCTGGCACATGTAATAACTGATTTAAAAGTAAAGGTTTTGAGGACAAAGAAGATTGAAATTAAGATTGACTACTGTAGTGAATGGGCAAACCTGATCCGTTTCCTATGTGGATTTGTTCTTGGCCAAAGTATTCAGATCCAGTTATAAGGTTATGTACATCAGGAGTCAAAAGATTTGTGGCACCTGAATCTGGATACCAGTTGGTATCAACAACTGTATTAGGAGAAGCAGTCCTAGCTTACATTGGATTAGACTGAGATGCCAGCATAGCATGCATAGAAGAGCCTGGTTTATGTTGAAAATGAGCATTAAGTCCTTGAAAAGAACCAAGTCCTTGAAATGACTTATCAAAGTGATAGAAACACTGTAACACTAGATGGCCAATTTTGCCACAGAGTTGGCATTTAGGCTTGTTCTGTCCCCAGTTGTTATGCCACTGTTGGCGTCCACCTCATCTGCCACTACGATGAAGATATCAACCACGTGAAGCAAAGAAATTGGGCTGAGAACTAGGACCACCACGATTTGCACCTTTGTTGATGAAATCACCAATTCGTGAATGAGGATTGTGTGCCAGATAAGCTTAAATCAAGTTCCTTGACATCTTTTTCAATTCTAGATTCTTGAGCGAGTAATAAAAATTCAAGCTCTGTTATAGTGTATCGTTCAATTCTTAAATTTATTGAAACAACAAAAGTATCAAATTCCTTTGAAAGACCATTAAAGATATATTCAATATGCTCTTCAGGAGAAATGATATGACCAATTGAAGCAAGCATATTAACAAAGCCTTTTCTAGTAGTACGAAGCAAATTTTCGTATTGACTTATCTTAGCTCGATTCTGTGCAGCAAAATACTGATGCAGAGTATCCCAAATCTGAGCTGCAGATTCATAGCCAACCATCCGAGTAAGCAGATTTTCGGTCATAGAAGAAAGAAGCCATGAGACTAACAGTTGATCTTGTTGTTCCCACTCAAGATATTCAGGATTGACAGTACCAGAAGCTTTATCAATGGCAGTAAGAAACTTCATCGGAACAAAATTTTGATTGAGAAATCGAGCAAAATTGTGACCTCGAACAGCAGCATTTACTTATTATTTCCACAAAGCTTGACAGAAAAAGAATGACTGAAAGTGATGGGAATGAATCGAGCTAGAGCTGGAGCTGGAGCTAGAGCTTGAGCTTGAGCAGCCATGGCTGTCGAAGATGAAGGCCCCGATGCGATCGTTATCCATTCTGATACCATATTAGAGTTTAATAAAGAAGAATTTGAGTAAAGGTCAATTATCTTCATTATTGATTAATAGTGATAACAGAGGTATTTATACACAAGTTCCTAAAATAGAGAGATCACAGTTCTAACAAACTATTAGCTGTCCTACTAACAGCTTAACTAAATGCTTAACAGAAACTATAACTAATCAAAGCTTAAGAGACTAAGGGATCTTATTCTCAACAGAGAGGAATCGAAGGATAGGCAAAATCCAATATTTTGTTGGAAGGAAAGAAGAAGGGAGAGAAAAGATAGAGGGATTAGACCTTCATATGTTCCCACCAAAATCAATCAATCCCTCTTTTTTACTCTCTCTCTCTCTCTTTCATGCTAAACAAATGGATTGTTATACTTCTTTCCCTCTTTCACATTCTTTTTCATTCCTAACCTTCTCATCTTTTGTGATCTCCCTCATAATTGTCAATTCAAAGAAACAGTTAAATCAAAATAATTTTTTTTACGAAATTTATTTTATTTTAAAAAATTAAGAATCATAATCAATACAAATGACCTTGATCTAATATTGATTTTGGCAAAGAAGATACGATTATTTTCTAAAAAAGTTAGGATTAATTTCATCAATAACCCCTAAAGCATAGTAATTAGATTATTTTTCCTCCTAAATTTTCAGTTCTGATGGTATGCTACTCTAAATTGAGATATCATTGTACCATTTTCTCCTATATTAAATGGTCAATTTAGGAACCACTAGTGAAATTATTCCTCAACATAACTACTTTTTTTTTTTAAAAAAAAAAAAAGATAAATTGTAAAAAAAATACTTGGGTGTATTACAATTTAAATACTAAAGTTTGGACTTTGCAAAATAATATCTTGAGATTAATTAGAATTTTTGAAAATTAGTACCATGAGTTGACTTTTTGAATAACGTTAACTGGTAAAAGACAAAAATATCCTCAAAATTAAGTAGAATAATAAGGATTAATGTAGCTTTAATAGAGGATGAGGATATTATTACTTTTCATTACTAAAATTGGTCAAAAAGTCAATCTAGAGTATTAATTTTAAGAAATTTATATTAAGGGGGTCTACTTAACTCTCATGATGAAAAATGAGACTCATCTATAAATATTTTCAAAACTAAACTCATCTATAAATATTTTCAAAACTAACTCTTATTGTCATGTCACACATATAAAATTATTTGGATACTCTATTCCGTAATGAACCCTAAAATACATTCTTCTCCAATAAACTCCAAACTACTTAAGCCACCACTGCTTGTCCCGGTTCCGACCCTGGCGGCATATTCGCTTGACTAGGGTCGAAGATTTGACCGGTTGTTTTGATCAATATTTGACCGGGGACTAGAAAATTTCGATCCTAGTCGAAAATTCAAACCATTGTTCGACTATAGTCAAACAATTCAACTGCAGTCGAAGCTACCGGTCAAAAATTTTCGACCGATATTTGAGTATAGTTGAACATTTTCAATCCTAGTCGAACATAGTCGGCCGCCTTCCTGGCCCCACCCCCTTCACTTTTGACTTTTTCGACTGGAATCGAGTCAGGGATAATTTTGGAATTCCTAAATTTTCATTGAATGACATGGCAATAAAAAGTCCTTGTTTTGTAAATGGTTTATAGGTTGTACATTTCCTCGCCACATGTATTAAAAAAGGGCCAAAATTGATAATGTCCTATTAATTTTCAAAAATTTTTAATCTCAGAATATTATTTTGTGGAGTCCAAACCTCAAGATATTTTTTCTTTTACAGTTAGACGCTTTAAAAAACATGATATTGCTACATAATTCTAGCTTAACATTGTCTTTGCCTAAAAAGGTAGTTATGTCTGTTGAATGGTACTGTAATATTATATTTAATGGTACTGTAATATTATATTTACAGCACAGAGATTTTTTTACGTTTAAAAAAAAGAAAGAAAATGAAGGATTAATTTCACGAATGATCTTCCAATTATAGATTTTGTACTACTTTACCTCTTGCATTATGGTTTTTGTACAATTTTAGGCCTTGAGTTATGTAATATTTAATTATTTTTATATTGATCATTTTTCTCTTTATATTTCATAATCTTTTAGACACATAAGGATCAACAGTGCAACGATGATAAATTTTGAAGTCAGTAGTGTACGATATTTTAGGTGGTGAAATTAAATGAAAAGGATACGATATATAAGTATTGAAATAAACAACTTGATGCCAAAATATATATTTTGAAAGGGTAAACATAAAAAAGAAAAAAAAATCTTCAAATTTGGGTGCTCCGCAATTTTAATTCCTGAAGTTTGGACTCTGCAAAATAATACTATGAAATTAAGAATTTTTGAAAATTAATAAGTCGACTTTTCGTATAACTTTAACCTGTAAAAGATAATAATATCCTCAAAATTAAGAAGAATAATAATAACTAATCTAGTTTTAATTGAGGATATTATTATTTTTTTTTGTTACTAAAATTGGTCAAAAAGTCATTCCAATTTTCAGAAAGGGATAACTGCGAAAAAAAAAAAACTGAAGCATGACCTTTCTACAATTTTAACCCTGTTTTTTGGTTTGTGCAAACTTATATCTTCATATTTCAAATATATGCAAATTTGTACTTTCTGTGTACAAATTGAGTGATTTGTGCCAACTGTTTTAAGTTATTTTCAATAATTTTTTTGTGTTAGTCAGCAGAAATATGATATCATCAATACAGATTTCGTGTTTAGTGAGAAATTTGTTAGTTAATTTATATGCAGAAAATACAAATTTGAAGAGATTTGAAATGTAAAAGTATAATTTTGCATAAGCAAAAAGACATGGTTAAATTTGTTGAAAGACTGTACTTTAGGATATTTTTTTTTGTAGATATCATTTTCAAAAATTCTTAATCTCATGGTATTATTTTGCAGAGTCTAAACTTTAGGGTTTAAATTGCATAACACTCAAACTTTAGAGTTTGTTTTTACAATTTACCCTATTTTGAAAAGTTATTATTTAGTATTTCACTAGGATATATATATATATATATAAAGGATTGTTAGTTCATATTCATCGACTCATAAGATAATATTATGATTTCCTTTAGTAGTGGAACATAAGTTATATTCCTGATGCCTAATAGCACAAGTAAAGATCTGGAGACTATGAAGGATACAAATTGAAGTTTTGAGACTAAAGTAAGGGCTAGCTTGGTATTGCTGTGTTGTGAGCAAGTGAGAAAAAAAGTCTAAGTGTTTGGTAAATTTAATTTATAAAATTACTGTACTATTTAAAAGCAATATTGAGTGTTTAGTAAACTATAGATTATGTGTACTATAAAATGATATTCTAGATAATTTGTATTATGACATCAAAATCAGTTTTGAAAAGCAACACTTACCCTGAGTCTTAGATTTTGCTTAAAATAGTGATTACATAGCAATTTTTAAAATTTACTGACTAAAAGTAGCAACTTACCAAATGCCCCCTCCTCTTTTTTTTCTCTAACTGCTTTTAAAAATTAAAAACAGAATCTATAAATAATCACAAATCGGGCCTAATTAAGAGAGTAGACTTAAAAGACTAGAAATGAGTTATCTGGTACAAAAAAAAAAAACTTTGAAGTATAGCCTTTTTGCAGATTTAACCCTGTCTTTTGGCTTGTTCAATATTATAACTCCACATTTCAAATGTCTGCAAATTAGTATTTTTTGCATATAAATTGACTAATAAATTTTCACTAAATACGGAATCTGAATTGATGATATCTTATTTTTGCTGACTAACAAAAAAATTTATTGAAAATAATTTAAAATAATTAGCACAAATCACCCAATTTTTATACAGAAAATATAAATTTGTAGAGATTTGAAATATAAAGGCAGAATTTTGCACAAACTAAAAAATATGATTAAAATTACAAAAATGTCAATACTTTAGATGTTTTTTTTTGCAGTTATCTCAACTAGAAATATATTTAACTCTGCAGTCTAATATAATAGAATACCCTATTTTTGCGGTATATAAACTAATACACAATCAACCGAATTAATTTTAATTCAAATTATGCAGTACTCATAATGGTGCTTAATACGGTGTACCAAATATGTCCGCGTTCTTGTATTGTTTGTTTTGTTTTTTTTTTGGGTTAGAGGAGAGAAATGGCTTCCTACGTGGCATAGAACTGAAAATGTGTATGCCATTAGAATAGAGTATGAGAAGATTATGGTTGTTGTACCATCTAACCCATATCAAAATTATGAAATAAATAACATACAAAAATTCGATTCATTCATATCCCACATGCGTCCAAAACTAAAGTCAACCCAACACACGCCATAGAGTCACGCACTATGGGTTGCGGTAGGAAGACTACGTAACATTGTTAATCCACATTCCCATCTTCAAGGAACAATGCCCATAAATTGTTAACTAGTTCAACAATGTTAAAAATGTTACTTGAGCTCGCCAATAAGCTATAGTTATTCGCACGGGGAGCCACAAGAAACCTAGAGGCTAGTTGCCCCAACTTTATTTTTGTTTCAAATATCATATAATTTTTTTTTTTAAAATTAATTTTTATCTCATCTAAATTTAGGTTTTGCCTCTCTTAAATTTTAAAATTTTAAGTATAGGATTCAAGTTTTGAGTTAGACCATTCTTTTAAAGTAAAATTCATTAGTTTATGCCTGGATAAATTTCTGTCCACTTATCCAAAATATCTTTAGCAACACAAAGTATGAGAATCACGTTGCTATTTATAGTAATAGGTTTTAGGGGAATTATGTGGTAGAACTCTTTTTTTTTTTAGGTTGTATTGATAGAGCTTTTTCTTTCTAAACTCGTTGAATTAAATCTGACCCACAGAAGTCATTTTTAAAAAAAATTATAAAAAGAAGCAATGGATGATAAAACCTTGAATGAATCTTAAACCATTATTATTATTTTTGATGACCAAGTGACCGACAGACAATTGAAAGGCATGAACGAATTGAATTGCCTAAAACGACAGTCGTCTGTAGTGTTGAGGCTAAAACGACAGATGATGGCGCCATGTTTTCCCCCCAGAGACCGCAAGAGTGGGCAAAGGGGGAAGACCGAGTTGTACAAGAAGTGAGGTCAGACGTGGCGTCACTAGCTAGTAAAGGCTCGTCAAATTCGGACTCCAAATCCACGTTCCAATTCGGTTAAGAAGTTTTTTTGATTTTCTCATTTTTTTCTTCCTTCTTTTCATAAATAAATCGGAGAAAAAACGTTATCCTAAACCTTTTCATCTACATATGACAGGTGGCCCTCCTTTAACCCCCTTCAGCCTCATCTCATGACACGCTCTCCACACCCTTAGCCGAGCGTGATCAAAACTCTCAATTTCTCCTTTTGGTAACGATTTTTATCAATTAAAAATTTAAAATATATGAGTGAGATTTCGTCTTTTTTAATCGGGGAAAAATAGTTTTGTTTATTAATAGATACAATTAATAATATTCGCAAACTAGATAACAAAACTCAATTGATTTAAAAAAATCCCATTCTTCTATCATACCCAAAACAATTATTTTTATTTTTGTATTATTCCTTAAAGAAAAATAAACATGTGAAATAACTTTAAATTTTAAAAAGAAAAAGAAAAAGCATGTGAAGAATTGATACACGCTCCTTGTCAGAGAGTGGAGCATATTTCCGGACGATCTTCTTCTGTGCTTCGAGGGTCCTCCGAAACAATAAATAGAAAAAAAAAACATATAAAATCCGAACCTAAGCGTACAACACGTGCCTATCTTAAACAACAAGACACTTCAAACCACTATGAGGGTAGGAAAAAAAAAATCTTAAAAATAAAAGAGAGGAAGATTACGATGCAAAAATCAAACTTGAACTGACAAATAGCAACATCAGATTGGATAGGTGTAATATTTTTCATACAAAAAAAAAAATTACGTAACAATTCAAAAACAAAAATGTTAAATATTTTTACCAAATTAAGATAAAAATTAGAATTGAACTTGTGTACCTCGAGGGGTAACTTTATCATCAAACACTGGGTATTGTGACGGTTTGAGTTACATGAGAGAAAAAAAAATAAAAATAAAAATAAAAAAGAAAGAAAGAGGGTAGTCTCAACGGTTTCTAACACCTATACTTACCACAAATATACAAGAACTAGCCTTTCTAGAGAGAGATAGGAGGAGTTTCTAGTGAGAGAAAGAAAGAGAAAAACAGAAGAGGGTTTCATTGAATGAAGTTTTGGTTTGGTTAAGGTTTGGGGTGAGAGTTTTTGAGGTCAGAAACAAATGGAGAACAAAGTGGATGAGGTTGTCTCTGTGGAGCTCCCAGCTCCTCCTGCTTGGAAAAAACTGGTCTGTCTTTTTTCTCTCTCTCTCTTTTTTTTTTTTTTTTTTAAGACATAAAATCAAGTATTACTCAAAATATATTAAAAAATTTTGTATATTTTTTTGGTGCTCAAACAATTGGTATGTAAATTTGTGATTTTCTTGCGTTAAGTTTGGTTGAGATTTAAAGATTCCTTTTTTATGTTTCTTGGAGTCAATTTTTGCTTTTCTTTTTTTGGTATGATTTTGTTTCTTTCTGGTTTTGCTAAATTAGTTAGATTATTTTTTTTAAAGTATTATGTGGTAGAATTTTTGGCAAATAATTATTACTTTTCATAGTTAGGGTTTCTGCATATAATTTGGTATCAGCTGCAAAATTAGTATATTTTGGGTTTAGGGTTAGTGGGTTACCCAAGAAGGGTTCTGTTTCTTCTGGTACTATATATTGGTAAAGATAGAGTTAGTCATTAACTTGTGCTTATGAAGTAAAAAACTTGTTTTTAGTGCAGTAATTTTTCAGGGAAATATGTACATTAACATACTTTTTCAACTAATAAATTATGTTTTCTGAAGTAGTTTTACCAAAATTCTGTTTTTGTGATGAAGGCTTGTGTGTTAATTTTTCCTCAAAAATCTTGCAATTAGAGGTTTCACTTGTCTTATAAGCGTATTTGTGTAGTTTCTAAAGTATGCTGTTTCTGTTTGTCCTGAGGAGTAAAAGTTTCGACTAAATTGCTTCACAAGTATATGGTTACAAAAATGGTGGAAAAAATAGAAATTAGGAGTTGCCAAGTTGGTTTAGTTACGAGAAGCACAGAGTAAGAGTACGGTCTTAAATTAAAAAACTGAAATATATACTATTTGAGCTTGTTTGGCTATATATTTATCTCCTAGATAGTTCCTTGAGTATTTATTTTGAACGGACCCTGTAGATTTATTATGCTAGTAGAGCCTTTACGAGAGGTGACTCTGATGAACGAATTTTATTTCTGTTTTCCTCTAATGGATCATTTTCTTTTCCTTAAGAGGCGGTTGATTGATATGAAGTGACAGTGAATTTATACTACTTTACGATACTTGGGGTGTCATATTTTCCTATTTGCAACCATAAATGTATTTACCTTCCGTAGATTAGGAATCTAAGATGCAGGATTAGTTCTGTAGTGTTGGCTACCGGAATGGTTATATGTTAGTTTGATATAGATCATTTTTAAACCAAGAAACTTGGACAAAAGTTTGAAGACTATTCCTGATATCAAGAATCAGTTCTAATAAATTTATTTGAATATGAAAAGATAAGAAACTGTCAAGCCTTCTGTCGTATAGTCAGCATTTGGATAGTTGGAGTATCTAGTTTCTTGTGAAGTTATGAGATATTGTATGCATTTTCATGCGTATTTGGTTATATTGAACCGTTTCATTTCTTTGCTGATTTTGCAATTCTGAAGTGATAATCTCAAGGAATTCTATGACCCTGTATTGTATGCATTTCTGACTATCGATATTTGTAAGCAGCTCTGACTATATTATAATCAGCATGTGGATAGTTGGATGAATTCAGTCGCTGATGAAATTATGAAATATTGTGTGCATTTATGTTTGTGTCTTTTTATATTGAACCTTCTTTTCTGTGCTGATTTGGAATTCTCATGTGATAATGTAAAGCAATTCTATGACCCTGTTTTTGTGAGATAATGTGGATAGAGTATTACTTTAGTGTCAGTCATTGTCACGTATAAATTCTAAAGGAGTTTACGGTGCTATAATACTAGATTTGGTACCATAACTATGTAGTAGGTTTTCATAAATGTGTCATCCGTCTGTTACAACAAGAGACTTAAAAGATTATTGATTCTCGAGTTTAACTAGTAGTGATTGCCTTGTGTAAATATTGTTGCAAGTATTAGTAATCTGTGTCTCTGTTCTATTTTGTTTTGTTTTTTCGGTTTTTTTGGGTACAGTTTGTGCCAAAGAAGGCTGGGACACCCAGGAAAACTGAGATCATTTTCATTGCACCAAGTGGGGAAGAGATTACTAGCAGAAAACAATTGGAGCAGTACCTGAAATCACATCCTGGCAACCCTGCTGTATCAGAATTTGATTGGGGTACTGGTGAGACCCCTCGGAGATCAGCAAGGATCAGTGAGAAGGTTAAGGTAACTCCACCACCAGAGAATGAGCCTCCCAGAAAACGTCGAAGATCATCGGTGTCGAAGAAGGACAAGAAAGAGGTGGAAGCTGCTCATGAAGAAAATGGACCAGAGGCTACTGAAAAGAAGGATGCGGGAGCTGATGGGGAAAAGGATACTTCCCAGGAAAATCAGGTTGAAAGTGGTGGTAAAACACAAGAAAATGACATTACTAAGATTGACAAAGCTAATGTGGAAGAGACTAAGGCCAGCGATACTAAGGATAAGGAAGCCCATCTCAATCAAGCTGAAGGAGAAGCTGCCAACTCCAAGAAAGGCCTAGGTGAGGAGAAAGATTTAGTTGCAGACACAGCTGCAGAGGATCAATCTTCGAACAAAGCTGTGGCAAATGGTTCAAGTGACAAGAAAGAGAATGTGGATGCTGCTGTGACTGTAGAAGCAAATGGAGGAGCACAGAAAGAGAATCCTAATGGAGTGGCGCCGCCATCCGAGGGGGTGGTCAAGGCGAAACCAGATGCACAGGAGAGCACTGGAAAACCTAATGTTGAAGCCGAGGAGAAAATTGAGAAAAAGGATGAGGCAGTTGTTGAAAACGGAAAAGTTGACCTTGTGGGGCGAGCTGATGCCCCACAACATCCGGCACCGGCTCCTGTGAGCTGCTGAATGTAATGTGCTACATTTCCCTTGTGCATTCTGTAATACCGTAGTCAAAGGTAATTTTATGAATTGGGTAGCCTCAGGATTCCATGGATGACTGTAATTTTAATATTAAACCTATGTTAGTTTGAATTGTATGTACCCTCTAGTAGAGTAGCAGGTAGATTTTGCAGTGTTGTGCAGGAGCTTAATTGTAGAAGGGTAAGACATCTTTTGTTGGGCAGTTTGTCTTTTTGATGTTGTAGAGTTAGGCTGTAGCTTCTGCAGTGCTTGTATTTTGTACGTTGTTACGTTGTTGATGTTAGTGATTAAACTTTTATTACATGTTTTTTGTCTTTTAATTTATTCCATGTTGTGGTTTGGTTGGTGGACTGAAATTAATTGTAATAGTAATGGCAATGGTAATGATAATCGAAAGGAATAGAATTGTGAGATTTTGTTTGGTTAGAATTTTGGAATTTTCAATTGAAGAGAATGAAATTAACTATATTTTGACAATTATATCTCTGATTTTGAAAAGTAGATTTGAAAGAAAGGAACATAATCAGTAATATTAAATTTCTTTTTTGAGTCAAATATTATGTGATGATGAGTTAATATCTGGATACTATTATTACAATAAATGGATTACTATTACAATAAATGGATTACGTATATAATACACACTAAATAATACATTTTGGTTTAAAATCAGACTCCAGTTAGTATGTCGGTAAAATGAGGGCAAAAAGGAAAAACAAAAGGGAAAAAAAGGAAACAAAAGGGCAAAAAAAGGTTAACTTTTCTACTCATTTAGTAGTGCAATGGTGATTCAATTGTTTGAAGGAATAGTCATTTCATTGTAAAGGGCATTTCTTAGTTAAAAATGAAACCAAACAATTGAAAATAATTCCATTCCATTCCCATTCATCACTTCCAAGCAAACCAACGCACCTAAAGTTTAAGGTGGGGAGACTTGTTGCGCTCTGTTTTAAGCCAAAATGGAAGGAACAAATTCTGGTATCCATATTATGCTTTCTTAGGCTGCTGTATTCACTGCAAGGAGAGCTGTGTACGTGAAAAAGTAATTAGTTTTATATGGATCAAGATAACGACTAACATTTTTGAAACTGCATAATGTAAGCGCTGAAACTACTCGAAAACTTGAAACATGGCTACAATATTTGGAGTGCGACGATATACTGTACACTACATGCTTAGTAGATTTGCTCCATAGTTCACAAAAGGCCATAACGCTTTATTTTAAATGCCTTGTGATTATCATATTTGGAAAATTGCAATTGATTATTTTGAATTAAGCTTTCAAGGTACCGTCTCAACTTTTAAGATTACTTGCTCAAAACCAAATGAGGTTAACTTGGCTTTTCTTCGTGGCTTTCTCTACCCATTTCAAACTCCTCTCCCACGAAAAGGATATTTATATATCCAGTCTAAATATCATGCTAAAAATCGTGGATACATGATTAAGAAATCACGAGGGGAGACTTTAGAAAGTACACGGATGGAAACAAGAACAGAAAGTTGGCAAGAAAAAAAAGGTATCCTTTGGGAGAAAGATAAAAGTAAGAGTAAAGGTAAGAATCTATTCTAAGCCGAATTAAAATTTTCTCATCATTGGATTTAGGCCAAGAATCTTCTTCTTCAAAAGGTTCTCAAACATCATCTTTGGACAAAGGTCAAGAATCTACTTGGGTCTTATTACAAGTCTAAAGGAAAAGTATTATTGCATCATTGAGAAAGAATGTTTAATCGTGCTTTTGGCAGACTTGGTTTGCAATTAAATTAATGTCAAGGCCACCATAGGCGCTTCCTTTCTACAAATGGAAATCTCGTTCAATATTCCCACCAATCAAATGGCACTTTCTTCTTTCTTCCTCTGGCTCCTGCTAGTTTTCTCTGCTCTATTTCTCAATGGTAAGTCTCACTCTAGTTGAATTCTTTAAGAAACACTAACTGGTCTTCCTCTTTCGATAAAAAGAGCTGAACTTCTGGTTAAATTTTTTCGAAAACAACCATTGAATTATTTCTACTGTTAAATTCATTAAGAAACACCCAACTGTTATTAGTTAAATTCATTTAAAAACACCAATTGGGTCTCGCTTTTTCGATTTAAAAAAAAAAAAAAACCATTGAACCATTAGTTTATCTTTCGAAAACGTCAACTGGGTCCTCCTGTTTCGACTAAACCATTGTATTATTAGTTAAATTCTTTCAAAAACACCTACCGGGTATTGCTCTTTCGATTAAAAACCACTACATAGACTGATCATACAAGTGTCCTCAACCTGAAACTACAGTAAAATCTAGTAACAAAACATGAACTTTGCTCTGTTTTCTTCTCACATGTCTGGCTAACGACACTCTTTCCAATCCATTTTCTCGAGCAGAAGTACGCGCATTCACGGGGACTTACGGAGTCAACTACGGCCGAATCGCGGACAACATACCACCACCCCAAAGCGTGGTGACACTCCTCAAGGCCGCCAAGATAAAAAACATCAGAATCTACGACGCAAACCACGACGTCCTCACGGCCTTCAAGGGCTCCGGGATCGAGATCATAGTCGGGCTCGGGAACGAGTTCTTGAAAGACATAAGCGTGGCCGAGGACCGCGCCATGAACTGGATCAAAGAGAACGTCCAGCCGTACCTGCCCGGGACCCGAATCAGGGGAATCGCGGTCGGGAACGAGATCTTGGGAAGCACCGCGCCAGAGCTCTGGGAGGTCCTCCTCCCGGCCGCCAAAAACGTCTACAGCGCTCTGCAGAGGCTCGACCTAGCCAAGACGATCGAGGTCTCGAGCCCGCACTCGGAGGCGGTCTTCGCAAACTCGTTCCCGCCGTCCTCGTGCGTTTTCAGGGACGACGTGGCCCCGTTCATGAAGCCGCTCCTGCAGTTCTTCTGGCAAATCGGGACCCCTTTCTACATCAACGCGTACCCTTTTCTGGCCTATAAGAGCGACCCTGAACACATCGACATAGACTACGCCCTGTTCAAGAAGAGCCCCGGTGTCTACGACGCCAAGACCGACCTCCATTACGACAACATGTTCGATGCTATGATCGATGCGGCGTACGCGGCTCTGGAGAAGGCTGGGTTCCCGAAGATGGAGGTGATTGTGTCCGAGACGGGCTGGGCTTCGCGTGGGGATGAGGATGAAGCAGGGGCCAATGTGAAGAACGCGAGGACGTATAACTACAACCTGAAGAAGAAGCTGGCTAAGAAGAAGGGTACTCCTTATAGGCCCAAGATTAAGGTGAGGGCTTATGTTTTTGCTTTGTTTAATGAGAATCTGAAACCTGGGCCGACTTCGGAGAGGAACTTTGGGCTGTTTAAAGCTGATGGAAGTATAGCTTATGATATTGGGTTCACTGGGCTTGTTCCTTCTTCTGCGACGTCTTCTCTTCTGTCGTTTAAGGTATGATGTTGTAAAGTTTATTCATACATGTTTTGTCTTTGAGATTTTTTATCATTTTTTTGGCTCGTTTGCAAAATGCAACATTTAATAGCGTATTTTGGGATAATTTTCTCTATTTGACCACACTCGATGATACTCGACATGTCACCAGGCCATGAAAAGGTCCATTAGAAACACAATACTAAAAGGATCTATATCAAGATCACCTGTCTAAAAATCATGTCTCAGTTTGTTCCAATCAGTTGAACATTGTTGACATATCGTTAAGAATCCTTAAAATGAGGAGTGAGTGACTTTCTTTTTTAATTATTTGTTTTTTCGTCTATTTTTTTTAAAAAACTTTTTTAATTAATGTATCAATGTTTAACTGGTTTGGACACAAATGATTTTTAGATAGGTGATCTTGTTGTCTATATTTCACCTAATTTCCCTTTGTTTTGATGCGTATTTTGACTTTTTTGAGAGTTGTTTTCGTCGTTTTCCTAACGTCTTGGAAATGTTACTACAGGGTATTGGAATTCAAGGTTGGGTTCGATCATCGTATTCATGGGCTTTTACGAGCTGTGCTGCGGTTCTTTTTCTAATTTTAACGTCATGATGATGAGTATCGAAGAGTAGTTTCACTACTCCACGTATACGTAAAAGTTGATATGTCGATGCTGAAGACTTGAAAGAGTGGAGGCTCTTGAAATTATGGATCAATGTAACTTCGTATTGTATATATGGCTAATTCATTCATTTTATTGAATCATAAAATGTTAACAGTTAATTTTCCATATTAGTGGATAACAGAAAGTTGTTTTTAAAAATATCTATTTGAGCTAAATATACATATATCCATATTTATTTCATTTTGAGTTTATTTATTTATTTCTTCGTCGTTTGAGTTTTATTCAATTTATCCTTGATGTAGATTTCATTTTGGTCACATAAGAAAAAAAAAAGAAGAAAAAAAAAGAAAAGAAGCACACCAATTTCTGTTAATAATTTTTGAAAACATATGATTGGTAATCACATCTCACCCCACTTCCAATGCAAAGGATTAGTGTTCGAATCCATACTCGATCCATTAATTAAAAAAAATAAAAATTCTAAAGATATATGATAGATATTCTTGTTGAATAAAATTGGAGAATTAGATCTTGATGTATTTTCTAAACCATAAAACCTTCAAGGACGCCTTATGAGTTCACCTATTGCTTCTCTAGTGAGAACAAAGAAATGAATAAACTTGTTGAAAGAGTGTCAAAGACGTACAGCTGAGGTAATTAAAGCGAAGAAGCTTCATTGTCATTTTTCAGACACTTGTTGTCGGTTGTGAGGAAATCGAAAGTCTCATGCCCCAGAGGAAATTTTAGGCCAAAGAAAGTTTCAAAGTCCTTTAATTTGGAAGTTAATAGCTAATTATCGGAACATACATTTATTAAAATTCATAATAAGTTTGGGAAATGACATTAAAAAACGCAGAATTTTCAAGAGAAATACTATAAAATTCCCAATAAGTACAATTTTGTCCATCATGATGCTAAAATGTGAAGCTTTTCTTTTAGAACAAACACGTCAATAAAAGTATATCGTGGCTTAAGATCTAATTAACAATCTATTAGGGAGGTTTTGGAGCCTTTTTATTTTTTATTTTTCAATTTTTAAAGGACCAAAATGGTATTATTCCTTCGAAGAAAAATAAAAAAGGGACCAAAATAGTTGACCTTTCTATATAAGCGCAAGTCAAACTTCATTGAATAGTAGTACACTTTGCTCGGAAAGGGCTAAAGGCCAAAGCAGACTCTAGTAATTAAAGTTAGAAGTATCGACCAAGAATAGAAAGTTAGAAACCAATAGTTTCCACGTTCCAACCAATAATGCATCCCATTTGTATATGACCGGCATTCGGATTCAATATTTTGCTTAAACTTCTCTAGCGGTGCCAGGTCAAGTCCCTAGCTAGCTAAGGCCATTAATTCCACGTCAACACCGTGTCTTAGACCCTTAAACCCAAAGTAGTCCCTCATATCATGTTATTTATAGGTTCTACGTTGTTAAGCTTTTCCCATATCCATCTTCAAATTTTTTTTGCTTCTTATCTTCACTGAGAGAGAGAGAGAGAAAGAGGTTGCTAGAGAGATGGAAAGGTCAATGAGTAGCGTTGTGGCCATTATTTTTTGTGTTACCATGGCAGTTTTCGTGCAATGTATGGTCTCCACTTCCGCCTCTTCTCCAACGGCCTCACCGCCTCCGCCAACTACAATGGCCCCTCCTACCACTCCTTCTCCGGCATCGACCCCGGCAAATTGTACACCTTCACCGGCTTCATCACCTACGGCCCATGGACCCACTGCCCAGAGCACTCCCCCGCCAGCACCTGGTTCTTCTTCACCACCTACTATTCTGGCTGGTTTCTTCTTCTCCTTATTGTCCATTGCCGTGAGCTTCTGTTCTTCTATGTGATAGAGAAACACTGTCGCTCTCTCTCTCTCTCTATATATATCTATTATATTTCCATATGCAATAACGTTGGGGAGATTTAATATTTTACGTAATTCAGTTTTGTATGCTTCTTTGTGGACATGTATTCAGTTTTGTAAGAGCTACGGCTACGATATGATTAATAAATTACCACACGCTATTTTTCTTTTTGGGTAATTTGCAGCAAAAACTCTTAACTTTTAGGATCTTTGGCATGCACTTAGGTCCCTAACATTTAATTTTTGGCTTTTAAATCCCTATTCTCCTAAACTCATCCCATCGTTGATCCTTCGGTTTAGTCTCTCCGTTAAATGATTATTGCTCTGTTAATATATATATATATACATATATATAGAGGACTTCTCAATGGTTATAATTTTTTTGTGACCATGAATAGATACTAAAAAAAATAGTGATAGCATTAAATTTTTTTGGTCAACTAACAAACTAATCACTACCGTAAGATATTAGATCTAACGGCCTAAATCATTGTAACTATCCATGGATAAATATTATTGTAACCATATATATATATATTTAATGGGGAAGGAGGGAAAGAAATAAAACCCGTTCTAATCACTAAAATTTAAGTGGTTGGGCTTGGTTTCCCTTTTTCTTTTGGTTTTGTTTTTATTTTCTCTCTCCTTCCTCATACTTCTTTAACAGATCAATGACCTTTTAACGGACGAACTCAGAAGGACAAAGGATGCAGCGAGTTTAGGAGAATAGAGATTTAAATGCCAAAAATTAATTGTTACGGATATCTAAATGCCAAAGCTTCTAAAGAATAGGGATTTTTACTGCAAATTATCCTTTCTTTTATTGTTATTAATAGAAGAAATGATAGAACAAAATAAAATAAGAAAAACCAGCCACAGAAGAAAAGAGCATGCGTATATACAAGAGAGAGTTTTAAGATGCAACGGAATGGTTCCACCCCAAAGCCATTGGTCAAATTTGCAATTTCCCCTAAAAAAACATCCCTCAGTAGCGGTAATCAACGTTCGCGAGAATTTCAGTCGAACTTCAAAAAGGACGATCCCAAAAAATGTGTTTTTGGCAAAAAGATTCATGCGCACAAAGCTCATTACGTATAAATGGATATGAAAATGTATAGTAATGTGACATCCAACGTACAAAGTTTATAAAAATCCAACATAAGTATTTTGACTATGTACATTGATCAGTATTACCCAAGACAAATATGAAAATGTAGACGCTAAAGATCAAGTTAAGAAACAGTAATTTTTTTATTGGTTTACATGTATGATATATCTGACCAATATAAAAACATAGCATATCCACAAACTAAGAGATATATGGCATAAACCACACTTCTTGTTCACTAAAGATTGTTCCGACGAACCCTAAACTAATCCTAGAAAACATAGCGTCCTAGCCTTTGTAGTGAATTGCAGGCCTAAACACATACACAGTGAATTCACAAGATGTGTCATCAGAGGGTCGAGGGTGAATAAATTTGGAGAGAACTTCTGCTTCATAAAAAGAGCCATCACAAGTCTGCAAGAGAATAAAATAGAGAGTACCAGATCTTATGGATGCAACATAAGCTTTCACGACCCTTCTAAACTCGAGAGTGGTGCCCTGAAATCATGATGATTAGTCAATGCAAATGTTAGTGCTATATGCTTGTACAATAAGCAGAGATGTATATCAACTTAATTATATATGTACAGGATGTAGTTAGTGTTCTATGTATACGTATATACCTGAAACTTGTTATGGTTTTCAACTGCAAATTTGGCTGCATCTCGTACCCCCCAAAACTCAGGGTGGCATCTTGAAGAGCCACGACAACTTATAATGGGACCAAGATCCCAATCGTCTACATGAAAAACCTGATCGAACACAATAAATAAATATATAACTAAGTCAAATTGAAAACGAACACAAATGGAATTGGAGGAACAAGATCAACAACTACTACTACTATATACACATGCAAAAAGTAGAAATAAAAAAATTTGAAAAGTAGTACGTACACACCTCATTTTTCCCAAATTGGGTTGCTCGTTTGAAATAGTTTTCTATGCGAATGCGGTCTTCGGGTAAGAAAGAAGCTTCATACATACAAGAAAAAGAAGACGGCCCGCACAAGTGTCAAGTCACGTCTTATAATTATAAAGAATATATATATATATATATACACACATCCAAACGACAAAATCAATTTAAATAAAATAACCAAAACATAAAATTAATTGGAAAAGAACAATGCCCATTTGTCGAAAAATTCAGGGAAAAAAAAGAAAGAAAAAGAAAAAGAAAGAGAAAGAGAGAATAAAGAAATACCTTCAGAGAAGGGCCATGATAAGCTACGATCAACAACCGGAAGTACTCCGTCCGGAGAAGGTCCATGGAAGGTAACTCCGGGACAAATGGTGATCTTGGATGTAGAAGGAGGTTGGTTATGGTAATAG
>JXTC01000087.1:603176-660295 GCA_002914845.1 Trema orientale | reverse complement strand
GTACTTGCATGTCTGGGGTTGTCCAACTAAGGTTAGGCCATACAGGCCATATGGAAAGTGATTGGACTTAAGAATTTTAGCTACTATTTCATTCGGTACTTTGAAAAGTTAAGGGGATTTATTTTTATAATACCTCTTATAAATCATTTTCAAAATGGGAAAATATAAATTCCTTGAGGATGTTAAGTTTGGGGAGAAAAAGGTTAAGAATATTGTCTTTGAGGAGGAATTCATTTCTCTTCCTTTAGTTGCAATTGAAAATGTTCAGGTTTCAGGCTTCTATACCTGACATTATTCAAGATACAAATTCAGATCAAGACAATATTCAGCAGCTTCTAAAATGACAAACTCAACAACCTCAAGAGAAAGTGCCATGAAGAAAATCCACTAGAACATGTGTTTGATATGAGAGCAGAAAATGATCTAATTATTTTCACTCAAGCTAAAACAATGTTCTAACTCTTAAAGTGGATTAATGCCATAAAGAATAAGATGAAATCCATGAAGGGCAATGACATTTAAGATCTTATCGACATTTACGTTTGTCTAGTTCCAATGGTTTCACTCTGAAGGAAGGCATTATTTATAAAGAGACTTTCTTTCTAGTTTTACGAGAAATGCTCCTTCAGGATAATTTTGGCACTAGTAGCTCATCATATTCTGGAGTTACATTAGGTGAATTTAAAGACTACCAGTTTCCCGTTAAGATATTATAGATTCCATCTAGTCATTTTCTCATTTGGTTTTGAGGAAAATTTAGTTGATGGTCTTATATATCACAAGTTCGGTGGGAGCAAGTTTATCTTCCTGATATTGTATATCAATGACATATTTTTGGTTAGCAATGATATAGGCTTGTTGTACGAAACCAAGAAATTTCTATCGAAGGATATTGATGTGAAAGATCTTAGGGACGTCTCTTTTGCACTAAGGAATATAGATACATTGAGATCATTCTGGTTGTATTTTTTAGGATATCACAAAAGATCTATATCGATAAAGATTATGTTTCAGGAGATATGCCTATTGGCTGTGGGGTCTTATGTATATTCAGGATTATTAGGCAGATATTAATAACCTTCATGTGAATCATTTAGTAGCAGCAAAATGGGTTATGCAGAATTTAGAGAGAATATTAGTTTATGTGCTCACTTATCAGAAATTGGAGAAATTTTAGAGATCATTAGGTATTTTGATTCTGATTTTGTTGGATGCCTATATAGTTAAAGATCCACTTCTAGTTATATATATTTGCTAAATGGAGGAGCTATTTGGAAGAGTGTTAAATAAACACTCACAGCTTTTTCAATATGGAGCAAAGTATATATATCTTGTTATAAGGTATCGATTTATGGAATATAACTGCGGAACCTTATCACCAGGCTGCAAGCTATGATTGATGGTTTTAAAAGACCATTAAGGAATTATTGTGATAATTAAGCTGCATTGTTGTATTCTGATAACAACAGAAACTCTTGAAGTCAAGGCACATAGACTTTAAGTTATATGTTATTAAAATAAAGTATTCAGAGTTAACAAGTGTCTAAGGAACATATAAGTACAAACTCCATCATAGCGGCCACTCACTAAAGGTTTATCACCTAAGATGCTTTCATGAGCATATTGCTCATAATGGTGTTGTATTTTAAAGATATGCAGTTTCAGTGGGAGTTTGTAATTTGGGTTCAAATGTTCATTAGTGACACTTATTCCTTGATTAATAATGCCAATTCAAATATGATATTTATCATATTATTATCTTTCCTACTGCGGTTTAAGCATAAAGTTTGCGGTAATGCATTAAGAGGAAAGACTAAGGTTGATCTCATTTCAGTTTAAAGTAGGACCAAATGGAAATAGGCATGTAAGATCACTTTTCGTGTAATTTTCATGCCACACATCCATACTTGATCTGGTCATTACGTGTATTGATTTGATAATCATTGATGGGTTTAGTTGCCTACCTAAGTGCAATGAAGGCCGCTTTGGTTTCATGTTAATATACAAAATGGTTCAGATTGTCTTAAGGCGTAATTTTTTAACAGACAATAATAAAGTGCACACTCAAGTTTTTATTATATAATTGTCTCAGGAAAAACTCATGTAGCCCAAGTGGGAGATTGTTGGGTTATTCATATAAACCCAATAAAGTGGGCCATAGTTTTTATATCAATTATATAATATAAGGANAGGATTTTGGTCCCCAAGCCAAATAGAACGTGTGCTCTTCTCCTCTGCCTCCATCAACAGAGAGAGACCCATTGAGCATACATAGAGTATTCTGGTTGTGGAAGACCTTCTACCCTCAGGCTCTAAACAATCAATAGCTTCCGCTTACGGTGTTCATCGTCTTTGGCTATGGACTCAGGTTTGTCTCAGTTTCTCAACAGATCTTTTCCTGACAATTTGGCATGATAGATCCTAGGATTGTATTTGGTTTAACAATCTATTATGTAAATCTAACATGAGTCTCTTATAAAACAAGTCATAGGGAGCCTATTCACATTATTTTTATAAAAAAACAATAGCATAAAGTTATTGAATACTGGTGTCGTTATTTTTTCTTTCTACATCGCTTAAAAATATTGTTATTGGCCTCTAATGATGTTGCTTACGTAGGAATAAGCGACGTCATTGCTACTACTAACATCATCGTCTTTTTTTTTTAAAATTTTTTTTTAATGTTTTCTATTTTCTTTTCAAGCAATGCTAGATGTGGATATTTGAGGTTCATTTATCTTACTTAGTTAATATATTAATTTAGAGTGTTGAAGAAATTCTATTAGAAAGAAAATAAATCGTGCCGCAAATTAATGAGAAACACACATAAAGTATTAATTTTTATATCAACAATATTGTTAATGAATCTAACATTCAAAGGACAAATGGGTAGTATCAACAATATGTAACGAAATTTCAATTGATATGAGTAGTATTAAATCTAACATTCAAAGGACAAATGGGCTCATATACATACAATTGTTAACTCTCCTAAGCTTTGCTAGAAGTCTTTCCTTGCCAAACATGCCAATGCCACAAGTTGCAAATAATCTTCAATATTTGGACTAGATCTATAGATGACATAAACCACAACAAACCAAATAAGAATAATATTTTGCTTCTGGTCTAGATCTACATGCATAATTTACAAAGAACTAAACAAGTTTTCATAGTCAAACATATGCTATAGAAGTTGATCTTTTGTATACAATTTTCTTTTAGAATTTCCAACACTACATAATGTAAAAAACATAGTAAGGAAATAGATCATAAGTAGACTCAGTCACAATACGTAAAACATTTTAATGTGCTACCCATACACTTAGAGAAGTTTTTTTTTCCCATAATCTTTAAGGCTTTCTACTTTTCTTTCTTCCAGTACTAAGGTTTGAAATTAAATTTCCACAAGCAACAAAGAGTGCAATAATTGAAAGATAATTATATAGATAAGGAGAATCACTTAATTGCTCAATAAATGAGCCTAAAATTTTAGCTTCTTAATCCATTTCCCCATCTCAGTAGTTTTTTTTTGATACTTGAAATGTTTATATCATCGGTTAAATGCCCAAAATCAAATTTACTATTTATAACTTCTCTTCCTCTAAATTAACCTATTGTATTCTAATATAAACTAAGAATTAACTAGTATAGCGATAAGAATAGTCGATCCACAGAGATTAGGCATTAAACTATAGCTAAGTGCTGGAATTATCACAACCTAACTTTATTTAGGTATATAAACTAACTGAATTTAAAAACAAAATAAATAAAAGTAATGATAAAAATAAATACATAAATAAAATATAGAAATTACTGTGCACTAATATACTAAGGACTTGATTCCTTCTAATTACTCCTAAATTCGTCAAATTGAGTAATTATTGGTGTAATTTCATTTAATTTACTAATCGAGGGATCTAATCTTACCTCATTACCTCTCTTGAGTGTCAAATGAGGTAATACACCTAACTAACCTAAGTTGATATCCATGTCTAACCCGATTAATTAAGTGATCATTAAGTTCAAGCCCTCAAATGGAAGTTAATATTGTGCTCACCTCTGGTCTCACAATAACTTAAATTACCTAAATTATAAAGATGATTATCTAGGTATTGATCTCCTTCCGGTCTCACAACTACCTAAACTATGCTTTTCTATATCGGATTATGCAATTAATCTTTCCCGAGCATCAAAATCACAACCTAAAATCAACTAATTTATTAGCCAAATAAATTAGAGCATTTAGCAAGGAGAGGCACAGATAAATTAGAAATGAAAAATAAACTAATAATAAACAAAATAATCAAAACAAAATGTAAAAAGGATAAATCAAATCATAGCATAAAAATTCTAACCAAACATAGTAAAATCTATGGCTAATCTCAACGAGAAAACTCATAAATCTAAGCATGTTCAAACAGTAAGCTCAACACAAATTTCTAAGAGATTAGGATAAAAGAAAAGAAATGAAAAACTCTTGTAGAGATGAGCTTCAGGTCTTCAAATCTTCAAGAAATTCTCCCAAATCTTCTTCAATAATCTCTAACTCTAAGCTTTTTCTCTTTAGGAATTCTGTGTCTCTTTTATGTTTTTCTCTCCAATTCTCCATACTTTGAAATTGTGCCTCCATCCCTTTTTTAATATTTATTCTAGGTCAAATTCAAGCACACTTAAGGCTAGATGTCCATCATTGGATCATAAGAAATGAGTGATCCAGGCAGTCGAAGGTCATTAAAAGGTCTTAAAAATGCACTCAGGCATAGTCATAGGCGCAACTGTGCCACTAAAACATGGGGAAGGCATAGAGGCACCTCTCAAGGGTACCCCACAATCTGCCCAGAGGTGTAGGGGTGCCCCGGTTGCTGCCCGATCTCCTCATTTTCACATTTTTTATTCTGTTTTACACTCCTCTTGCATCTCTTTGCCTTGTTGAGTCTCAGTTTGATTCAAGAAGTTACAAAACTCCCAGTTTCAGCATAATTTTATTTTGATTCTTATTTATTCATGAAATCTACAAAAACACACAAAATACATCAAACTAACAAAAATGCTTGAAAACGCACAATTATTTGAGCTCAAAATATACTTGATTTGACAATATTTATCCTCCTCATCAAATACTTCCAAACTCAAACATTTGCTTGTCCTCAAGTAAAATAAAAGAAAGAACAAGCAAACACAAATCAAGTGCTAAACACAAACTAAAAAGTGCGAGTTTTGCATTGAATCAACAACTGTATAAATATCTCTGAAGTCACAAAATGTTCCAAGCTCGAATAAAATGCAACTATTAAGAGCGTCTAGAATTTTAACATCGAGCATCAGTTTCACTCCACTCAAGACTCTTTCATATAAGTATGTACACAATCAATCTCACTCAACCAAATAAACTCCGGATAAACTTATGTGCCTAGTAGACTATGAGTAATCTCTAGATTACGCGAGTTAGAACTACCCATTCTTCATGTCGCTATCTAATAATGTAGATTATAATGTAATCGAAAATCAAAAGGTCTTTCAAGGGTTCATAATGTAAGGCCGGGGTGATGGGTAGATGAGAAAGATATTTTTCAGCTCGGATCACCCTAGGCATGCATCAAAATTTATGGATCTTGCATGATTCTTAAGAAAAATTTTACTCACTAATCCCCCATTACAACAATATTCTTCCTTCAGTTATAGCCACAGAAAGCTTATTCACCAAAAACACAAAATCAACTACAATCTTTTATTCATTTTTCATTTTTCTTTTCTTTCTTTCTTTTTCTTTTGCTTATTTATTTATTTATTTTTTCATGTTTTCTTTTTAAACCATAGAGGAATTATGGTAAAAAGAAGAGAAACATAAACCTTACCTCCAAACTCAAAGTCAATATTTTTTCCAATGTTGAAAGGAATAGAAGGAGTTACATAATTTATACCAAGTTCTCTCTTTTTATTTTCTTTTATTTACAACAAACTAATTCACCAAAATTCTCCAAACACAACCCATACTTGCTCTTATGCTCAATGAATCATGCAAGAGTGCAATGCAATTATGCCTACTAGTGATAGGGTTAAGAAATGAGAATTAATTTAGTGATTTAGATGCACTTGTGAGGATGATAAAGGAAATAGATTAAATTGGCTCTAGTGGGGTTAACTAAGGATAAATTTAACAAAGTTAGCTTTAAAGGCGCAAAAGATTCAAAGAAATGCCTAATTCCTCTCTTCAATTAAACTTAACCTAGGATTTCTCCTCAAGCAACACTCAAATGGAATCTAGAGTTCATGAGATATCAAGGCCGACTAATGCATGTAAGTATTCTCTAAAGCCAAGTAATCGTGATTCATAGTACCTAAATGTAAGGATTCAAGAGTGAAATTCAACTAATACGAGTCAAGCATACATATGATTCAATGAATTATATTTCAAAAAATAAGAGAACATTTAGTGACTATACTCATCATTAATATCAAATCATCTCATTTTATCAAAACTAACAACTTATTCATACAAACTAAAGGAAAATAAGTAAAATAATTACGAAAAGAACACAACTTATGGCAGACTAATCATAGCAACCAACATAAAAGCAAAACCAATAGTTAACTAATAATTAACCAACCATGTTCCCATCTCCAAACTCAAAATCAACATAATTCAATCAAATTAAGCACAAGAGAATAGGAATACATAGCAAGGAGGCGAGACATTTCTCGCCTCCTAGTGTGGTTAGTGAAGGTAATGCCTCAGGCAATGGTGGCTTTAGCTTGGGCATGCCTTACGTTTTTTGGCTCAACTATGTACAAATTAGAGGCTCCTTAAAGAGTGGCTTTCACCAATAGAACGTGTCGTACAACATGTCATACGGGTCTTAGTTGTGAACGCCCTCAAGCTTGGCGATATATGGCAATACTCGACATATACACTTAACTTGTCACAGCTCCAGCACATGTGATGGTGGGCTTTAATGAACGGTGCTAAAGGTGGTGGAAGAGGGTTTAGCCACATGGGATCATAATAGATGTATGCTTTGATGACCGATGGCACAATGACTTGGACCTCAAAAGTTGGAGAGTCGCAAGTGTTGTCTTGAACCTCCTCTTTAATTAAGTCATCATCATCGAACGAACCCAACAGCCTCTCGCTTGTGCCTAGCTCCTCATGATTGCTTTTATAATTGTATACATCTTATGCATCTCTTGCCACCATCCTTGTCATGACTTCTATGGAGTCGGATTGAGATTTGGCTTATAAGTTATGAATGGTCTCCATCCTCTCTAACTTCTCTATATGGAGTCTTGTCTCCTCTAAAAATTTGGCAGTGAGGTCTTCAAAGTTGAGAGAAGACTCTATTTGGTGATACGAAGTGTCAAACCATGGCGCCAAATTGTTAGAATTATCTGCCAAACTGAGGTGGTTTAGTGAATAATTCTAACTTCTATAGTCAAAATTGGCCATATTCTCCAACAACTAATAGGCTTCATTTGTAGATAAAATAGTAAAAAGAGGTGGTACCATTTCTTTTTTCACCTACATTCTTATTTCGAGCCATAATTGTCGAGGAAATTTTGAAGTTGACATTCCTAAGAGAAACTATGATTAGGAAATGTTGTGAGCAATTCCTTTGTATTTGCACCATGTACACTCAAACGACCTGGATTCTCGTTGAGCAAATCACAAGAGCACTTGTCGATCTACCCATCTCCAAATACCTAGCAAAACAAACATAAAAAAAAAAAAAGAAAATACACGCCTAAATTAAAATCATATTTCTTACTTCTGATATCAACAACAATCTAATAATGCCAATTCATGATAACGACACTAAAAATTTTGATAATCGAAACGTTTACGTCGTTGGTTAAATGCCCAAAATCAAATTTAGTATTTATAAATTCTTCTCCTATAGACTAACTAGTATAGCGGCAAGAATGGTCAATCCACAGAGATTGAGTATTAAACTATCGGTAAGTATCGGAATTATCATAACCTAACTTTATTTAGGCATATAAACTAAATGAATTTGAAAACAAAATAAACAAAAGTAATGATTAAAAGGAATATATAAATAAAATATGAAAATTACTATGCACTAGTGTATTAAAGACTTAGTTTCCCCTAATTGCTTTTAAGTTCATCAAATTGAGTAATTATCGACCTAATTTCATTTAATTTACTAATCGAGGGATCAAAACTCACTTCATTATCTCTCTTGAGCGTCAAATAAGGTAAACACTTAACTAATCTAAGTTGATATTGATGGATAATTCCGAAAACAAATTTCCGAAAAACGATTTTACCGAAAATGATTTTCGCAGTTTTGTAAACAAATCAAGAACGCAGCGGAATTGGTATTTTAAAATTTTTCTTGAAATTTTACAAAACAAAATAAACAGGATCATTGATCTAACATAAATCAATTCATGGATCTTGGTTTAGATAAAACCTGGAAGTGCTTCACAACCATTGAGCCTTCCCGTCTATTCTTTGGAGCCCATTGAATGATCTGGTATGTGGGCACCTTCTTGATTCCCAACGAGAGATGAGCGGACGATCCGGAAGACGCTCTTCCTTCTCCTTGATTGCACGTCTACGGCCATGGGTATCTCTCCCTCGGCGGCTATGAACGAATACGGGACTTCTCCTGTGGTGGCTCGTCACTCTTACTCTCTCTTTTTCTCTCTGTTTCACGCCAAGCATAGTTTCTGTGCTTGTAGTAGGCGTGTAGCTCTTGTGTGTAGGCTTATGAGAACTTTTCTCTTAAGTACTAGAGGGATGTAAACCCTAGTGGGCTTATTGGGCTCAACTGACCATCCAATTAGTATTGGGCTATGTGTGAGCTAGACAGGGGACCTTATGGATCCAAATAGTCTAAGCTCCAATGGGCCAACTGTCCACAGGCATAATTAACTCTTAATTATGACTGGGCCTTGTCCATTAATATTGGGGCATTCCACTATAGGCCCAATATTGCATTCTTAGACTAAATGTCATATATTTTCTGTGAAGCTAATTAACACTTTAATTAACTTGATCTATTTAGCATATACTATACCTGCAGATATACCCCCGATGCAATGCCGTACTAGTAAGGTGAAATTACCGTATTACCCCTCTAGTACATATTTACCTTTGAGTTGCCATTTTTCATCTAATGGATAATAATTGATTATGGTGTTTGTAACTGCCCTTACAAACACAGTCAAATTCACAAAGTGAATACCTGGCGCTTGGTTTTTTATTATCCAAGTCCTTGAAAAAACTCAAAGTGACATTATATGCATGGTGTCTAAATCATGAAAGGCGTTCTCGTCAATTCATAAATCTTATTTTCCAAGATACTGGAGTTCGAACCATAAAATCAGAACTAGTCCTTTAGTAAGTCAAAAAGATAAAACTCATTAAAGCAAGTCCGACAATCACTAGGATTAAGGTAATCTTGCAATAGTGCTAGATTAGTAAAAGATAGAATATTGAGTTACGGCACTTAACCTCAAATTCTATTTTCACTTGGTCCAGTTCAATGCACTTATAACTTTCTTATAATGCACTAGTGTTTCTATCCGAAGTCAGACACTTCGATGATTGGAGACTTCATCAATCCCGTTGAAATAGACAACACTACATTCTATGGCAAAATAAAGTATTCCATCTTTATTTGCAGAATGTGAACTTTTAATTTAGACATAATGAAATAAAGAATTCAGTCTCCCACATATGAACACTTCACATGAATAATTCTTTATTACTCATTATTAGTCATAGAAACTTTTAGACGTTTGCTTAATAGAAAATATAAACATCATATGTATATAATTGGGACATAATATGGAATTATTAACAACAAATAGATAACACTTAAATCCAATAAACATTGTTTAAAATGCCAAATAAAGAAACTGCTTTATAGGGCATATTCCCAACAGATATCTATATCTAACCCGATTAATTAAGTGATCAATAATTTTAAGCCCTCAAATAGAAGTTAAGGTATTGCTCACCTCTCGGTCTCACAATAACCTAAATTACTCAAACTATTAAAGTGATTATCTAGGTGTTGATCTCCTTCCAGTCTCATAACTACTTAAACTATGCCTCTCAATTTCGGATTATAAAATTAATCTCTCCTGAGCATCAAAATCATAACCTAAAATTAACTAATTTATTGGCCAAATAAATTAGAGAATTAAGCAAGGAGAGATATAAATGAATTAGAAATTGAAAATTGACCAACAATGAACAAAGTAATCAAAATAACGTTTAAAAAGAATAAAACAAATCATAGCATAAAATCCCTGGCTAATCTCAATAAGAAAATTCATAAATCCAAGTATATTCATACAATAAGCTTAACACAAATTTCTAAGAGATTAGGGTGAGAGAAATATAGAAAAACTCTTGTGAAAATAAGTTCTAAGTCTTCAAATCTTCAAGAAATTCTCCCAAATCTTCTCCAAGAATCTCCAACTTTGTGCCTCTCTTGTGTTTTTCCCTCCAATTCTCCTGACTTTGAAATTATGCCTCTATCTCTTTTTCAAGCTTCATTCTAAGTCATATTCAAGTAACTTAAGAGTAGATGAGTCTCTACCATTGAACTATGAGAAAAGAGTGATCCAGGCCATCGAAGCTCATTAAAAGGAATTAAAAAGGCATCCAGGAAGAGTCAGGGGTGCAGCTGTGCCTCATTTGTGGCGTTGCTATGGCATTGAAACATGTGGGCGGTGCAAGGGTACCCCACAATCTGCCCAGAGGCATAAGGCACCACTCAGGGGTAGTGGAGCACCCAGGTTGCTACTCGATCTCATCGTTTTCTCGTTTTTGACTCCTTTTTTCACTCCTCTTGTGCCAGTTCACCTCGTTAAGTGCCGGTTTGATTAAGAAGCTACCGAACTCTCTTTTTGGGCACAATTTCATCTTGATTTTCATTTATTTACGAAATCTACAAGAACACATCAAACTAATAAATTTTTTTGAAAATACACAACTATTTAATCTCGAAAGGTATTTGATTCGACGTCAATTATCCTCCTCATCAATTTCATACTACATGAAAAAAAAAATGGTGACTAAAGATCTTTATGGAGAAACTAAAGACAAAATGTAAATAACATAATGTTTTGGTCAAAGAAAATTATTATAAGAGAGATGAATAATGACAAAGAGTTAACGTAGCCGAATCAATAGGTATAAATAAAAACAAGACACGAAAACTCAAAGAAAGCATGAACAAAAACCCATCGAATAAAAACTATATTTTCACACCCATTTGAACTCTGAAACAGAATAACACAAAATCAATAGTACTCCATAAAATATCACTAATTATGAAACCTTAAAAAATAGGGTTAATATAAAAATTACAGGTTCCATAAGGAAAATGAGTAATCAAAATTAGCATGACAACTTTCTCACCCCCACCTTCACCACTAGCTCATAATGTAAATATTAGTTCGAACATGGTTTCTTAACTTATTCAAGGTAATTATTGTTTTTGTCATCATATTATGCGTGACTATAATATGGTGGCCCACGCATTGGCAAAAGTAACTTTTGATTTCTCCAGGGATATGTCCTAGATTGATCCTAGCCCTTTCTTGACCTCTTCTTTTGTACTCTCTAATTTTCAGTTGAATAAAAATTGAGGAGATCTTTCCATTAAAAAAAAAAAAAAAACTAGCATGGCAACATTGTTGCCTTGGCTACACTAATTCCTTTTAAGAGAAAAGAGTCAATACCAAAGTAGATATTCCTCAGTAGGATCAATAGCATTCAAAGAAATTAATACCAATTTAAGAACTTACAACCCTAAATCTGCAATATAACCACAAAAATAATTAAAACAAAACCATCAAAATTCTAAGCTAATTTTTATTTTAATGATAACCAAACACACCAAATCATAATATCAAATCATCTATAAAAAGGAACTAAATCAATCATGTAGACAAGGATAATAAAACCAAACAAACTACAAAGCAAAACAAAGTTACAAGGTCCAAACAAAGAGAATACCCTAAAATTCTCCTTGTTACAAGTTACAAGTTAAAATTCTCCTAAAATTAACCAAATACGGCATAAACAAGCAAAACTCAAATCAAATTCAAAGTAAAGAAACAATTCAAGGCAAGGTTAATTCTCTGCCTTGAAAGAGCGCAAGTGGTTCTGAGATCCTGCTCGAGTGAGAGCACGTCCATAATCGGCTTCGTGAATGCGACAGAGAATAGTGGCCTCATAAGCTACTGACGCAGAGTAGATGATGAATTAAGCATCAGTTGTGAAAGAAAAGTGAAGACAGCGAGTGAGAGAGCACGAGAGAAAGGCGAACAAGAAGGCAATATCATGAGAGAGGGAGGGCAACTATGACCAAGAGAGATGAGACAGAAATTAAGGCTTTTATTTTGTTTTGTATTTTGTTTTTCTTTTTTTTTTTCTCCTTTTACTATCCTCATCCAAGGTTCTTTCTAATAGAAGCGACATGTGCTAATTCTGACAAGACAAATCATGTCACTTACTAGGAAAGCGGCGTTAGTTGCTATTTTCATAGATATAATATCATTTTTCGTAAAATTGATGTTGCTGATTTCTCAGGTCGTTTTTGTTTTGTTTTGTTTTGACATAGAATTCTGTAGTAGTACTATGGATTATCAATTTACAAGAGCCAAGGTGGAGAAATTCTTACAATGTCTCTTAAATTGAATCAAAATTTATCTTGATGCGTTAGTTTAATCAGTTAGTAGTCAAAATTGTTTAAACAGTCATAACAAAAATCTGTCAAGTAGCTAGACAGTTATCAACAAATGGGGAAATATTACCACTTTGATTATATATAAACAGTGGCTTATTAGAGATTAAGGGGGAAAAAATAATAACTTTTGGATTCTATTCAAGTAACTAAAAGAGAGACTGTGATAGAGAATTGTATTTGGGAATTTGTAAGAGGTGAGAAAGCTTGAGAGTTCAAACAGAGACCTTGTCTGAGATAATCCTCGTATTTTGATTGTTGAATAGTGGAAAATTGCTGTCCTCATGTCGAAGTAGGCCAATTTAGGCTGAACCACAATGAACCTTCTTGCCTTAGGCCATCTCCAACCCATAACACCAAAATAGTGTAACTTTTACACCAAAATAGTGTAATTTTCACACTATTTCATAAGTTGACTCCAACCCATTACACTGAAAAGAATATTCCCTTTCTAGTCTCTATCTTTTTAGTCCTTCAACAATTAATTTATTTTACAAACTACTACATCTATATATTACTTGACACAATATTGTAAATTATTGGAAAAAAATATCCAAATAATTTAACAATACTAAAAATTAATAAATTACTTTTAATTAACTAAATATTGCATTTAATAAGACACTAGAAAAAAAAAACAACGTTTAATACCACAAATAAACAAAAAAGGATTACATAAACAAAACAAAAATCTTAGTTTCACATTGGTCGACATTTAATCCTCCGAATTAGTATATTCATTCCACAAATGATCAATTAATGCATTTCGATGTTGTTTTAGTTTCTTGCTGTAGTTCTTGTATTTATTGTTTCAGTTTATGCCTTATTTGCTAAAATATTGTTTGAAACTTAGTTATGTTGTTATTGTTTTAGTTTATCTTGTATTTGCTAAAATGTTGTTGGAATTTTAGTTTATATTGGTATTTAATGTTAATTTTTCGCATATTATGAAGTTTTTAGATCATGGATTTTAATGAGTAATTATATTTTAATATTTATTAATACTTGTATTATTTAGTCAAATTAAATTAATTATGAAATAAATTAAATCATTATAGATAATCAAGGTTAATAAAAAAAGGATATATTGAGAATAAATTTGTAGGAAGTTATAAAAATGGGGCTATTGGGGAAATAAAAAAATTTGAATAGTTTTACACCAAATTTGGTGTAATGAACAGTATGAGTTGCTCTAGTTCGTGATGAGAGGATGTAAGCTCATGGGATGGGTTGATTTATGATATGTTCAAAATGGATTTTTGAAAATGTATTAACCATGCAGGCTTGGTAAAATTGCATTCATTCAAAAAGGTAATTGAATTTCTACTGAGCATGTGAATGTTTACCCCCTTACTTCTCCCACTTTCAAGTATCGATTTATTTTGTGGTAATTGTTCTAGTGACTTGACAAGCATGCATGCGTATGCTTGCAGTTCCAATCCTCTTCATTGATTTGGTCCGTACTCTATATCAACTTTCCTTTTCTATGTCAAATTTATTTAGCCAATTGTAATATAATTACTAAGTGGAGGTATGAGGACGATTTTGCTATTAAACTGAGTGCTTAGATATAGAAATAATTTTATGTAAATTATCTTACCTATGGGCCTAAGGTTTTAAATTGAACTCTTTCACTAAAATTCATGATTTAATAAAAGTTTCTAAACTAATTAATTAGAATTTTCTCTAAACTTTAAATGAAGATTTTCTCAGGAAATTAAAAATAATGGAAAGTTTCATGATTCTGAAATTTGCCTAATTTTGAAATTTATTCATTTTTGAGGACTAAAACATAAAATTTTAAGTATTCAATTTTCTGAAATTTTAGAAAATCACTGTTTATCACTGTTTCAACTTAAAATTATTAAAAGTCACGGCCTTAGATTTCTGGTCGTAACAGTGTATTGGATATATAGTGGAACTTATGGGATTGATTATTAAGACCAACAATGGTGCCGAGGCAATTATGAGCGACCTTTTTCGATGTGTTAGCAATGAAGAAAATGAGAGAAAGAAGAGAGGAAGGGGGCTCCAATGAGAGATATCGTACCATAAGCATCCATCATGGGATGAGATTGGATGGAGAGATAATTGGAGTCAATTGCATGCCCTAAAACTAAAATTAAAAAGGAACATAGTTCCTTTTAAAAAATAATAAACGAAAGAAATCGATCATTTTCAGCTACTTTTTACCTGATCACTCACAACTAGAATTATGATAACCAACAACAAAATCGGACTTTCTATAATCAAAATGTATACATCTCCAAATTCAGCTCCACGACTAAGTAACGTATTTCTTTTAAAGAAGACAATTTAAATGTGTTACATTTACTAACTTCAAATGACATAGCTAATGGACACAATCCGACTAGACAATCTATTACATGAAACAACGAACAAAAGACCGAGTGAGAAAGTTTGTCGTTTCTTCTTTTGATGACAAGAGTCTTATTCTAGATATCTTATAGTAATTCCAGTATGTCAACAAATTAACAAACCTATACTATAGGCACAACTGCCTCATTAATTGGATTTCTAACTGCACATCTCAGCACGCGGCAAAATCCGTCTATTCCACATTCTCTCCCACAACTATTCATACAGATCCAGTAGTCTTCTAATGTCTCTCCATCTGTATCATAGCCCAAAACCACCATTGAATGGTAAAACGAGGGTATTGCTGGGTCCTGAGGTGGATGATATATTCTCTAAACAAGAAAAACGAAAATCATTAGATTTAGACAAACCGAAAAAAAGAAAAAGCCACATAGGTTAAACCAAAATTTATAATGAACTTAGAATTACCCAAGTGCCAAACCACTCTGAAAAATCATGTCCAACTCGGAAGCTCATTACAACTGGTTGTTGGCGGAGATGGACCATTATATCAGGCGTGATCCATTGATTGACAAACGGGGGTCTCCGCCTCTTATAAATGTAGTAGTTATGGACAATGCGTTCTCGGAACTTTACCGCACAAGTAAAAAAAACAAAAGTTGTAACATAAAATCTATATGGATATATATATATATATATATCTTGATAAATTTTTTAGCACAATTATATTATTTACCTCACAAATATCACGCGGAGGAAACAAACGAATCCCAGCATATGGTCGATACTGAGACACAGAAAGTCCATATGTGCATGCAAAATTAGGCGCAGCCTCAATATAATATCCTTCTGTGAGATACCGTTGATAATTCAAAGCATCAAAAGAATTGGGGGTGAAATGATCAATTATTTCCTGAACCGAAAATGCTCGATCATAACCGTATCTCATCCTAAATAGAATCTCTATGCATGAGATAACAGAAAAGGCCCAACAGGTGGCTGCACAATATAGAATGACATATTATTAGCAATCCAAATCCAAAGTTTTGTAGAAAAATAAGCATTTTCAAGAATAAAAAAAAGTTTTGAAACTTTATGTAAACACTCACGATAATCGAGTTGATCCTTAATAGGAAAAGTCTCTAGATGTAAGGGGCCTCGATGATCAACATTATCTGGACGATGAGGCTAAAAAATGTAATAGTACAAAAAAAAAAAAAATGTTAAACTACGAATGAAAAGGAACAAAATAAGCATAAAAATTTAAATGAACCATAGGATACGTACATTGTTAGTCGCAGTGTTGAGCTGATTAACTGCAATGTAAAATGAATATTAATTCATTAAGAAACTAAGTTTAGCTAAACCGAAAGAAAGATGAAAGTCTAACAAAACTCAATAAAAGTTGCAAAATAATTAAAAGGCAATAATACTAGACATACAACAATGAAAAAAGAGTTTAAAAACAAAAAACAAAAGATCAAAGAAAGATAAAGATAACCTAAGGCTTTGTTTTGGAACCTAAATTTTGTTAAATTGGAAGAGATTTCACTCTCTTATTTGGAATTCGAAAAATGACGAAAAATAAAACAAAGGAAAATAATAGGGGAAATTAATAAAGAGATCAGGATTTGTACTTTCCTTTCGTATATGGAAAGCCAAATTCATTTAAAAACCAAAAAACAAAAACGAAAATTAAACCTTGTGTTAAGACCAATCATAGAAAGTGTTGCAGTTTTCTTTATTCTATTCTACTAATCCATTCTATTACCCAATTAGTTAATGCATGTCACTTTTACTGTCTATAGTGACATCTTTAAGTGTCACATATTTGAATTATCTTTTAGTGAATCAACAATTTATTATTTGTGTTATGTTTTCATTCTAGTAAAATGTACGTACATAGAGCAAAAACTCAACCAATTGAAGGAGAGAAAAAAAGTTTGCCACATACAGCAATAAAATCCATGCCAGAATTGAAACAAAAATAAGATTATATATACAAACAAAAGAATATGCAGAGAATGCTACCATTCATATTTTATTTCAACTTGTCTTGAGCTCCGTACGTGGACTAGAGAAGAACAGCGAGAGGTTGATCTGTGGTGTAACAATAAATTTGGATAAAGCTCAGTTTTGCGGAACCTTAAAAGTGTATATATATGTATATATATATACGAGCTTTAGAATATAATAGGACTTAATTGGAATAAAACTTAGAACTTAATATAACCCAAATAAATACTCATGCAGACGTTGCATCTACATGAATCTTAAGTAAGCTCCATTATAGTTTTGTTTTTCAGGCCAGTTGATAAGGCCAAATCAAACTCTCGTTTCATTAGTGAATGAAGATGTTTCGATGAATTTGTAAAAATTTCCAAGAAGAACATGGGAAATGTTCTTGTTTCTTCGGGAAATCCAGAAAGAGAAAAAAGTAACTCGGACCCTTCACAAAAAAGAAGAAAGAAACGAAAAAGAAAAAAAAAAAATAGAATACCTTGTTTTTAGATGAGTACTCTTGGTTAAGCCAATGCAATCGAATATATTGTCTATGCTAAACAATCAAGCCGTCTTCTTTTCTTTGTTCGTAGTCATCATCTTCAAACTTGCTTCCTGAAAAAGTGTATTTTCTTCATGTTGAGAAAACGAGTGAAGAGAAAAGACAAATCAGAGCTTAATACAATTCGAGTTGAAGAACAATAACCCGATCACCATTTTTTCTCGGCCCAAGAAAAGAAAGAATATGATCTTGAAAACAACACTTATAATTTTTTGTAATCTGCAATGCATATTTTTTTTAAAAAAAGAAAAAGAATGGACGTACGTTGAGTCACTGTGAGAAATGTATATTTTGCGCCATGTTATATTGTATATGAGCCAATTTATAAATAATGAAGGTGGTGGGAAACGACAATTTACCGAAAAACGACAGCAATGACTAGATAATGTATAAACGACACTACGTTATAAATAATGTTGTAAAAACCCGTATTTTTGGGAGCGTATAATTGGAACTTTACCATTTTCCGGATAAAATATTGGGTGGATGTATTTGCAAAGTTTGTTGGAAGAAGGACTAACTTGCAATTACTTTTGCCAACGGGGGCTAGTTCAGTTGGTCCAAGGTTTGAGGGTTGTGTGTGTGTGTTTGGGGGGGTCAGGGGTTCAAACCTTGGTAGTGTGTGTATCATTTTCCTTTAATTTGTAGTAAGTGGTGGTCATTAGTTAAGCCCCACTTTTCCAAAAAAAAAAAAAAAAAACTTGCAATTACTTTTGAGGATTTAATTGATAGAGTTTGGGAACCAGGGACTATAGTGCAAATTTTTAAAAATCTGCACGGCCCATATATTCCCGCCTACGTGGGTTCCTTTTCCCAGTTTTACTCTCTCTCTCTTCCTCACTCGATTCTCTCTCCCTCGTCTCTCTCTCTCTCTCTCTCTCTCTCTCTCGACCGTGCACCACCGAAGGGGAGCCACGGCGCCTCCAGCTGCCGTCCACCTACAGGGACCGCCGGTGAGTCTTCCCCAGGACACCGCGAGCCGCACCGACTAGCTGTAGGGCCGCCGGAACTACTGCTGTCACCGAAGAAGGAGGAGAAACCGTTCCTGAGTTTTCGTCACCGGCGACGATTCCAGCCACCATTTGACCTCTAACTGGGCTCGTTGGATTCGTCTCGTCGTAAGAATTGTCAAGGTATATATATCTTAACCTCATACTGCACGAATCAAAACTTACCATATTTTGAGCTTGAGTTGACTTTTTAATCTGGCCGTTGGATCGCGTTTTTGTTATCATTTTTGGATTGTACTCAGAAAATGGAGAAGTTTGATATATATATATATATGTTGCCTATGTTTGATTACTGGAACGAAAATCGAAATCGGACGGCTAAGATTTACCTCGATTTGCGTAACACCGGTCTGGTGTGGGTTCAGACCCGAATTGGACAAGTTATATATCTAACCTAACTATTTTGGGTGCTAGGAACTCAGTGAAGAGGTCCATTTGTGGATTTGAAGCTCTGTTGAGAAGTTGACTTTTCGCAAGAGAATGATCGAGGGCTTGGAATTAGTTCCCGACCCTCCGAACGATCATCCAACGACACCTTGGGGATTCAATAGCGTGGTATCACTATTCGTGCGAGGTAGAGATTCAATTACCTCTGTTTTATATCGTTTTCGAATAAAACTTATTTTCTGCAACATATGAGAACAAATGTGATTTTTAGACTATTTAAATATTTGTGATGGAAATTGATTATATTATATATATGGCGTTGCTTTGGGAATTTTCTGAGTGCATGTTATTTTGGGTATATTAAAAATAGGGCCGTTATGCTGTCCATTTTCCTATAAAACCTAGTATGCTTATTTTACTGAAAAACCAGAGCATGATTATTTTCACACTTCAGTTCTGTATTACACGTGTCATAGGATCATACATGAGTACCGTGTTAGCATCGTAGGTTTACAGTGTAGCGCAGCCTGCCCCACCATCGGTGTAGAGTCCGTAAATCTGCGCGGGGTTTATTTTTTCTGATTACCTCCCCATTGGCAGGCGTAGGCAATTCGGTTGCCCCTCCAGGTTTGATAGGCGACACATGAGTGTCCCCTCTGGTTATGGACTTAGGTGTCAGGCAGGCCGTTAGGTACACTTAGTGCCATCATCCTGGGTTTCCATAGATGAGAGGATGTGAGCTCATGGGTATGGGTTGATTTGTGTCATGTGTATATGAATTGGATGGTTTTGATTATTTTGTTATATTTATACATACACATATGGATTTCCGATTTTAGATTATTATATATGTATGTATTGGATTTAAACTAACTATGCAGAAATTTTCATCACTAAAATATTTTCGATTGAGATAACTGTTTTTCCTACTAGGCATTGTATGCTCACTCCTTTCCTCCTTTCCTCAGGTGGTGTTCAGTGTAATTTTGGTGATCGAGAGGAGCAAGAAGCCATCTCGACTGTAGTTCGTTTTCTTGGTAATGCTAGAAGCTTGTTATTATGGTGTTTGGACTATTTGGGTTTTGTATTAGCATTAAACCAAGATTACTACTTTCTATTTTGTCTGTGAACTTGTGTATGCCATTTTGGGATTTGACTCTTGTTGTGGATGATGATGATGCTTAGACTTATATTTGATTTCACGTTTTTCGATATTATTCGATTTATGTTTAATAGTGTATACGAACTGTGAGAGAGGTTCACGGGATGAAATTCCAAACATTTTATTTAAATAGACTGTTTATAAAACTAAAACTTTTAGGACCTTTTTAAAATAAATCAAAGAATTTCCCATTTTTGTGAAATTTTTCTGTTGTCACTGGCCCGAATTTTGGGTCGTGACAAATGTTGTGGCGATAAATGAAAAGACAGTAACGAAAAATGACGAATTTGTAATTTCCTACATACGAGAGCTCATGTTAACAACAATTAGTGCGAAGAGTCGGGTAAACTGCAACAAAAAATAAATAGATAAATATATAAGTAAAAAGAATAATATGATATTTGGATGTTCTATAATTTTAATCCTAAGCTTTAATCTCTGCAAAATAATATTCTGAAATTTAGAATTTATGAAAATTGATATCATGATCTGATTTTTTGACTAACATAGTAAAAAAGGACAATGCAATACCCTGTATTTAAACTGAGTTACTCTTTATTATTCTTCTTAATTTAAAGAATCTTATAGTTAATTCTTTGATAAAATTATTTAAAAATTCAATTCAATGTATCATTTTTTACAAATTCTTAGGTTATGTTTTAGTGAAGGGGAAAAGAAAGGGGAAAGAAAATGTAGAAGGGAATAGTGGATGGAAAATGATAAATGAGTTGTTTAGTATAGGAAGGAAAAGAGAAGGAAAAGAAAAAGAGAGAAAAACAATTAAAGTGGAACATATTATTTTTTGCTCTCTGCAAATTATTGGAGAGAAAAATATATGAAATGTTATAAGTTGCAATTAATATAAAATGTTATAATTACCCTAGCTTTCTTTGAAAATAATTTATTTAATTTTTCTAATAAATTGCAATTTCAAAAATCCTCTTTTTTCCTTTTTTCCCTAAATACCAGACATCATAAAGGAAAAGTATTTCCTTTTTGTCATTCCTATTTCATAACTCTTATATTTTTCTTTCCTTCCTATGAAATATAACCTAAATTTTAGGGTATAATTTTATAGAATCTCCACTTTGGAGTGAAAATTGTAGAATATCCAAATCTCAGGGTATTTTTCACAGTTTACCCATAAACATTTTAGAAAATATCAAAATGACTAGAAGAATCACCAACGACAATTATATTGAAAAGAATAGAAAACTTACAAATAAGATAATTTTAAAATATATCTAACAAAACAACTTAAAGATTCATCAAATGGTTGTAGTAATTTGATAAATGACCATAATATTTTCATTAATTTATTTTTTGGAAAATATGAATACATGGGGTGGCAATTCGTATGTTTAATTATATTGTTCAAATTTCGTGTTATCCACAAATTACTTGTTTAATGAAAATGTCTTTCAAATCGATGTGTTACAATACTTCTAAACAATATAATTATTAATTTAATTTATTTTTTCATTTCAGTTTTACTTCATGAAGATAAATTGGCTCATTATAGTTTATATTTTCATATTATTTACAAAATAATTGATTAAAAATATTTTTATAAAGTAATTATTTAATATTTCATGATATATTTTGATTAAAAAAATAAATCATGTCAATTTAAATTAATTTCATCCCGAGCGTGTCAATTAAAAGGTACAATTTTCGAGTTTTATTATGGTGTAATACAGTTCTATATGTCCAAATATCCACTCTTTCCACAACAGTCAACGAAATACTGAAATTAAGTAGTTAACCGTGCATACCTTAAATCTTTTGTGCATGTAAATTTTGGCGCTGGCAATTTTTCTTTTTCTTTTTTGCTTTTTTGGCATTTTAGTATCCTTTACTGGGTGTTAGCTATTAAGTCCAATCCATTAGTGTGTGTTATGTATAAATTGCACCATGTATACTGCACATGCCACATGAATCGGTAATACTTTGCAAAATATTTTATTTTCTTTTGCTTTTAAAATATCTAAATAAAAGTTAATGTAAAGAAAAAGAAAAAAAAAGAAAAGAAAAGTCTAAATAAAACTTAAAAGAAGAAAAAAGTCAAAAGGAAAAAAGAAACCCACCATAAAAGGTGTAATATTACGGATTTCATAAACTTATCTCAAAAAATTACATCAAATGATGTGACATCTCTTTTTAGCTATATTTTATTTTAATGTGAGACCACACTATCTAAGATTATGTAACTGAGATGGAAGGCATATTATGTAGTATAAAATTTTTTGATGTCCTGTAACAAACTAATTAAAGAAACAATTATAATAGCCCCAATATAGTTATAACGATAACCATGGATCAAATGGTAATAGTGGGGCAACCATGGCTACCGACTACAAAAAAATTAACATTTAGTGACAAGTAATTTAGTCACAATAAATGTTTTTGTGACTAAAAGTGACATTTAGTCACAACTAATAATCTCTTATAACTAAAAGTTGACATTTAGTTACAAGGTAACAATAATGTACTTTTAATCACAACTTTTTGTTTATAGTAAAATTTGTTGTGACTAAAAGTTAACATTTAGTTACAAGTTATCACTAATCTACTTTTAGTCACAACTTTTTGTTTATAGTAATAAAATTTATTGTAACTAAAAGTATATTTAATCACAATAAATTTTCATTTTTGTGACTAAAATTTTTGCCACGGAATAAGTTTTTTTCTTTTTTTTTTTGTAGTGACTGTAAAATCTGAGAGTTATTAAGGGCAAAAGAGACTCTTTATTGGCATTGTCGTAAAATATGCATTTTTTGGAATAAAATAATCAAAATATCTGAATTTAATATTTAGGTGCTACAGTACCCAATATTTGCATAAAAAGGCCCTCACAAACTCGAATTCTCACATTTTAGGACTTGGGAGAGAGAAAAAAATGAGAGAAACGCAAGTTTCTTATTAGCTCCGCCGCCGCCACATGCCGCCACCATCGGACCTGCGCGTTGGCCCCCGTGAAAGACTTGCCGCCGACGAAGCCAACACAATTAGTCCCGTCGCGTTTGGGCCTCGGACGCCACCGCAGCAGCCTGCCAAAGATCACGTTGCCGCCATGGTTTTCCGGCCACCGGAGAGCCGTCCGACCTTCGATCACGTCACCTCTGGCATGTGGAGCTCCCGCTCGTCGTCGCTGATCACCTCCAATGTTTGCACGACTAAATTCACCTCCGGTAAGGTTTTCACCACTTTTATCATTTTTACCAACTTTGTAAAAAGTGATATTTACGTAATTATTTTAGTTAAGTAATTTATTTATCCGAGGTAAATATATGAGGTAAAAAAGGGCTAAAAATCATGAATAATTACAGTTAGTAAAAGTTAAAATGATATCTAGAAGCATGTTTATTTTTGAATTGAAAAATATAGTATTTTTCTAATTTAGAACGAAAAGTGGTATTTTTGTAAAGCTAAATAGTGTTGCACTAGAGTATGTTTTTATTCAGATTTACACCTTGGACTGAGATTAGAAAACTGTTACTTTCTAAAATATTATTGTAAAAATGACATTTTTTACAACTAATCAGTGAAGTTGATACTAATTCAAATATTTTCGAAAGTGATACTTTTCTAAATAATTCTGTGACAATAATATTCTCTGAAATATTTTAGGAAAGTGATATTTTTGTAAATAAATAACAAAAATAATATTTTTCTAAATATTTTAGAAAAAGTGGACATTTTTCAAATTAATTCCAGAAAGAGACATTTTCGTAATTCTCGAATTTTAAAGCCCGTTTAAGGCTCGGGATCTCGAAATTAAATTTTGATTTCAAATTTGGATTTAGTGAGGTCAAGAAACGAATTTTGGTATATAATATTGCTATGTTTTGAAATAGCACAAATTCCGAAATTCGTGAATAGTGTCGTTTTGCGTGCTACGGGGCAGGTCTCGTACTGGGACCCACTTTTGACAAAATATATGTCTAATTTAGCATTTTTGGATGTTTTGAATTCAGTGGTAACCTCCGTTTCTCCATTTGAGGCTCCGGTAGAAAAATTACTTTTTCAAATGGACTTCCCGGAATCGAAAAACTGTCGTTCGAACACCTAAGTCACCAACAGGAGTTTTTTCGAGCGTCGTTAGCTTGATATTACTACCATATCGAGATAGGGATCCAATTACCTGATTTTTATATCTATTTTGATTTATAATTGCGTTGAAACTTATTTATGAAAAATCATGATTTCACGATGGTTTGATAAATTATTAAAAATTGTTGGATTATACTTGGATTGGACTGTGTGGATTATTATACATATTTTTATATCGTGATTATGGGGTAATATAGCGGTGTGCTACTCATGTTACTGTAAATCCTAGAATAATGCCAAGTTGGATTTTAAAGCATGATTTGATTCTTGGATGCATGGTTATTGTGAACTGTTACATGTTGTACATACCATAGGCTCACACACTTGAGTTCCATTGTTGCATCATAGTAGTTTAGATCGCTGGCAGTGCTAGATGAAAGAACTAGGCTCCTGCGTAAGATTTTGGCTGACACACCTACAAGTAGTGTCAGAATGCTGGGTACCTCTACTACAGAGGTATTACAGGACCATGATGGCAGGATGAGAGCTCACTCATATACTTGGTTGATTTATGATATGTATAATTATGTGGATTTTGTTTTAATTTTGAATATGTGAATATTCTGGACACCAACTATTTTATAAACTTGGTTTATAAATGGATCTTGAGAAAAAGATATTAACCATGCAGGTTTGATAAAATTACATCCATTCAAAAAGGTAATTGAATTTCTACTGGGCATGTGAATACTCACTTCCTATTTCTCCCACTTTCAAGTGTTTGTCTAATTGAAGTAGTAATCTCGGTGGTCAGACAAGTTGCGTAGCTTGTACTTATAGTTCTACTCTTAATCCCTGATGGGTATTCATACTCTGTTGCCTTTCTTTCTTGTTCAATTATTTAGTCAAGATTAGTAAATAGATGTATGAGGATGAATTTTTTGTTAATTTGGGAACATGAAATTTCAAGCGATTTTATGTAACATATATTTGGATATTAAACTAAAGTCTTCAGTTAAACTCAATTTACCAAAGTTTATGATGTCTCAATAAGTTTCCCAAAAGAGATATCTGGAAATTTTCTTAAATATGGATGTGTATTCTTCTTAAGTAATTAAAACTAATAAAAATTTTAGTGATTATGGAATTTATAATGATTTGATGATCAAAGCAAAATTATCTAATACTAGATTTCTCTTAAATTTTGTAAAATTAATATTTTATTATATTTTTATATAAAATTACTAAAAGTCGCGGCTTTGAATTTCCGGTAGTGACAAAATTAGATCTAAACGCATTGGCTTAAATGCCCACTGAAAGGTGCGAACAAATTGGCATCTAGATTTTAACTTTATGCTAATGTGACATTGATCCCGCATCAGCATAGGGTTTGGTGCCAAAAATTTTCCATGAAAATACCTAAATTTATTTTTGCTGGAATTGTCTGACTTATGTTGATGCTTGACACGTGTTAGCATAGGTATTTTAATTTTTTTAAAACTTTTTTTCGCGAAAAAAATTAAAATAACTCTAAGTTTTTTGCGGACTTATAGGGCTAAAAACCAGAAAGCCAACCATCTTCTCCATTTATATTTTTATTACGTTGAAACCTTAATTTTTTTAAGGAGGCGGCTATAGTAGGGGCGCCCCTACGTAAGGCCACTGTTTATACACCGTTTGATGGGAATCTGTGGGGAATCTGTTTATACACAGATTCCCATCAAATGGTGTATAGACAGGGCCTTACGTAGGGACGCCCCTACTGTAGACGCGCCCTTTTTTTAAAACTTTTTTTCACAAAAAAAATTAAAACAACTCTAAGTTCTATGCGGACTTATAGGGCTAAAAATTAGAAAACCAACCATCTTCTCCATTTATATCTTTATTACGTTGAAACCTTTCTCTCTCTCTCTCTTGCTCTTTCTCTCTCTCTCTCTCTCTCTCTCTCTCTCTCTCGCATACACTTAGACTCTCTCTTTCTCTTCTCTCTAGCCGTGGGTTTTGTCTCTATCTCTCTCACTTTTAAGTTTGTGATGGGTAACTCTCTCTATATTATTTTTTATTTTTATATTTCATATTTTGTTTAATTATTTGTCTGATTTAAATTTTTAATTTTACTAATACTTTTTTTTAATAATTTCTTTAGGCTATGAGTTTTTTCTTTGGTTGTTTTAGCCTTTGAGGTAAGTTTTTTCGGCATTGATTTCTGTGGCTATGTGATTTTGGTATTTGGTATTTCTTGATTTTGTAACTAGTATTTTTGGAAATTTTGGATTTGAAGACTAGTCTCTCTCTCTCTCTCTCTCTCTCTTTATGATTTTTTTTAATTTGTTTTTTTTTCTCTCTTTGTTTGGTTCTCTTTCTTTAGGTTCTCTCTCATTGTGACTTGTAATTTGGTTTTTTGGGATTTTTCTTGTTCTTTGGTTCTCTTCCTTTAGGTTCTTTGTCATCTTAATTTTGTAATTTGGTTTTATCGGATTTCTCTCGCGGGTTTTTTTTTTTTTTTTGGTAAAATACACCTTTGTCATAGCACCTTATTAAGTTTTGAATTATTTTAAATACAAAAATACCCATAGCACTTTTCTTATCAAAGGTCCACATTCTTACTAGACATGTGAGGTCGAATTACTAGAGACCTTATCTAGCATCTCTCAACACTAGTGTTTAGTCGTCCTGATATCATGTCTAGCTCATAATATTCAAACAATGATCCAGATCTAGCTAGAAAAGAGGGTCGAGTTGTTAAACACATTGTCTAGTGCCGCTCGACACTCGTGTCTAGTGCTCCTGGTACTTTGTCTAGTACTAGATATTCTAACCTTTTTTTTCCGGTAGAGTTGCTAGACGTCTTTGTCTAGCACTCAACACCATGTTTAGCGCTTTTGATTTAAGGTATATAAGTCCTTTTGTACTTCTTTTTTTTAAGGGGTGTAGTTACCGAAAAACTATTAGGAGGTGTGTATTTTTAAAATTGACTATAGAGACGGTATATTTCACCTAATTTCCCTTCTCTCTTTTTCTGGTTCTCTTTCTTTAGATTTTGGGTCTGGTTTGGCCCTTTGGTGCTATGAAATGTGTGGATTATTGAGTTATCTATTGGGTTTCTTAGCAAAATAGTTGAACTTTAGGTTCAAGTTTAAGAAATGATATTTTTTTCAAACACTATTAAAAAAAATAGCCAAATTTATCAAAAAAACTTTACAAAATGGCCGACTCAATTATCAGAAAAGGCTAAAATATATCTATTTTGAATATTTATATCAGTTTATTATAGTTTATGGAGAAAACAATTATGTATTGATACGCTTAATATAAAATTGATACACTAAAACATAATAACTGATACACTATAATAAAATTGATACTTTGATAAACAAAACTGAGATATCCTTGTAAAATTTATATACTAATACATATTGATTTACTAATAAAATGGAAGGATACTTGCATTATTTTGACAGTTTGTTCAATTTATATATTGCATTTTAGTTATTATTAACATTGCTCTTGATTTAGAACTTTAACAAATTTATACCCTCTCTAGGTCTAGCACCAATTTTGATCAATATGTTTACCAAAATATATACTCTTTAAAATTTAAATATATATTTCAAATGAAGCTCAAATTTAAAACTTATTAGAAATTGATAAAAATGATTATATATTTAATATTTATAGACTTTTGTTACTTCTAAATTATTTTTTAAAATATTATTTCTTTTAATGATTAATTTTAGTTATTTTAAATTTGAATTAATTATTAAAATATATATTCTTAAAGTTTAAAAGGGTGTTTTAGAAAACTCAATGCTCAAATCTGAACAAAACACAATATGTAAATTGAATAAATAGTCAAAACATATAGTATAAAAATGTAATAGACCCTAAAATCGTTCTACTAAAAATATATTCATTTTGCAAAAACTTATTAAATAGGTAAAAAGACCAATTTTTTTTTTTTTAAATGAGATGGAAAAATGGACATCTTTGATATATAAAAAAAAAAATCTGGTTCTTCTTCACCACCCACTATTCTTGTAAAATCCCAGTTTTTAAATGGGTATTTTGGTCATTTGACCATAAAAAAAACATAATTTATATATATGTACTGTTCACACTCTCTCTCTCTTGTTCCCCCTCCTGATCTCACCTTTTCCAGCCACCTGCCGGCAAAGCTCCCCCCTGCCGCCAGCTACCCCATGCTGCCAGTCCCCGGTCGCTGTCAAGCATCCCGTCGTCAGAAAATGCCATTTTTGGCCACGGGAAGTTCTAATTTCCAGCAACGATTCCGGCCGTTTCAATGCATATTCTTGGGCTCATTGGATTCATATCGTCGAGAAGAACCTCAATGTATAAATTTCACGATTCCATTTTGCCCAGTTTGAAAGTTGCCATTTTGTGTATTTTTGAGCTTGAGTTTGACTTTGATCTGACCGTTAGATTGTGTTTTTATTATCATTTTTGGAATGAACTTAGAAAATGGTGAAGTTTGATATATATATATTGACTATATTTGGTAACCGGCACGAAAAATGATATCTAACGGCTTAGATTTGTCTAGTTTTGTGTGCCACTAGTCCAGTGTCGATCCGAACCCGAATTGGTCGAGTTATATATCAAACTTAGCTATTTTGGACATTAAGAATTCAATAGAGAGGTCCGCTCATTGATTTGAAGCTCCGTTGAGAAGTTGATTTTTCCCAAGTGAGCGATCGAGGACGTGGAATTAATTCCCGACCCTCCGAATGATCGTCCAACAACACCTTGAGGATCCAATATCATGATATCGCTATTCTAGTAAGGTAGGGATTTGGTTCCCTCTATTTTATAACGTTTTTGAATAAAACTTATTTTCTACAATACATAATGACAAACGTGATTTTAAAACTGTTTTAGATATATGTGGTAGAATTGAATTATATTACATATATTGAATTGCTCTGGGACTTTTCTGAGTACAGTTTATTTTTGGATATGTTAAAATAGGGCTGCTATGCTGCCCAGGTTAGCATCATGGATTTTTACAGTATGACGCTATGGCCTCACCGACAGTGCAGAGTCCGTGAACCCGCGGGGGGTTATTCTTCTGATTACCTCCCCATTTGGCAGGCGTAGGCAATACGGTTGCTCATCTAGATTTGATAGGCGATACATGGGTGTCCCCTCTGGTTATGAACTAGGTGTCAGGCAGGCTGTATGGCACACGTTTTGCTAACATCCTGCTTTCTATTAATGAGAGGTGGTGAACTTATGCGTATGGATGGATTTGTATCATGTGTTTGTAGACTGATTGACTTTTGGATATCATACTTTTATATATATATATTGTGCATATACGGATTATCGGCTTTGGAGACTGTTATATATGTATGTATGTACATTTGGTTTTGAAAAAAGTATTTTTGGATTAAACTAACCATGCAGGGACATTCCATCACTAAAAACGTTTTAATTGAGGTAACGGTTTTCCTACTGAGCTCTCGAGCTCACCCCTCCTATTTTTTTCTTTCTTTTCAGGTGATTGTTCTTTTGAGTCAGTCGTATCGATGGTTAGGTAAGTTGCTCGGCCTACGTTTACGGTCTTACTCTCACTCCTCTTCGGTTGGTCTCTAACCCTTGTCCTATTCTTTTTCCTGCCTAACTATTTAGCCAAGTTTGTTGTTTCTATTAAGTGAATGTATGAGGATGTTGTTACTACTATTTGAGGATTTAGTGTATCAATGGGTCACTATAGTTCCCAAGGAGCATATTTTCAAAGTTGTTACATACTTGGAATTTTGACTAACTCTGTAAATTAATTTTTGAACGTTTCGACTCAAGATTTGCGAAATTCATTAAATTAAATCTAAATTTTTATTAAACCAAGTTTTCGTACAATTTAACTATGCCTTCTTAAATTTTAATTGATATTTCTTTCTTGATAAACTAAACTAAAGATGGACCCCTTTTTATATAGATTTTCTATTGATTTGAGGACTAAAATGAAAACCTAAGTACTTGGTTTTTTCTGAATTTTGAAAAAATTCTTTATTTATCTTTATTTATATTCAAAATTACTAAAAGTCACGGGCTTGGATTTTCAGTCGTGATAATTCTAGTGGGTTTCTACTTCTCCTTATTGTCCATCGTCGTGAGCTTCTGTTTTCTATGTGATAGAGAAACACTTTCTGTTGACTCCAAGTTCGGTTTATGATATAGAGTTTCATATATATTCAATAAAGTTGGGGAGACTTTTAATCTTTCACGTAATTAATCAGTTCTTGTGCTTCTTTGTGGACATGTATTCAGTTTTGTAAAAGCTACAGCTACCATATGCCTAAGAAATTACTAAACGCTATTTCTATTTGTTTATCTAAAGGAGGACCGAATGTATCCAAAGTTTTAGTAATATATATTGACCGAATGTATCCAATGTTTATAAATTTGCAATTTCCCCTAAAAACTTATCCCTCAAAAGACGATCCTCAGAAAATTTCAGCTAAACTTCCAAAGGACAATCCGAAGAGAATGGTTTTGGAGCAAAAATTAAGATTCCTGCGCGCAAAGCTCTCATACATATAAATGGATATAAAGATATATGGTAATGTCACGTCCTAAGTACGAAGTTTCTAAAGTTTCAACATAAGTATTTTGAACGCACTGGCAGACTATGTACATTCATCAGTATACCACTCACTACAAATATGAGTATATAAACACTAAAGAAGTTAATTAAGAACCAGTAATTTGGATATTGCTTTTCATCAACACAAAGTCATAGCAAATCAAGAGACTAATAGATATGTGGCATAAACGATAGTTCTTGCTCACTACAAGATATTGTTTCGACGGATCTTAAACTAATCCTAGATAACATAACATCCTACCCTTTATAGTGAATGGCAGGCCCAAAGAAATGGACAGTGAATTCACAGGATTTGTCATCAGAGGGTTGAGGGTGAATAAATTTGGAGAGAACTTTTGCTTCATAAAAAGAGCCATCACAAGTCTGCAAGGTGATAAAAAGGAGTAGACCACGTACTAGGACTGCATTTGCCTTCACGACCCTTTTAAACAAGAGATTCGTGCCCTGAAATCATGATCAATCAATGCAAATGTTAGTGTTATATGTTTTTACAATAAGCAGAGATGTATATGAACTTAATTATATATTTAGATGCAGTTAGTGTTGTATTATGTCATTTTCTTTAACAAATGTTAAAGAACTATATATATGTTTAGTACATGTACCTGAAACTCGTTGTGGTTTTCAACTGCAAATCTGGCTGCATCTCGTGCCCCTTCAAACTCTGGGTGGCATCGTACAAGGCCACCATGAAGCATAATGGGACCAAGATCCAAATCGTCCACATGAAAACCCTTATCAAAAAAATAAAGTAATGATTAAGTCAAACTGAAAACGAACACAAATCGGATTGGAGGAACAAGAACAGTACTACTATATACATATGCGAAAAGTAGGAATGAGAAAATTTGAAAGGTAGTACGTACGTACCTCAGTTTCCCCAATTTGGATTGCTCGTTTGTACAAGTTTTCTATGTGAATGGGGAAAATTACATTAAGAAGGAAGCATCATACATACGAGAAAAAGAAAAACGGAGATAATTATTATATAGATCATAGCCAAACATCGACAAAATCAATTAAAAAAAAAAACAACCAAAACATAGAATCAATTGGCAAAGAACAATGCCCAATTGTTGCAAAACCCAGGAAAAAAAAAGAAAGAAAGAAAAAAAAAGAATGAGAGAGAAAATAAAGAAATACATATGGAGAAGGGCCATGGCAGGGTATGATCAACAACAGGAAGTACTCCATCCGGAGGACAAATTTCGATCTTAAATATAGAAGGAGGTTGGTTTTGATAATAGCAAGGGCTTGGAATAGGGCAAGAGCTAGGGCTAGGGCTTGTTGAAACTAAACTTACTTAAGCTAATAAGTTGGAGTTAGCCTAAATGCAAAGTCCATAAAAGAGGAAGTCCAAGTCCAAATTAAAGGAGCCTTCCACCTAGAACCTTCTAATATTAACTAGATATTAGTTTTATGCATGTGAATCATTTGATTATTTAGATTATTATTAGAAGTGTGTAGAAGAAAATATGTGTGGCTTAAGAAATTTTGAAATTATTTTTTTGTGTGGTTCTCCTTGTTTCTTATGTAGTATAAATATTCCTCACCATTTGAGTTCTAAGCATCAAGTAAGAAGCAAAGCTTGTAAGAGTGAAGTGAAGAGAGAAAGAAGCATAGCTTCTAGTGAGTGAGTGAGCTTGAAGAGTAAAGTTGAGAAATTTTCTCTTGTAATAATATTTGAGTGATTAATAAAGCTTATTTTCTTTCCAACAAAGTAGTATTAGAGCGAGGTTGTGAATTTTCTTGAAATTCTAAGTATGCTCTATAGATGCAGCTTTGATTGATCTTCCACATCAGAAAAGATTTTTTGAGATTGAGAGTATTAGAAATTTGTTCTAAACATGCCACTATTACATATCAAATCCAAGAGTTCGACGAGACAAATATGTTGCTATAAAAATCAGTCCAATCGGAGTCAAAATGATTCATCAGAAGTTTGCTGTCAGAATCTGAGTTAAATTGCCGAGTTGAGCCGAGTCAAAGCCATTTGACCGAGCCATTAGAGCCGTTTGACCGCGCCATTGATCAAGCTGTCAGAGCCGTTTGACCACGCTGTTGACTAAGTCATTGACCAGCATTGACCGTTGACGAAGTGGTTTACTTTGACTAAGTCGATATACTAGTCAATCTTAAGATTTTTCGACATTTGGGATCCATCCATGTAGTCGAAATTATCACAAGCTAACTCTGTTAAGAGCTATGGCTACTGATAGTTTAGCATCTCTTCAAGTTTCACCACTCCAAGGCTGCAACTTTGATAATTGGCCTATCAAAATGAAGGTCTCCTTAGAGCACATAATGTTTGGAAGTTAGTGAAGAAAGGCTACGAAGAGCCAAGAGATAAGGCGACACTATCCTGAATACAAAAGGATAGTTTAAAAGACTTAAGAAAAAAGGCTCTCTTCCTCATCTACCAAGCCTTAGCTGATGATGGGTTTGAGAAAATCTCAAGTGCAACCTCCACCAAGGAAGTATGAGAGAAACTTCAAATTTTATATAATGGAGAAGAAAAAGTTAAAAAAGTCTGCCTTCAAACTCTAAGAGGAGAGTTTGATTCGCTACACATGACAAAGACTATGTCAGTTTTTGACTATTTTTCTAGAGTTTTAGCCATTTCCAATGAAATGAAGAGAAATAGTGGGAAACTAGAAAATGTTGTGATCATGAAAAAGATTCTTTGATCGTTAGATCCAAAGTTCGAGAATATTATTACTATCATTGAAGAAACTAAAGATTTGGGAGCCATGATGATAGAACAACTCTTGGGTTCCTTGCAAGCTCAAGAGGAAAAGAAAAAGAAGAAACTAAATTTTAAGGAGCAGCTTCTCAAGACACAACTTGCAGAGAAAGAAGATAGCCAATATAGCGATAGAAATCAATATGGTCGTGGTAGAGGACAAAGCTAGTTGGGTTTTTAATTTCTATGATTCTATTGAATCTGGGATTGATATTCATTTTTTCTAGATAGGAATATTTGACACGAATTTTGGATTCCTTAATTTAAACTATGGCTGGATGGATTATTAATGGAAAAAGAGTAATTATTATTTTGACAAATGTAGTTTTAACTTTTCTTCGATCTATAGCTTATACAGGCTCGGTCCCTTTACAAAATAACTAGTTGACTTTTTTTTAAAGAAAAAAATATTCTATGATCAATAGCATTCAAACAAATTAACGCCGAAGTACTCACAATCCAAAATCCACAATACAACTAACAAAGACAATTAAAGCAAAACCATCAAAATTCTCTAAGCTAATTTTTACTGTAGTTATAACCAAAACACCAGATCATACTATAATATTTGCATTATAGCAAATAGATCTATATCAAATCATCTATAAAAGGAACTAAATCATGTAGTCAAAGGATAATAAAACCAAACAAAAGTACTACGCAAAGCTGCAAGGTCCAATATTGTGAGATGGATGTAATTGTCCTCCTCTCTTAGCAATTGTCTCCCGTTTCCCCTCCCTAATATGAGTTTTTTCTCATTTTCTTCGTTGTTGCTATTTATTTTTTTTCAAATAATTCTTCCGTTTGTGAAGGGTGTTATACATCTAAATCTAGATCTATGATATTTTTAGTACACCTAGATTTAGATCTGTAGTGTTTTGGATTGTCTTTTTTTAGTATTTTCTTTTTTCTAGTGTGGTGTCCTTTAGTTCTATTTCATTTTTGATTCAAATCTATACGTTTTTTTTTCTTTGTTTTGTGGGTGTTTTAAATACCTCCATATCAAAGATCTTCTTTTGGAGTCGTTGAGTCTAGCAGTTTATGATACTGACGCATGGACGGGACTATTGTGGGGTTTAATAATGGACATCATGAAGAGGGTCTGCTATGGCATTTACGAATGGATGTCATGAAGGGGGTCTACTATGATGTTCAATAATAAATGCCGTGAAGAGGAGTCTGTTGTGGCGTTTACTAATGAACTCCTTGAATGAGTTTTTTCTGTTAGTGGGAGATGATCAAATCAATTAAAAAAAACAAAATTAAAAAAATATTCCCTTTCAATTGTTTAAATTATTCAAAACAATATTTTTTTTTTTAAAAAAAAAAGAGACAGAATTTATCAAACTAAATTTCTATAAGTGGTTTATTGAAAATGTCATGGAGGAATATATAATATCATAATATGTAACTATAAATATATAAACTTATAAATTTCTGTATTTTATTGCTATAACGAAACTTGTGCAATTCTAAATCACAAGCGGTCTTTTCTTGCTCGATTATAAAGACTTGCCTCTTTTGAACTTTTCCCCTGCAGATAATGACGGTAATAGGTGCAGAAAAATTGCTAAATCGACCGACTAAAAACCGAAAAAATCGAAATTGAAAAAATCAAAAATTAAATAATTAACGTTAGTTTGGTCAGTTCTTCTTTCAACGCCAAACCAATCGGTATAAAACTGACTGAACCGATACTTTAATTTATATTTTTCCTTTTTTATTTAATTATTTTACATATTCAAAATATTGAAATACTATATAACATTAAAAAAATTTCCTAAAACTAATATTGGATAATCTTTTAAAATTTTTCTTCTCTACCTCATGTTTAGCTCCTTTTGAGTGAAGATGTATTTCAGACTCTTATGATCAGTATAGATCTCACATTTCAAACCTAAATGCTATTATTTATCAACTCCTTATAGACCCAACAATGTTTTATTTTGTAATTATCTAATACCTAAATTATTATATTCAAGTTTGATTTATATATCTAAATCTCTTTGATTTATATATCTAAATCTATATTTATCTATTTGAATTTTTATATTTATGATTTTATAGTAATTTTGTACTACTATTTCGCAAGTAGTTGTAGTTTAAACTTAGAATATTCTATAAAAGAAAGGGAAAAAAAAAAAAGAAACACAATAATTTTTTTAAAAAAAAAAAAATTGTTCTCTTTTCCGGTTTAAACCGAAAAACCGACCAACCAAACTGAAAAACTGATCGAACGAGCCAAAAAATTCGAAAAAACAGATTGAAAATTTGGTTTTTTCGATTAAAAACCGACCAAACTGACTAAATAATCGATCAATTTTTTTATATATCTTTCTTAATTGGTCGGTTTTCGGTTTGAGTCCTAAAAAATCGAAAATCGATCAGTCGGTTTGATAGTCTGAAAAAACGGACCAAACTGACTGATGCTCACCCCTATACAACAATATTCTCTTAATTAGGTCTCTGTTAAGTTTTGTCAAGAATCAAATGGTGATGTGGCTTAATATTAGTGGTGTGACATATTTGGGACTGGGTTTAAATGCGACAGGCGACTGCTATACATTTGAATTGTGAGTCCTCTCTCGAGCTAGGAAAAAAAACATCAGTTTCCTTGTCGTATAAACACTTTTTCTCTTCTTCCGCTAAAAATGCGAGAAAAAAAATTTCTTCTCTTTATAGCTTGCCAATGGAGCTAATTGAGGTCTAGGATTCTTGGAGTATATATGAGTATATGGGAGTGTGTAAGAAGGAAGGGTTGCTTGTATACCTCTTCTCTCTGTAACTTGCCAATGGAGCCAATTAAGGTCTAGGATTTTGGTATATATGTGAGTATATGAGTGTGTGCGGGAAGGAAAGATTCGAATTCTAATTAGCTCAGTTTGTAACTTAAATTTTCGATATAAAAAAAAAAAGACCTTTGTAGCTTGTGTAAAATTAATAGGAAATTGGATTTTTGACGTATAAATGACATGAATGGGAGTTAGTTCTCACAACAACTATGGCCCTATTTGGTGGTCAGACTAAGGTCTGGGACTGAACTTCTTTGTTAAGTCCTATGTTTGGGCTCAAGGGATGGATTAGACAAAGAAGTTTGGCCCTCTTTTTTAGACATTCTCATGGGACTAAATTATCCCAACTAGAAGTTAGGTTAATTTAGTCTCAAGCCCAACGTCACACTTTTTTTTTTTTCCTTTAATAATGTTTTTAATTAATATAAATATTAATTAAATTCCAACTTTTATTTTTTAACTAAAAAATATATTTTATTTTTATATACCTATTTTTCTTAAATAAATTAAAATCATATTGTTTTATATAATCATCATTTAATTTATCTTTTCAATTTTTTGAAATATTTATTTATTTATTTATTAATAAATAAAGCATAATTAGATATATATTAAGAAAAACTTTTATATTCACTTTGTCTTAGTACTGTGTTACACCAAACACAGTACAGTACTAAATAATACTATCTAAACCAATCCAATCCAATCTCATTTAATAGTCCAATCTAGTCTAATCTAATTCTGCGTGCCAAACGAGCCGTATAAGTATAGGTCACATAATTTCACACTCGAATTTTACAATAGAAAATAAACAAACAAGAGAGGTGGACAATTAGAGAATACATACTTATATGAGAAATTTAGGTGGATGACCAATATTTTAAATTCGATTAAGTAGATATCTATTTTTTAAATTTTATAGCTAAATGTCCAGATATATATATTTTTACACTTAGTAGATATGTTTATCTAACTAATTTCAGTTACTATACTGAAATGTACTTGGTATATAAATTTTTATACTTGGTATATAAAATTTTACACTTGGTATATAAACATATATACTGGATATTTTGCTATAATATTTGATAAATGGATATTTACTTAAATTAGGCCCAAAATTTGATCATATTTCTATAAGGCCCTACTTATATTGTTTTAACTTGTAATCAAGCAAATATGACATTGAATAAAGAAAAGTCTTATGTAGTTTTTTCATTTATTTTTTCTTAATTTTTCTAGTTAATACGAAATGCATCTCATCAATTTGTTAATAGGGTCAAAATTATCCCTTCCTATCAAATTTCTATCTATGTACTTTTTGTTATATTTTTAATATGAAAAATGGCTATAGTGCCCCAGGTCAAATAACTAGATTATCCATATTTAACCTATAACCAAAATACCAAACAACTTGAATTCCAAATACTCATAATACAAAAATTGTATAGTCTTAAAATTTTTTTAAAAAAATTACACTAGAGTGTTTGATTGTAGGGTTAAGGAGGCAAATAATATTTAGGTATTAGAGTTATTTTACAACATAATTTAGAACAAATATGATTTAATAGATAATTTTGACCGAAGTAGACAATTTGAGAGTATCAATTTTGTATTTTTAACAACTCCAAACTGAAATTGGTATTTTGCTAAAAATATCTAGTATGTTTTGGTATTTTTCCAAAAATATCAATCAAAATATTTCATCAACCTAAGTGGGCAAATTCTTCCATGCGGCGATATACCGATATTTACAGTTTTTTATATTAAAAAAATTGGTTGTAAAACACAAAAAGAAATATTTTTTTTATCTTCACATAAGTAAAATTATAAAATGTATTAACAATATTTTCCCTCGAAAAAATGTATTAACGTTAATTAAGTTACATTCACATAACTCCATAACCATGCATAAAGCCTTTTAATAATTAAAGGGCAAACGTAAACTGGCTGTGTAAACGTCAGACAGCTCATAGAGAGTGAAAAATTAAGTAACAGGGATATAAATAAATAAGAAAGCTTAATAACGTAGTCTCAAGTGTCAATCATGCCCATAAAACATGAATAAATATAAGTTTACCCAAATTTGGAAATTAAAAAAGTGACATAAAAGTGCTCCATATAATCTTAAAAAATAAATTGCAATCTAACGTGAAACGCATCACTAGCCGAAAAGCTATGCCTTTAGCTTTTAAATTATCTATCTTTATCTTCCTTTTAAGTTCCGATTACGTATGAAGGCTGAAAGAACTCTCCACACGTACATAGCATTCGGATATTTCGGTTTTGGAAAAGTGAGAGAAGTGGTTTGCATAATATTGTCCGATTGTGGTCCTTTTCATGTGGTGCTAATTTCTTTTGTGGAAGATTTAAATAAGCTAGATTTGTATTAAGCCTAGCGGATGTTCTAACTGTGGCAAATCCTGTATCTCAGCCTATTTTGACCATAATTTTGTGTAAGATCGTAACTGGTCCATGGGAAACGCCCTTCGAATTGCATAAAGTAAAGCCCTGGCGATCTCTCTCCTATGGGCCAGGGATGTTGGTCTAAATCTCCAGTTTCTGGAGTCGGATGCATTGACGGTAGTACAAGCTCTTAATAATGGCTCAATTTGCCATTCTGAGTTTGGCAACATACTGTTGGATGTGTTTAGCTTATTTTCTTTTTTTCCTGGTGTCACAGTTAAACATGTGTTTCGTGAAGCTAACAAAGCTGCACATGGTTTAGCTAGGTTCGCCTTAGGAGTAGAAAATGAGCTTATTTGGTTGGAAGAATCTCCTCTTCCGATAGAGTCTGTTATTGTAAAAGATTCCACTAATTTATAATAACAGATTTGCGTTTGATCAAAAAAAAAAAAAAAAAAAAAAAACAGCAACAACAAAAAGAATTAAAGAAAAAAAAAAGAATAAACATATTAAAATCGTAACTGGTCCATGGGAAACGCCCACTGAATTGCATAAGGTAACAACAGCAACAACAAAAAGAATTAAAAAAAAAAAAGAATAAACATACTTAAACACAAAAGTATAAAGATTATGAGGCAGGTTACCAGTATGGTTTTTAAATTCCTTTTGATTTTTGTGGCTATGTACTTTTGTTAAAAGAAACGTGTAGTGTGTAAGATATAAACATTAACAAAAACCAATACATTCCACTCAAAAAACGAAAAGCAATGCAAATTACAGAAAATCAGATCTTTCTTTTTCTTTAGGATATATATCATGCCTTGTAGCTTTCAATAATATTGAAAGAGCAACGTCATAGTTTACAGATATTTTCTTCTTATCCCAACACGTGGCATTACACCGACAATTTTTTTTTTTTTTTAATGTTACTTATATATACACATATATTCAGTAAGAAGGCATTAGGCATCTAATTTATGTCATTAACTATTTGGACTGTTTAGCAACATTTAAAAAGTTTCTTCAAAAGTTGTTTGACAAACGTTTTTTCTTTAGGTTTTTTTATTTATTTTTTCAGTAGAAATTCAAAGTACGGCTGGGGAATTTCATAAAGTTTTGGTCAATGATATGCCCTTAGATTCCAAACCGAGTGCATCCGCATGTGATTAGCCATTTTTTAAGGTTTCTTTATTAGCCTTTAGGCACATTATTGATCGGAAATAAAGCCACGAAGAACAAATGCCAACTTGAAAGTTCGAATTGGAAGTCCAAAGTGCCTAAACATGTGGTTTAAATAAAATGGTAAAGATACTTTTTCCTTAAAAGAATAATATACGCACTTGTACGTATAAAGCATATCAAATATGATGCTTCTATGTTCTAATATTCTGAAATTTTTTAGGTAAAATGTCATGCCCTATGCTATTTTCCCGGAAAATTTCAACCGGCGTTGGAAGAATACAAGTGATGCAACCAGTTAGTTTCAGACTATATAGAGACCACATATATAGTCCATCCTTTGTGTTAAAGTAATTACTTTACATTCTCCTCAACCACTCGTTAGACCTACTTGAACATAAGATCTCTAACTCTGATATTTATTGATCTAGGACATATGAAACTAATCATGCACCCTTGAAATTTTGAGTATAAGACCTCCAACTCTCTCAAACTGTTTACCAACTTATCAAGGACATGTGCAATTAATAACTCCGAACTTTGTTATGTTCAAATGCCCTATATTGTTGTTCTCTTTTTAAAAATTCCTATCCATAGTGCACCTCCAACTCTAATACCAAATGATAGGACGTACACAACTAAGCAATTAGTAGGAGAAGCATAATATAATTCTATCAATCATCTAAGACTAGGCCCGAGCGCATCTCCGAACTACACTCGTTTGAGTCTTACCTCGAGAATCCCTTGCAACATGCAAGGACGGAATGTCCTCACTCAGTTTTTTTTTTTTCCCCTTGGGATTTTATATATATACATATATATATATATATTTATTGGGTTTGCCCCCGCTAATTTTTTTTCCAACTATGTCCTACTGTAAAATATGGAATATTCTATTAACTACACTTCAAAACCCACTTATTTATTTCTAGCGTGTATTCTAAATATTCTTTCCTCCGTAAAAATTGGAAAATACAGACAATTACCTTCATAAGATAACAAAACTGAAGACACAAAATTCAAATTTTTAGAGAGAAATCCTCCAATATATGTTCTTTTGTGTGTTTTATTGTCATCTAGATCAATATTATCATAAGCTTTTAGATAGTTTTGGTGTGTTATTGTATTTTAAAAATTACATTATACTCTCGTTACAGAAAAGATGATGCTAGGTGTATCATAATTATTATTAAATTTTTAATACTAACACATATGGCGTATGAGTTGTCATTATTTAATTGGTGCATTAAAACTTACTACAAATAAATTAATCTAGCTCATAAATTAAATGATGTCAATTCACATGTCACATATGTTAGTATTAAAAATTTAGTACAAATTTTGGAACACCTAACATTATTCTTACAAAAAATTCTAACTCAGCCACTACAAACAGGCCCAAACCTATTTCGACACTCAGGAGCACATACAGCACACCGTCGTTTTTACGTGATGCCGCTGCATCATTGGATTTCAATTTACTTAAATTTTTGTTCTTCCAGAATTTAGGCTAATAATTTCATTTCATATTTAGGGGAAAAAGACTAATCCCATGCGACTTCTAGTGGGACTGACCGACAAAAAGCGTGCGAAAGTGCATGATCTATAGGCAATGTTGCAGGAAACGCAAAGTACATTAACTATTACCTACATATCCACTTATTCAATGTACGTAGTGGGGCAATGAATCATTTCAGAAACTAAAAAATTGTAGTGGGGCAAGCACTAACTAAAATTTCATATATGTTTCTATGCTGTTATGGTCATTAAGAATTTCCAGTGTTGTATTCTTTTAGGTTATGTTCGGTAGAACGAAAAAAAGGTAGAAGGGAACGAGAATTTGAGAAGTTGAGAAAATGTATATTATAAAAGGGAAAAAAAAATTATAGTTGTTTAGTACTTAAAAAAAAATTATTTTATTTTAAAATGATTATTCTATCTTTTTTACTAAAATTTTAAAATTAATATATAAAATTATAGGGGGATTATCAATTTTGACCCTCTTTTAATACATGTGATGAAAAAAGAGACAACTTATAAATCATTTACAAAAATAGGACTTTTATTGCCATGTCATTTAATGAATATTTCGGAGTTCTAAAATTACCCCTGACTCGACCCTAGTCGAAAATTTTCGACCAAGTCAAAAAAATCAAAAGTGACGGAGGCGGCGCCGGGAAGACGGCCGGCTACGTTCGACTGGGGTCGAAATTTTCGACCACGGTCGAACGCCGGTCGAAATTTTCGACCGGTGGCTTCGACCCCAGTCGAATTGTTCGACTATGGTCGAACGGTGGTTCGACCCCAGTCGAACATTTTCGACTGGAGTCGAAATTTTCCGGCCACCGGTTGAAAAATGATCGGAACAACCGGGAGAGTTGGTCGGACAAGTTCGACTACGGTCGAAAATTTTCGACCGTAGTCGAGTAGAGGCGCCGCCGCCAGGGTCGAGATCGGGACCGGTGGTGGTGGCTAAAGTAGTATGAAGTTTGTTGAAGAAATAGGGTATCCAAGTAATTTTATATATGTGACATGGCAATTGGGGTTAGTTTTGAAAATATTAATGAGTGAGTCCTATTTTTCATCACAAGTATTTATTAGACCCCCTAGGTGTAAATTCCCCATTAAAATAAATGACTTTTCTTTCTCATTTTCTTTTGAGATATTGTGTGAGCCCACCAATTTTTTCGCTCCTCTCTTCTCTTTTCTCTTTCTTTTCATTTTTTTTCCTAATAAATAATACATTTTGGGGATGGCTACGGTAGGGGCGTCCCTACGTAGGGTCATGCCTTAATTATCGTTGGATGGGAATCTGTGGAGAATAACAGGAATCTGTGGAGAATCTATTTATATACAGATTCCCATCCAACGGTGAATAGACAGGGCCCTACGTAGGGGCGCCCCTACTGTAGACGCGCCCATATATTTTTTACTTTTTCTCCATTTTTCTCCTCCTATTTTTTTTTTTCTTTTTTTCCGTTCTACCAAACATAACCTTAGTCTCCTTTCCAAAAAAAAAAAGGAAAAAAAAAAAAACATAACCTTAGTCTCCTTTCAAAAAAAAAAAAACATAACCTTAGTCTCCAATAGCTATGAATAATCTTTCGAAGTTTGAACCTGTAAAAAATATAGCCGGTGACGCTAGTTTATTATCAAACTCTCATATCTCAAGTATCAACTGGATATATTAAATAGTTTTGTTGAAATATAAAAATATTAAAAAGAGATAAAAAGAAGACAAAAGTCATGCATGACTTTTTTTGATAAAAAAAAAATTATCAAAAAAAAGTCATGCATGCTACAGTTCATTACCATAAAGAACCATGATGATTGACAAACGTAAATTTCTTTCTCATAAAAAAGATAACAATAATAATTAATTCTTTGTATTGTTCCTGATTTTTGTACTATTGTTTCTTTTCTCTTTTTTTTTAATAATACTCCCTCCTTTTGAAGGTGCACTTTCTCGAACAAAAAGATAAATTATTAATTAGCTAGGGTCCGAACATAGATAACACTTACAAGTACTAAAAAAATGGTTGAGGTAATCTAAAGAATACAACAACAATAATAAAGTAATGATAGCGAACACTACAAACAATGTTTAGCACCATGTAATGATAAAATTACGACGAGTTGATTGTCAAGTGGATCCCACTCTCTATAAATATGTGCTACTTAAGCACACCATCCTAGAGAAAGAACTAGCGTTACCATCAAGTACGTCTGCATGCCACCATAGAAACCATATATATGATGTTAATTTACTACTAACTTTTAACACAATAAACCACTGTTAATTAATTATTTTAATACAAGAAATAGGCTATGGATCTAGAATAGTTTCAGGCGAATCCAGATCTCAGTACTCATGTAAACTCTAGAAATAATATAACATTGTTCATTCATGGTACATATGGTATGTAGGATAATTTTGGTTATAAAATCACATTAATGTACATATAATAATATATATATAAGAGTTTTTAATAAAGATTTTTATTTTTTCTTCGTGCATCGGTACTTTGACCGAGTTGAATACTTATAAGGTTATAACCATTCTAATACAGTTCTTTTAGCAGCGCCGTCTCAATATAAGTTGAAGCTCTAGGCAAAATTTGAAATGAGACCTTATAATTTATTATTTAAAAGGGGCTATATAAATTTAGTTTTAATTTTTCTACTTAAAATCTATTTTTCTAGCTTTTTTAGATGCAAAATTATTAATTAAATTTTTGTATTCAATATTGGCTAATATATCTTGTTCTATAGATAATATAGCTAATCTATTCAATCTTTCTCGTGATATTGTAGATCTAAGGTAAGATTTTAGTATTTTTAATTTAGAAGAGCTCCTTTATGCAGAAGCTACCGTTATTGGAATGGTTAACAATATTCTGTAAACAATAAAAGTATTTGGAAAAGAATCTACTCTTCTTATATAATCGAGTGTTTCAATTAGGTTAATTAAATTCTTTTGGAAAATTTCTCTTAGTACTCTTAATTCAGAAAATAAATCTAAACCATCAATATCAGAATCCTCACCATATTTTAGCTCATATTCAAGATTGAGATAATAACTTTTTAAATCATCATCATGTAATGACTTTAATTTTTTAAAATCAAATAAAAATCTAAAAATATTTTCATATACTTTAAACTACTCAAATCTACTTTTAAGAGAAGAAATTGCTTGATCTATTATGTAAACAAAATAATTAATTCTGAAAGACTCCTCAATAAATTATATTATTCTTTCATCATTAAGATTCTCATCAAATTGTGTTTTTTCTACAAGTTGCTCGTTTTTAATGAAATTTAGGTTCTATTTCCATTTCATTTGCAATTTCTTTATTGAAATCATAGCTGATATAAATCCTTTTTCTCTATACTTTTCAAAAAAAGAAAGAAGACCTTTCAATTGGTCTATAGCAACATCAATTTACATATCCGTATTTTGTAAGGTCTTATTAACTGAGTTAATAGCAAATAATATATCATACCAAATTGTCATACCTAACAAAAATTCAAAATTTTCTAACTCATATATTGCTAGACATTTAGCTTCACTTTTTATTTTAGGATCTTCACTAGTTTCAGCTAGTTCAAGCAAAGTATCTCTTACTTTTGGAGCTTGAAATTTAATTACCTTAACATTTTCAATACGACTTTCCCAAAGTGTTTGTGACAATGATTTGACAGTCAAATTAGATATATTATTTTGTAGTATTTTTCATCATTTTGGTAAAGAAGAGAACAATGTATATATACGTTGTAAAACTCCAAAAAATGTTATAGCTCTAGGACAAGACATCGCTATATCGCAAATTACAAGATTAAGATTATGACAACCACAAGGTATATAAAATGCTCTAGCATTTATCTCCAATAATCTTTTTTATACACCTTGTTACTTTCCTTTCATGTTAGATCCATTATCAAATCCTTGTCATCTTATGTCACTAATATCAAGTTCAAGATTTTTAATTGCATTTACAATTTCATTAAAAAGACCTTCTCCTGATGTATCATCTATTACTAGAAATTCTAAAAATTATTCTTCTACTTTTATTGGACTTGTTGCAATATTTACACATCTTAAGATAAGGGACATTTGTTCTTGATGACTTGCATCTGGAGTACAATCAAGTATAACTGAAAAATAATTTGCATCTTTAATTTTTTTAAGTATTGTATTTTTAACTCTTAGAGATAGCATTTGTATTAGCTCATTTTGGATATTATGTCCAAGATAATGAATATGAATTTCACCATCTTATATACGTCGAATATGTTCTTGTATTATTGGATCAAATTTAGCAATCATTTCAATTAGATTTAAAAAATTTCCATTGTTATGTTGATATATCTCCTCATTTTTTTCACGAAAAGCCAAATTGTTTTTAGCTAAATTCTTTACAACAGCAATTATTCTTATTAGAACTTTTTTCCAATATTCCTTTCTCTATTAATATTTTCTTGAATATTTTTGTCAATTGTCTTATTCTTTAATAACCTTAGTTCTAAATCAATCCAAGCACTCATGTTCGTTATATGCTCATTAGTTGTTTCATGACTTCTAAGTTTACTATTAAGATTTTTCCAATCATTGGATCCTTCATTACGTAATTGACTTGTCCTATGTTTTGTATTAAATAACTTGCAACAAAAATAACATACTTTATCAAAATTTTTTGAATAAACCAGCTATTTTCTATCATATTTTCTCTATTTGATAATTTTCATATATAATATATAATAGAGAAATGCCTAGAATTTTCGTCTTTTAGAAAATTTATGTTATTTTTTCGAATTGGACCTTTTTCAACTAATAAATCTCTTAACTTATCATCAATAATAATATTTTCCTATCTTCCTAGGTCAAAAATATTTGGAGGAACGCTATGTAAATTTTGATTGAGATCTTCATTTTCTTCATTTATTTTAGATTCTTCCACATTTTCTTGACACTTTCCGCTTGTGTTTTCATCATTTTTATTGCTTGTAAAAAACTTATTAAAAGCACCTTTTTGAGATTCAATCAATTTTTCTACTCTTCTTTTTTTCTTAAGTTTCTCGTAACCGGATTCATATTTTCTATTAGACATTCTATGATTATGAATTCTAAGTATTATTGATAATTAAACTATATAAAAGATAAACACCCTAATAACGAAAATATAATATCTTAGATTCTTACAAAGAATAACTACAATGAAAATTAAAAAATGTAATGACTAATTTAAATTTCACAAATAAAATTAATAATAGACTTATTAATTTATATTTCACAAATCTCAAATAAAATAAACAACAACAATTGAAGATTGAACCTGGAACTTGAAGTAAAAGAGTCGGACTCAGTAACTCAGTTGGTCCTCTTTTCTCTTTTTACACTTGAAAATTAGTGATAGAATTTGAGAGATACTTTCAGAGAACCCAAAAATGAGAGAGATGAGTAATAAAGGGTTATAGCTAAAGTCGACTCAATGGTAATAGAGAGATAAGAATCCAAGAATAATATAAAAGTAATAGCTAAGCCTAAAGCCTAAACATGCACACCAAGGTGAGTGCTTTATGGGCAAGAGTCGCAAGACATGCTTTGTTCTTCTAGAGATTGGTATTTTGTTACTTTTTTTCGGAATTAGACACATATGAGCTATAGATAGCCGACAATAATGTTGTAAGTGGATGGAGAGAGTATTAAAAAAAAAGTTTAGGCTTTTCTTCAGTTAAAAGTAGGCCTTTTTTCACATACTTTTTTTTTTCTATTAATGGGTTTTGGCTTTTAGGAGGCCCTAAGCAATGGCCTTAGTCGCCTAGCCTTGGAGCCAGCCCTGTCTTTTAGTCAATCATTTTATTCTAATTCCAACTAGAGGTGGCAAAACGGCCCGGGCCAAACAGGTCGGCCCACATTAGAACGGGCTCGGGCTCGGCCCGGCCCTAAGAGTAGGGCCGAGCTGGGCCTGTATATCTAAGCCTGCCAGCCTAGCCCGCAAAAAATTTTTTTTTTTTATTTTTTTTTTTAAGTTTTTAAATAAATTTAAATACAAAACTTTTTCCAATACGTATAAATATACATTTCCTCACTCTTTTTTCCACACTGTCAAATATCAATCTAATTCTAAATAATTTTCTTAAGATTTTTGTTTTAAACTTTTTTTTATCAACTATTCAACTCATATACCTTTAGCTTATTTAATTATTTTTAAAATTTTATCAATAGGGAAAAAAATATAACATATTGTTTATTTTTTCATAAATTTTATTTTAAATTTCTACTATTTATAATTAATTATATATATAATAATCTTATTTTTGTAGTTTTTTTCTAATTTGGGCCAAAAATGGGCGGGTTGGCCCGTTCCAGGCCTGGTCCATCTAGGGCCCACCATGGGCCGGATTGGGCTTTATTTTTAAAAATTCGGGCCGAGTCCGGCTGCTTTTTTAGATGGGTCGGACCGGCCCATTCTTCCTTATAAGCTCACTTTGCCCAATCCGCCCATTTTGTTACCTCTAATTCCAATCTTAGTTAGTGAAATGACTTTTTAAGGTAAAAAGAATTGTGGAATAATTTATTTTAAGAAAAAAGATTGAATGAATTTAATAATTTATTTTCACATTTGTATTTAAATTTTCTTTATTAAATTCTCTCTGTTATTTTTCTATTTTTTCTTCACGTGAAAAAATTATATAACACAAATGTGATACGTGAATTTAGTATAACATATCACAAGTGATATGTGAAAAAGATTATTTTTAAAATATTATATTTTCCTGTTTTTGTAATTATATTTTCACCTTGCTGCAAGCGATATAAGACACCAATAGTATTCATAAAAATAAATAAATTATCATAGCACAATTAGTAGAACGTCCACCTTTCTTTAAAAAAAAAATAAAAAAATAGTAGAATGTCCAGCTACAGGCTCAACAAAAAAAAAAATGATGATATATTGAAAAAAATTAACATGAACAATAGAAAACAAAAACAAAAAACAAAAAGAGTTGTGATAAAGTGTTTTATTTCTTTGCTTTGGTACACAACCGCTGAACTTAATTTTATTGTGAACCTTCATGTTGGATTTTCTACAGCTGCCAACTATTGCAGAAAATGAAGAACTACAGAGGCTGTAGTTTTTATTCTCCTTAGAAAAGAAAAAAGAAATAAAGAAAGAAAATGACGAAGAGAGAAAATATTAGAAAGCTAAACTAAGCCTTAAGTGGTGGGTAATTCCCTTGGCACGCGACGTTATTTAGGGAGTTAGAATGTTATGTACGTGAAATATAAAAATAGAGAGAGAATATCCTCTTGTCACAACAATTTGTCCAGTTTGTGGAAATTTGTGTGGAGTCTGAATCTACCCAATAAAATTAAGATTTTTATTTGGCGAATTTTCAACAACTTCATCCCAGTTTCAACAACGTTAGCTCATCGAGGTATTATCTCTTCTAATATCTGTTTCTTTTGTCATGAAGAGGAAGAGAACAGTATTCATGCCCTGATCAGTTGTCGCCGTGCTGAACATGTATGGTTGCTTTCACCCTTTTGGTCGACCATGGAGGGTATTCGGAAAGGAGATATAGTCAATTTCTTGATGTCATTAAAATTGAAACTCTCTAAGCAGGATTTTGAACTATGGAGTGTTATTTCTTGGCTAATTTGGAGGGATCGTAATTCAATCTTTCATGGTGGGGTTGCTAGATTGGCGGAAAGCCTATTAGAAGATGCAGGTTATTGGCTACGTGAGTTTCAGCGCCTTGTAGGTTCAGAAAAGATTTTGGCATCTCGAACAATGATAAATTGTGATAAAAAATGGAAGGCACCTACAATGGGTCAGCTGAAATTGAACGTCGATGCTGCCGTTAAATGCTCTTCGGGCTTCATTGGCATTGGTGTGATTGTGAGAGACTGCAATGGTATGGTGTTGGGTGCTTCGTCTTTAAAGTTTGCTGGTCATTTGAGTCCCTTTTTGGCGGAGTGTGTGGCAGTTCGTGAAGGAATAAAATTCAAGATAAATCATGGCATTTTCCCAGGTGTGATCGAGGCGGACGCACAGAATATTGTCCTTGCTTTACAAGAAAAAACTTTTAATGCTCTAGAAGGCCCTGTTGTGAGGGACATCTCTAGACTTTTAGAAAGGCTCGGAAATGCTAGTTGTCGTTTTACTTGTCGTTATTGTAATGCGGCTGCTCATAGCCTTGCCCAATTTGCCTTTCGTAATAATGTTTCTCAGTCTTGGTTTGATTCTATACCAGACTAGTTAACTACTATTGTACTTAATGATCTCAGTTAATAAAAGTACAATTTTCCATTCAAAAAAAGAAATAGAAAGAGAATATAAAATGGGAACGAGAATAATTATATAAGGAATCAACTAAACAATGAGAATGAATTTAAAAAAAAAAAAAAAAGAGTAAAGGGAATTGGGGGAAAGAAAAAAAAAGAGAGAGCAGTAACCAATTCATCATGTTACTCATCTTTTATATTTTAAATTATTTTTTATATTTATATGTATATTAATTGCATTAAAATTTTCCATAAAATTACTAATTATATTATAGCCATCAGTAAAAGACAGAGCCCTTAAGGGGCCAGGGGGAGCAATTGTTCCCACTGGATTTTTGAAATATATATATATATTATAATTGCATTATATAAATTAATAATATATAGATAATAACTCGTTATGTATAAATTTTTTTTATGTAACGTGTTGAGTTACCTAAAACTTTATGCTTCTAATTTTCCAAAGTCCATTTCTTAAGTCTTGCCAAGCCAAGCTCATTTCTTTTTAAGACTAATTTTTGCTGTTAGTAGATTATATCACTTGGTTTATATTTTATGTTTGTGTCTTTTTAAATTTCTATTAGTTACAAATGATAGTTAAGTTATTAATTTCTTCTTATGTAATCTAAAAATCTTTATTAGAATACTTTCTTAAATTTTTCGTTGTTGAATTCTATATAGAATAGTCAAAAATAAAGTATACCCACTAGTTTACATAGTTACAACTTTGGCATTATTTCTTTTAGTTGTTATTACTATTGTAGAAAGAGTATTTCTTGATATGAATGTTGTCAAAAATCGATTGCACAATTGAACTTGAGATTAATAAATGAATTATAATATGGTCGCTTATATTGAGAAAGATATATTTGATAATATTAATAATGATGTCATTATGTAATGTTTCTAAATGATAAAAACCCATAGAGAATAATTGTAATGTATCTAAATTGTAATATTTTAAACATTTCTAGGTCATTATCTTGTTTTAGAATTTTTTTTTTCTTAATTAAGTCATGCCCCCACTAGAAATCAATCCTAGCTCCGTCTCTGCCATCAGTTTAAAATCTAATGATCCAAATCAGATTATATATATATATATGGGTACCAAACCAGTAGGTATTATTTTTTTTTACTTGTTTTATCCAATTAAAATTCATCACACACGTTTTTTTATGTAAAAGTTAGATAGAGAAAAATACTAAATAATATATATTTAATTTTTTTTCTAACTATTCAAATTACGATAGCCGTTAAATAAATGATCTATATATCAGTTGTCAATCCAGTAGGTATTTTTTTATCTATGTATAAGTATTTTTTTTTTTTTAGCCGTTAGATCATCATCTAATAATGATCCAACGACTATAATAAAGTGCATTAAAAGACGTGTGTCATTAATACTTTTTCTCTCTCTTATTTTTTAATATAAAAAAATGTGTATGATAAATTTTCATTAGTCAAAATGATATTTATGCGTAAGTTTAAAAAAAAAAATTCATATTGGATTGGTGCCCATATATATGGCCATATAGAAATATTTGTTCACAAAGATTAACAAATGTTTAAAGGTCCATCTTAATCCCGTGATTAAAATTCGAGGGAAACGACCTGAATTTGTTGTCAACATTTTCGTGGCAATTATAATTTGGTTACCATCTTATAAATCTTACGGCCCATAATGAATTTTAATTTCTATGGATAAATTATTGTACTTGTACCATAAAGTCAGGGAATTTCACGGCCGATATAATTGGTTACCATGAATCTTATACAGTGCATTTATTAACATTTCGTCACTTCTCGTTGGGTAAATTATTGTACACTGGTACCGGGCCAGCACAAATATCTTCGCACAAGTGACACGTCCATTTCAAGCTGTCGACGACCACCCATATCCAAATTATTCTCAACTATTACTCGTATTCAAGGGCTTTTACAAAATGCCTTCAAGAAAATTTTTAGAGAAATTTAGATAGATGATCAATATTTTAAATTTGATTAAATTAATATTTATTTTTTTAATTTTATAATTAAATATCTAAGTATATATAATTTTACATTTAGTAGATATATTTATCTACTAATTTCAGTTACTATACTAAAATATACCGAGTATATAATTTTTTGTACTTGGTAAATAAAATTTTACACTTATATATAAACATACGGGCACGTCTAAAATAGGGGCGCCCTTACGTAGGGCCCTGTCTATTCACCGTTGGATGAGAATCTGTATATAAATAGATTCTCTACAGATTCCCGTTATTCCCTACAGATTCCCATCTAACGATAATTAAGGCATAATTCTACGTAGAGACGCCCCTACCGTAGCCATCCCCTAAACATATATACCGACAAATGAATATTTACTTAAATTGAGCCTAAAATTTGGTCATATTTCTATAAACTCCAAAATTTTATGCACATGACTTCCAGGCCATCAATTTTTCAATTGCAGACTCCTATTTGTATGTTTTCTTTTTCTTATTTTTCATGTAAAGGATTTTTTCTCAAGTACTTTCAAGCAAAAAAAATAAAAATAAAAAATAAAAAATCTCAAGTACTATTTTAACTCTCTTCTAAAACACTATTACAAGATTAAGGGGGGAAAAAATCTTATTCGAGTAACAAACAAGAAAACCTAGAAAAAATTACACAAGCTCATTTTCGTTTTATTAATTTTTTTTTTTTCTTTTACTCTACCAAGAAAAAAAAAAAAAAAAAAAGATATTAGTAGCAAACTCAAGAACCAGAGACATTACAAGCATAGTGGCCCATATATATACTAGCTTTAGTGTACCAAAAATTATTCATCCATTGAGGTGGGGACTACCTCAGCTCCTCCATCATTGGCAAAGTAATCGTCACCGTTGATCTGATCAAGGACGAGCACTAATCCCATGGCGAAAGCACCATCGAAGCCGGGCTTAAGGCAGAGAGAGAAAACGTCTTTCCCAAGCACCACATTGGTGGAGGCATCTACTTTGCGTTTGATCTCGGCCACTGTTTCCTTCCCAGCGTTGAAGATCGTGCAGCACCGTTGACCAAACGACCCCTCGATCTGGTATTCCTCCCCTGTGTTCCCGTACACCTCCACAGTCACGCTCGACCGTCCGATTATCGATGATCTCCTCACGCTGAAGATCGGCTTCTGGCCGTCCGATCTCTCCCCCAGAAACCCTTCCCACCGCTGATGAAGACTCGGCCTCTGTATTTCAAATAAATAAATTTCAACAGAGAGATTTAATTAGCTGTTGAAACTCCCACTGGGATGGTACTGGAATATATCATAGGAACTCGCTGAGTTAACTCAGATACACGAGTCAAGCGAGTCGCTACAAAAAAACGAGTGAGAAACAAGATTTCAATTCGCACCCAGAAATCTAAATCAGAAACTGAGCCGACCCTTTTGGGACATGATTCCTAGAAATGTCTATGATCAAGATTCCATACTTAACTGAGTTCAGTACTCACTGAGTCAACTCGTCAATGGAAGATGTCTATGTGTGTGTATACATATATGTATATATATATATATATGAACGTACCTTTCGGCGGACAGTGAGGAGGCAGCGGCCATGAGGATCCATGAGAACGAGTTCGTCCTTGTCACGAATATCGGGTCCGTACGAGTCGACTCGGAAGACGAGTTCACCTTTGGGGTCGTAGACGGTGAATCCATCGCCGGCGAAGAAAAGAGAGGTCTTTGAGACAGTGAGACTTGTCTCTTCCTCGAACACAAACCCAGATTCCACAACTAATCCCTTTTTCATCTTCTTCTTCTTTTTTCTCTCTGTCGTTTCGAATCTCTCAGATTTCAGTTACCAAACCCTATTGAAGAATATTAAATTTTAATAAAAGATTTTTTTTTTTTTTTTAATCCGAACGAATGATGAGAACGAAATGAAACGTTAGAGAAGGGGAAAGAAAAATGGACAATATTTGGGAGCTGTGTGACAGAGAAAATTCCAAGCTTGATATATATTGTATGATATGATATGACATGTGGCTCCTTATTACTGTCTATTTATACTATGTCGCGTGGCATTATCATTCCGGTCCTCTCTCAGAAACTCTCATTTTCTTTTCTTATAGTTCCACCCCTAAAAGAAATGGTTTGTTTTTTAAATAAATATTTGAATAAATCTCTTATTATAGTCTCTCTACATTTGGTGTGGACTGTGGAGTGTGGACCCCAGATATATGTAGACTTATCAGGAATCAGGAATTTAAGGCCTCAGAGTAGACAGTGGACAGACTCTGAATACATACGTATGACTATTCTTGCTATCTTGGTATTAGAAAATGAAGGATAGAAAAACATGTGTGACTCGGTTGACAACTCGAATGAGTTCGCAGTCTAGACTCAGTTATATACTCCATCCACTTACACACATTCATTAAAATATGCAGATAAAGATGTTGGGGATATCCAACTTGATTATTGGTCCCGTCGATGAGAGCGTACAAGGTGTCCAGTCTTTGTGCGTGTTTCATTCACGATTTTATATTTTCTAATGCGACTATCAACTTTACCTGAAACGTTTTATTTTTTTGGTTTTTTTTTTTTTTGGTATTTTGTTTGGGGTTGGGGAGAGGGGGGTTGGATTTAAGTCAATATTAATTCCAAATATTCGATGCTGAGATCGCCCTCAAAATCTATAATTATTCCTTTTTTGAGATTCCGAAGGTGATTAGGAGGATCTCAAAATATGATTCATACATGTACTATTACAATACTATATACGTACATTATTATGTACTATTACAATACTATATACACAATTCTAATCAGAATGAACTTGGGAGCTGTGTTATGTTAATGTTCTAAAAAAAAAGTACTAGATATCATGATTTTTTTTTTTTCTAGATTTATGATAGACAAGATTAAAGAGTAATGTATTATAATAATTTTTCTTTTTATTTTTCTTTCCACACATTCGCATTTATTTTCCCATATAGAAAAGTTTTTGTGTATATATAGGCCTTGTTTGGCACACCAAATTGGGAGTTTGGGGCCAAATTGTCACTAGACAAGTAATCTTTTGACCAAGAATAATCCTATGTACACAACTTGTTCGGACAACATGGTATGTCTTTTTGTGTATACGTTTTCGGGGAGTGAAAGAGGAATATATTTCTTGAAGACGTAAAATGTGTTCTAAATATCGCGAAGAATTAATGCATAATGGGCAACATGTCATTTACGCAAGGTGAAGAGAAAAGGTGAATGTTGTTTGTTTGAGTCGGCAAGCCAGCCTCACTTACACTAGAATGAAAATAAATAAATAAATTTACAAACTAAAAAAAAAAAAAAAAAAGAAAAAAAACCCCAAGCGAGTCAATCTGGAAAGTTATCTGGCTCCAGTTTAGCCAAAGGATATATCTAGTAGATATTTTTTTTACCTCTGTATAGGTATCAATTTGATTAATAAAATTTTATTCTGTATATTATTTTATAGTAAAAAATAAAAGAGAAATAATATTGATGATGGACGTCTTTTCATATATTTTATTATTGTCATTAGATTACTATTAGATGATGATCCAACGACTAAAAAAAATACCTACGTGTAAGTAAAAAAAAAAAAGCTATTAAATTGACAACCTATATATATATATGTCACGATCTTTTGGTAGGCTCTCCGAAAGGAGCATCCACTATAAAACAAACAAAAGCAATCTGTCAAATCTTATTACACAACGAAAGAATAATTTTGTAGCCGTAACTTTATCACTTGAGGTCTCACAAAATGTTGGGACTAAAGCCCAAATGATGGAACTGTGCAAAATAGAGTAGTTGAGCTGTAAACGACCCCTAATTTGACCGATCAACATGTAAATCTTCCTCTATATTTCACAGTACTTAATATTTTACGCGTCCAGGAATAAGTTCATCAGTTTCCCTTGTAAATTGCTACCGTTCACCAGTATAATGTACCAGTTACCATAACTGATTATGACTTTTTTTAATCTACCTCTACATTAAGTTAGGGATTTTATAGACATTAACTTATTTGCCAATTGAATTAAAACATATATGGAGTCACACAATGTTGAAATGACGAATGATATACGTATATTACATGATGACATTAAAAACGTTGATGGCAAGTCATTTATGATCACTATCGTCACAAAGCAAAATGAGCGTTATTGTGAAAAGATATATACCATCAAATAATAATAACAACAATAATAATAAGGTATTCCTTTTAAAAAAAAATAATAATAATAATAATAAGAAGTTGCCGGTTAAATGTGAAGAAATGGTTTTTTTCTTATTTTGATTCTAGAAAATAGATTACAATTTATAGGACTAATTGTAATCTCCTAATTTATTACAAAAATTTCCTAATTAATTACAAATGTACAATTACAATATTTTGTAATAAATTCTAATTGATATATAGAATGTTTCAACACTCCCCCTTAAGTTGGTGTGTAGATATCTATCATGTCCAACTTGTCCACAAATTTTGAAAGTGTGTGATTTGAGACTGCTTTGGTGAGAATATCTGCCAATTGTTCTTCTGATCGAATTTCCGGTAATTCTAGACTTCTTTTCTCCAATTTCTCTTTGATAAAAAATCGATCAATCTTGACATACTTTGTTCGATCATGATGAACTGGATTATGGGCCATATCACGAGCAAACTTATTATCACAGTATAACCGGATTGGCTTATTTGATAAATAACCCAAATCATGAAGAAGAAGATTTAGCCACAATCCTTCACAAACTCCAAGAGCCATCCCCCTAAGTTCTGCTTCACCACTTGAGCGAGCAACGACACTTTATTTCTTGCTCCTCCAAGTAATGAGATTACCACCTACAAAGGTAAAATATCCTGAAGTAGATCATATGTCAGTTTTATCTCCAGCCCAGTCTGCATCAGTATATACCTCGATAGTTTGTTCCTTTGTTTTCCTAGAGAAAAGAATTCATTTTCCTGGAGCTGATTTCAAGTATCTCAAAATTTGCATGACTGCATTCATATGTTGTTCACCTAGATTATGCATAAATTGGCTGATAATGCTCAAAGTATATGCAAGATCTAGTCTTGTGTGTGCTAAGTACATCAATCTACCAACAAGTCTTTGGTATCTTCCTTTGTCAACTGGAACTTGATCAGCTTCAACGCGCAATTTCAACCCTTCCTCAATTAGTGTATTTACTGGTTGACATGCTGACATCCCAGTTTCTTCCAAAAAATCCAAAGCATATTTCCTTTGAGACAAGAAAATACCTTTCTGAGATCGAGATACTTCGATTCCCAGAAAGTACTTTAAGGAGCCTAGATCTTTCATTTCAAATTCTTTGGATAAATATTCTTG
>JXTC01000087.1:518996-601614 GCA_002914845.1 Trema orientale | reverse complement strand
TATACACCTTAAATTTGAAAAGTGAAAACCTATTGCAAAATGCTCAATTTTCATATCCAAATTTTAACTAAAAGCTAGTCAAACATGAGGGTTTTCAAAAAAAAAAAAAAATCATATTCTTGAGCTATGTATGAAGTGTGAACCATACATCGACCACGACGTATCTTAATACGTAGGTGACAAATTTGAGTCTTGGAGTACAAATTATTGTAAATATTTTCAAATTAATTGTAGCTATTGGCTTGATAACACGAGTAAACTAAAAATTGAAGACATAACTACAAAATTATAAAGATCGAAAATTTAGAAATCATTACACTTCTTTTAAGAGCTAAAAATCATTACATTTCTTTTTAAATTAATAACTTAAATGTATGAATACTAATGATATTAGAGATTCATTTTATCAGGTTCCTCTTCTACTGGAGAGGAAGATCTTCCCTCTCTCCAGTATGAGTTTTTGTCCGTCCTTTATCCTATTTTTTGTTTTATTTTCAAATAATCATTCCATTTGGGAAGACATTTGTCCACATAAATCTAGATCATGATAGTTTAGTACACTTAGATCTATATCTCTGGTAGTTTGAGTTATTTTTAGTTTTTTCTTTGTTAGTGGTGTGGTAGTACTTTAGATCTGTATTATTTATTATTTAGATCTGAAGAAGGAGTTATTATGATAGATCGAAATTGACAGAATCACTTTTAGTGAATCAATCAAAAGTGCCAATTTGGATTGGGAAGAATCAAAATGAGCCATTGAAAAGTTCTATTTTATTCTTCATGGAGTTTTTCTCCAAGATCGTTATCGAAAACTACCTATGCTCTGAGATCTTTAAAGATTTTTCTATCTTCAAGTGTATGAATTAATGTCATGATTCTCAATGTAAGAGGTTATATATAACTCGATTTGCTATTGTAACCCTTATTTGAGTATTAATAAAGTTATTTTTCTTAAAAAAAAAAAAAAGAAAAAAGAAAAAAAAAATGAGCCGCAGTTTTTTTATTTATTTAATACCAGGCTAGATGAGGATCATAAAAGAAAAATATATGTTACATGAGGAAAGTTGTTGTAATTATATAACCGAAAGTATGTTGTCTAACTGAATACGCTATATTTGGAACTTAGAATTTAATAGGAAAAAATATGAGGAAAAAATACTCAGAAGAAAAAGAAAAGGGGAATATATTATCATTATCTAAAAATCTAAGGTTTTGCTTTCGAAACTTTCCCATTCATAATCTTTTTATATAATCAAAATCCTCCAAAATAAATTGTAATCATCCTCACACTTTCTCCATTAATTTTGTTCCTTCCATTCTTGATATAATATATTTTTTTTTTTTGGAATTTATTTTCTTTCTTCCCTAAAATTCTAAGATCCAAAAAGAGCAAAGTTCGCCTTCCAAAAAAAAAAAAAAAGTGCAAAGTTCGGAAAATACACCTAAATACCTAATATTGGATAGAAGGTAGTGTATCGGAGAGCATGTAGATAGATCGGTTAGATTTTAGACGGCTGTTAGATGAGTTTGACCTATCAGCTCCTTCATATCATTTTGATAAGCTCACCTCCTTAGAGGGAACTGTTGACTTTACTCTCCACTGTATACTTATACTTATGATTTAACGTCAACACCATTCACCACCTAACCATGTGAATCCATAATTCAAACACGCTTTCATTCTCAGCCATACTTCAAAATTTAGCGTGTAATTTTTTCTTTTAATCATAATCACACATTTGCATATTATAATCTTATCACTAAAAAAGAAAAAGAAAAGAAAATATCAACTTTTTCATAATAAAACTCTCTCTTGATCTCTATAACTAAAAAAAAGTATAACAGATCAATCTAATTATGCATATGTCGACATAACATGCGAATAAAATCTTTTCATACAAACCAAAACATCCTAATTGATAGGAAACAAGTAAAACGTGTTTTCCTTTTTCGTACAAGAAATACTAAAAGCAAGTTCTTTGTTCAATGTTTCAAACAAAGTAACTGTATTTATGTTATATCCTAATATGAGAAAGCTAAGAATATTTGATTTGGTTGTGACAAATCACAGCCAGCTATGCAAATCGATCAAGGGTAAAAAATATGTGGAAGAATATTAACGCTTTTAGCCACCCAATCTTGAATATGTTAGAATCTGACCTGACAATCTGTGATGCTCAATTGGACGGTAGTAGATGGCCCTATATTGCTGGGCTTTTGTGAGACCAAAAATTAATCACTTTGTGGAGTATTTTTCTTGTTAAGTCAAGTTTCAATTATTTGATCAAATTAGCATTAGCAAAGTCTTCAACCGTCACACGCACGGAATTTCTAGAAATTTGACAATTTTGTCTCTGCGTATCTCTGCAGAATGTAATTATAATCAAGTGGGATTTGTAGTCGTTTGGCTAGCTAAAAACTTTTAAGACATTAAAAGGGGAGTTTTACAATAAAGAACAAAATTTCATCCGTAATGTTAGGGAAGAGAATAAAAGACTCTGAATGAGCCACGTGATAATGGATTAACAAACAAAAAGAATGTTTATAAGGCACTCTGTTAACACCGTTTCTCAGTTTTTCCTTTTTAAAAAAAAAAAACAAAAAACCTCTTCTTCTTTTTTTGGTAATGAAAAAGTCTCTTCTTTAGAGCTTGTACAAAGATAGTGAAGAAAGACGATATGGTGATGCTTCTTCCTCTAAAAATCCAAACCTAAGCAGTCTCAGATTGCATTGTCTCACAAATCTTATCCTCAACCTCTTCTTTAGTCAATGTTTCAACTAATTGGATCTGGATTTGTAGTATTTAAAATAGAATTTGGAAAATCATTAATTTCTTTTAAGAAAAATTAATTGGAGTTTTTTATATAAATTGGATTATAGCATTAATTTCTCAGAATGATTTATTTATTTATATAAATCTTGTTCAAATGAGATTTGTCGTTACTATTTATGCATACTAGAGAACATACCCAAAAGAAATTAAAAATTGAAGCAGTAATTTGAGAGAGTTTATCAGTCGTGGTGGAAGATGCTTGTTGATTATAAAAAGAAAATAACAATGGAAAATGCTTGTTGAAAAAGAGAGATAGTTCTGCGAAACTAACAATGGAGGTTTTGGGTTTGAGAAAAAAAGGAGAATAAACAAATAATTTTTTTTATTTTTCATTTTTAGTGCCCAGCCAACTTACAAAGCGTTAAGAGAATTTACAAACAAAGTTAAAAATTTGGTATATGTACGTGGGTCCTATTAACAAGTGACCAAATTTTATCCATTTATTATCTTCCCTAATGTTAGGGAAAACTTTTTGTTTCCTATTGTAGAATTCCTCTAAGTTATAGGAGAATTCTACAATAGGGAAATAACAAACTTTCATAAGGCTAGGGAAGATAATAAGTGGATGGAATGTTAAAAAACTACTTATATAAGCCAACGTTTTTAGCTCTGTTACTAATGCCTTTTTCTTTTTTTCTTTTTTTTTAAAAAAAAAAACCTCTTGTTTACTCAACTTCTTACGTATTGTATATTATTTTATTTTATTTTATTATTTTAAGGAGTTGTTGCATGTAAACTGATTAAAAATAAAAAATAAAAATAAATAAAAACCCCCTCTTATTAACTCAGTACACCGTGCAAGTTTTTTGTATTTTTTTTTTTGTTTTGTATTTTTTTTAAAATTGTTGCATGTAAATTGATCACGTTAGTAAAATAAATAAATAAATAAAGGGAAAAGGGAGTTATGTGTTTAAGTTGATTTGGCTCATCTTTTTTTTTTTTTTTTCAAAAAATCTTATTTGGCTATTCTCCCATCTATCGTGATATTCCATTTGTTCATTTTCTTCTTCAACGAAACCCTAAAAAAAAAACCTGCATCATTTTTTTAATTAATTTAATACCATTTTTCACTCTAGTATTTTTTTTTTTTATTTTGACTTTCAATTATTTTTTGAAATATCCATTTGTTTTAGGAAATATGTCAGAATCAACATTTTATCAGTTAGTTAAAATCTCATAATTCCATCGATATTGATATTTTTTGTCATTGTTTGTTAATAACATCTATACCTATGCCTATTATTTCATAAGAGCCTCATGTATGTTTAAATGGGAAAACTAGATGCAAGTTTTCTCTTAGAATTTCATTAAAGAAGAAAAGGAACAAATAGAATAGGGATATTATCATTTTTATACCCTGTATTTTGACACTTTGTTCAATTTATACCTTCTGTTTTGGTTATTATCAATATTGACCATTAGATTTGAAATTTGTTATAAATTTATACCCTGACACCAATTTTCAGCAGTTAATTTACCAAGATAATTTAATAAACTCATTCTCAGATCAGTTTTTATATGATTTATTTTCAATTTTTTAAACAGCAGCTTGGTAAATTAACTGCTCAAAATTAGTGTCAGGGTATAAATTTGTAACAGATTTCAAATCTAAGGGTCAATGTTGATAATAACCAAAACAGAAGGTATAAATTGAACAAAGTGTCAAAATACAGGGTATAAAAATGATATTATCCCAATAGAATATCAAGATAGATAGAAGAATAATCAGATAATTTTTTTTTTTTTTCAAGTGGGCCAAATCAACTGAAACGCTTAAATCCTTTTCTCCCTCTCTTTTTTATTAATGTGATCTTTATCAAATTAAATGCAATAATTCTTCTTTTTTTTAAAAAAAAAAAAAAGAACAAAACAAAAATTAATATAAATGGGCTTATAGAAATATGACTAAATTTTGGGCCCAATGTAAGTAAAAAGAGAAATTTAGGTGGATGACCAAGATTTTAAATTTGATTAAGTAGATATCCATTTTTAAAATTTTATAGCTAAATATCCAGGTATATATATTTTTACACTTGGTAGATACACATATCTACCAATTTCAGTTACTGTACTGAAATGCACTAAGTATATAATTTTTTATACTTGGTATATAAAATTTTACACTTGGTATATAAGCATATATGCTGGACATTTTGCTCTAACATTTGACAAAGGGACATTTACTGAAATTGGGCCCAAAATTTGGTCATATTTCTGTAAGCCCCAAGTAAAAATCCACTTATCAAATATTATATATAGTAAAATGTCCAGTGTATATATTTATATACCAAGTGTAAAATTTTATTTACTAAGTACAAAAATTATATACCCAGTACATTTCAGTACAGTAACTAAAATTGGTAGTTAGAAACATTGATTTATATAAATAGTTTTTTAACAAGTGGCTAAATTCCATCCACTTATTATCTTTCCCTAATCTTAGGGAAGTTTTTTATTTCCCTATTCTACAATTCCCCTTAACTTTGTGTTGTTGAAGGGAAATGGATCTAACTACGATTATTTTGGGCCACGATATTTTTTCAAGACTATTAGTTAAAGTGACCTTTTTTAGGGTAGTCACTATATTTTAAGACGAGAAATTTATGATTTTTTTTAAGACCAACTACTAGACGCCGCTAATATAGTAACTATATATCATTAATATTGTGATGCTCTTAAATTAGTCATTCTACTAAATAGGATTCTTTAGGGTTTTTATTTACCAAAAAATATATATATAAAACAATAACAAAATGGGCATTTTTTTGGGTTTTACATACCCAAAAAAAAAACAATTACGGAATACAGTATACAAACAATTACAAGAATGTGGTACTGTATTGGTATTTTTTGAAAAGCGAAAGCATCATTTTTAGAGATAGTACTACTAGATTGGTTATTGGTTTTCAATCCAGTGGCTTTTACAAGGTTGGTGACTAGTTAGCAGTAACTAGATTGGTTCAAGACTAGTAATCAAAAGCAAGACTAGTGACTGATTATTAGTTACCAAAAAAAATTATTAGCATTGAAAAAAAAAACACAAAATAAAGAGATGGCAATAGACAGTAAGGAAGAGTGGAAGAGAATATTAAGCAGGAGAAAATCGGTGAATAATTGTAACTATGGAATAAGTCGTAAGACAAGTGCATAGCACAATAGAGGGTTTTCGTTCTTGTCTAAACTTTGTCCTTTTTCCTCATTTCATTTTACTTTAATAACTAACGGGTGCCATATTAATATGAAGGGTGTAAATATAATGAGAAATGGACACTCCGTATGATGTTTTGAGGAAAAAAAAAAAAAAACTAAAAGTACGATCTTCCCTAGATAATTATTTTTCTGTACCATATTCATTGGCAGTTAACTAAATATTTTGGTAACTAGAAACTGAGAAACTAATTTAGTTTTCTAAAACTAATAACCAAATCCTATAAAAACCAATTTGATTATCAGAAACCAGAAAACAAAGGTTATTGGAAACTAGAGAAAAATATTAATAGAATCTAATTTAATTTGATGGAAACAAAAAACTAATTTGATTATTAAAAATCAAATTGGTTTCTTAGTTTCCAGTGACCAAAATATTTTGAAAAATACCACTTAAATATCATACGGAAAAATAATTATTTTAGAAAAGTTATATTGTTTGTATTATTTTTGAAAACTTAGGTATAAGTGTGCAAATCCCAAATATAATTTACCCTCTCTAATAGTTATCTTGAGTTCATAACTTCTGTTCTTGTCAACAAAAACACTACTAGTTAGGTCCATTTCCACGCTGTATGTGGTTGGACTTGGTACAATCCAAAGCCCATTTTCAGTTTATCTTGATCCAGTCGTTTATAGCCCATTTTCTCTTGATTGCAATTGCAGGTATTGCATACTTGCATTGTGAATGTGTCATGCACATGTTTTAGGTACCAAGTACTTGTGATAAAGAATTTTCTTTTTGAATTTTCTTTTCAACAAACTTTGCCCTTTTGCTAATCCTCTGCATACGTATGACTATATGTAAATTTATTTCTCTTATTTGTTTATTTATTTATTTATTTTTTTTGTGAAATTTGTCGAAATATATAAACTAGTAAAGAGTAACCGAGGTAACCAAAAAATAGAATAACTAAAGACATCAATTGGAATATTAGCTAACAGCAAGGAACCTGACACATTACAATAAAGGTAGGGATGCCAATATAATTTACGATTACGGGCATCTGTGGTTATTCGATCCGAACAGAGAGGAGACAAACTGTCCAAGCGGAGAAAATAATGAGGGTGGGGAATAACCGCACCATTAATATGCGGGTATGGTGCGGGACGGTATTAGCATAATCCGCACCGTACTCACCCCGATATATATCTATATATATATTTACATAAAAAAAAATTATTATACATATTTATTTAATTTTACACTATTTATATTCATATATTACTTTAGAGAGTTATATATACTTATATATTTGAATTTTAAAATTTAAAAATTATTTAATATATTTTTGTATTAATTTTTGTCAAATGTAAAAAAAAAAAAATAGAATATTTATCTTAATTTTTTTTCCTTATTTTGTCATTTTCAATAGGTAATGGCCCTAATGGGTAACCATATTGGTTTGAGAAATTTAGGTGAATGATCAAAATTTTAAATTTGATTAAGTAGATATCTACTTTTAAAATTTTATAGCTAAATGTCCAGGTATATATATTTTTACATTTGATAGATACACATATCTACCAATTTTAGTTACTGTACTGAAATGTACTAGGTATATAATTTTTTATACTTGGTATATAAAATTTTACACTTGGTATATAAACATATATACCGGATATTTTGCTATAATATTTGACAAAGAGACATTCACTGAAATTGAGCTCAAAATTTGGTCATATTTCTATAAGCACCTATTGATTTTTGTAACGTCCCAAGTCCTACATCAGGTATGTTATGAGAAGATCATGGGTATTTAAGTGATAGTCTATAAGCTCAAAAGTACCTTCAAGCTAGCACTTTTGGATGAGGTCTATTAGTGTTGTAACGTCTAAAGTCCCACATCGGGTATGTTCTGGGAAGATCATGGATATTTAAGTGATGGTCTATGAACCAAAAGTACCTTCAAGCTAGCACTTTTGGGTGAGGCCCAGTGGTGTTACATTTGGTATTTAGAGCCGACCCAGTCCATACCAAGCTAGCACTTTTAAGTGAGGCCCAGTAGTGTTACAATTTTTCCCATTATTTGTATTTTTGGGTGAGGCCTATGTGGGCTATTGAATGTGTACCCCCTAGCGAGGATGCTAGGGCCCTTAACAGGGAGAGATTGTAATACTCCAAGTCACACATTGGGTATATTCTGAGAAGATTATGAGTACTTAAGCAATGGTCTATGACCTCAAAAGTATTTTCAAGCTAGAACTTTTGAGTGAGGCCCAATAGTGTTAGAGTTTTTCCCATTATCTATACTTTTGGGTGAGACCCAGTAGTACATTTAAAATAATGGTTAATAGGTCAGGTATGGTATTACGATTGGCCTTCGAAAATGAGGATGGTAATTGAAAAACTGACCTCAATCTGCCACGTTGTCATTCCTAAATACAAGCCCTCATTATGTCAAACTATAGGCACTAATAAATATGAACATATAATTATGCATTGAAGGCATAAATTCATGAATTTTTAGACTGCCAATGGTAACAGAATATTGGGACTTATAGAAATGTGACCGAATTTTGGGCCCAATTTTAGTAAATATCCTTTTGTCAAATATTATAGCAAAATATTCAGTATATATGCTTATATACCAAGTGTAAAATTTTATATAGTAAGTATAAAAAATTATATACCCAGTACATTTTAGTACAGTAACTAAAATTAATAGGTATGTGTATCTACCAAGTGTAAAAATTCTAGACATTTAGCTATAAAATTTTAGAAGTGGACATCTACTTAATCAAATTTAAAATTTTGGTCATCTACCTAAATTTCTCTAGAATATTTTACTTTTAGGTGAGGCTCAGTGGTACATTTAAAATAATAGTTAATGAAGCAGGTATGATATTACAATTGGCCTTAGAAAATGAGGACAGTAATTGAAAAATCGACCCCAATCTACCAGGTTTTCATTCCTAAATACGGGCCCTCATTATGTCAAACTATAGGCACTAATAAATATGAATATATAATTATGCACTGAAGACATATATTCATGAATTTTCAGACCACTAATGGTAACAAAATGTTTAAGGGTGAAACATGAACATAAAAATGGATACAACCCATCAAACAATGTGAAATTAGGTTCCTATATATCAGTTATCACCATGTAAAGAAATCTAATTTAAAAGTTAATTAATGAGATAGGGTGATTAATTTGGCAGTGCTATGATTATTCTCTTTTCTTCTTTATTATCTTTCTGTTAAATATGTGAATTTCATTGAAACATATCAGATTTTAATATTATTATAAAGTATAACTGAGACTTCTTAACAAAGATTAAGACAACAGAACTGTGGTAGCACTCTTCTTAGTGATCAAGAACTCCCCAAAAAAGAGATGCAATTAATCACATTCTTATTTATCAAGAAATAATTGAGAATATATGGGAAAGGAATTAATGGAAAGTGACAGTAAGATGAAGTCCAGTATATAATATAGGACCCGGATGATGTCCCGCCTAGGAAAAAACGGGACTAGTTCCATTAATCATCGTGAACCGTTTATTTCAAATGCTAAAAGATCCAACGGCTTACAATTTTTGGATGATAAAACAAAATTTTAGGGGCACTAGAGTTTTGAGAAAAATGGTAACCGTATGATGCCCGGTAAAGGTTGAGTGAAAAAAAAAAAGAAAAGTAAAATATTAAATGCAATTGATTTATATTCCTAAGAATTAGGGGTGGCAATTCGTGTTGTCGTGTCATATTCGTGTCGTGTCGAGGTATATATATAACAAGCAATTACTAAACTCAAACCCGACACATTTATTATTCGTGTCATGATTTGTAAATCCGTACCCAACACGCTAAATAAACAGGTTAACCTGTGAGCGACACATTTAACACGTTATTTAAATAGGTCGTATTCAGATCGTGTCCAACGTAACACGATCTGCTAATCTGTATACTGTTAACCCGTTAATTGAACTCAATTTAACATGTTAATGTTAAATATGTTGTATTTGGTTCAATTTGACATAACGTATTAACTTATTAACTTATTAATTTTAACATGTTAATATATTTCACATTTTCAATATAACTTAATATAATCTATTAACTTATTTTATATTTCTAATATAACCAAGCAACTATAATCAAATAAATATAACACACAATCCAAAGTTTAAAACCAAAATAAAAATTTTCAAGTTTTATTACATAAAACATAAAAGGGAAGTTTTAAGTCTTGGTACACACAAGATAATACAATCTCTCAAAAAATTTAATCGTGTTAAACAGGTCAATTTCGGGTTTAACAGGTTAACTTGCTAATGACTTATTATTTAATCGTGTTTAATCGGGTTTACTGTTTTGACCTGTACCTGTTTAAGACAAACCCAAACCCGCTAACTTCGTGTCGTTTTCGAGTCGTGTTATCGTGTCGTGACCTAAATTACCACCCCCTACTAAGAATAGAGTAACACTGACACATAGTCAGAAGGCCCTATTTTCTTGGCACTAATTACTATTGCTATTAATAGACTGAATTTTATAAAGAGTCATGATCCGAGAAGAAAAAAAAAAATCATAATTTGTATTTTTTTTTTTTTGGGTTAACAATTTTGGATTTTTGTCTTAATTATAATAATTATTCAAAAAACCCAATGAGACTGTAGGGGCACGTGGCAATTTTTTCTACTATTGCCAAATTTTACAAGAATTTTTCTTCTTTGTTTTTTTCCCCTTGAATTCAAGTTTCTTTTCTTAAAAAAAAATCATTTAATGTATTTATCCGTTTAGTTTAAGAGGTTATTTCTAATATAAAATGGAGTAATAAGTGTAATGTATAAAGTTTTTCTAAAGATTCTTTCAGAAAAAATTATTGTAAAGATAAATATAATATTTTGGGACAACGAATGAAATAAAATTCCAAAATAATTATGTAGATTATGTAGTCTGCATTTTATTTCAAATAGCTTTTTTACTAATTTAAAAAACATAGTTTACAAATTATTTTGTCTTTCTCTTTTTCTTACAATGTTTCTTTTTTCTTTAGATTCATCCCCATGATTTTGAAGTAAGAAATAATATCTTCTTGAAAATATAAAAATCTCCTTTTACCATTTTTGTTAGAACAAATTCTATATTTTCTCTCCAAACTATTAGCTATGTAGAGTTTTTGTCCCCATAATCTTTTTTTCCTTTTTTGTTGCATAAATTCCCTTCGTATTATTCATTTATTGCAAATTAATCCATTTGTCTTATCCAATCTAATAATTTATTAGAAAATAAGATTAAACATAATTTGTTAAAAATTAGATTAAATTAATTTTTTTATACAATTTATTAAACTATTAGTTGGTATTATACAATTTCTCTAATGAAAGTGTCATTTTTTAACTTAATTTTATAAATTCACCTCTAATTGAATATTTTAAACCTAGACTAATCTTAGGGGCTTATAGAAATGTGACCAAATTTTGGACCCAATTTTAGTAAATGTCCCTTTGTCAAATGTTATAGCAAAATATCCGGTATATGTGCTTATATATCAAGTGTAAAATTTTATATACCAAGTATAAAAAATTATATATCCAGTGCATTTCAGTACAGTAACTAAAATTGATAGATATGTGTATCTACTAAGTGTAAAAATATATATACTTGGACATTTAGCTATAAAATTTTAAAAGTGGACATTTACTTAATCAAATTTAAAATTTTGATCATCCACCTAAATTTCTCCTAATCTTATGTGACATTAGTATTTGTCCCTATGCAATTTCTATAATCAAAGTGAATAAGAAGTCAACTAAGTCCATTTGTTTACTTTAGAATATTTATAACCATGACTTATCTTATGTGATACTAATACTTAGTATTATATATTTTTTCTAGTAGTGATTAAAAAGTCAATTTAGTATTCTTTTTTTTTTTAACTTAATTTCACTATTTCACCTCAATTACACATATTTTTTTATACCATGACTAATCTTATGTGACATTAATACTTGAACTTATGCGAAATCTCTAATCAAGATGACAAGGAAGACAATCTAGTCACTTTATTGACTTAGTTTCATAATTTCATCTTCCTAAACTAAGACTAATCTTAAGTGACATAAGTATTTGGTCCTATGCAATTTCCATAATCAAAGTAAATAGAAAATCAACTTCGTATATTTGTTGACTTTACTTTATAATTTAAACTTTAATTGAACATTTTTCCTAAACCATGACTTATCTTATGTGACACTAATAATTGGATTTATGTATTTTATTTTATCAAAATTATTAAGAAGTCAATCTAGTCACTATGTTGATATAATTTCATAATTTTCACCCCTAAATGAATATTTTTCTTAAACCAAGACCAATCTTATGTATCAAAATGAATAAGAAGTAAATTTAGTTCTTTTATTAACTTAGTTTAATACAATTTCTCTAATCAAGATGATTAGGAACTCAATCTTCCCATTTTGTTGAGTTATTTTATAAATTCACCAATAATCGAACTTTTTTTTTTTTTTAACTAAGATTAATCATATGTGACACTAGTATTTGGTCTTATGTAATTTTTATAACTAAAGTAAATACAAACTCAACTAAGCTTATTTGTAGACTTAATTTCATAATTTCACATTGCTTGAACATTTTTTAACCATGACTTATCTTATGTGACACTAATACTGGACATTATGTAATTTTTCTAATCAAAGTGATTAAGAAAGTCAATTTAGTTAATTTTTTGACTATTTTCATATTTTCAACTCTAATTGATCATTTTTTATATACCATAACTAATTTTATGTGACATTAATTATTAGACTATGCAATTTCTCTAATTCAAGTGATTAGGAAGTCAACCCAATTACTTTGTTGACTTAGTTTTATGATTTCACCTCTAATTGAACCTTTTCTCTAAACCAAGACTAATCGTACAAGACATTAGTACTTGATATTAATCAAAGTGGATAAGAAATCAAATTGGTCTATTTATTTCCTTAATATCATAATTTTACCTTGAATTGAACATTTTTTCTAGATCACGACTTATCTTATAAGATACCAGTACTTAGTGTTATGTAATTTATCTAATCAAAATTATTAGGAAGTCAATTTAGTTATTATGTTGACTTAATTTCATAATTTTCATCTCTAATTGAATATCTTTTCTAAATTATGACTAATATTATATGACACTAATAGTTAGCCTTATATAATTTTTCTAATCAAAATAAATAGGAAGTCAATTTAGTCCTTTTATTAGCTTGAGTTCATAATTTTATCTGAAACTGACTATTTTTCAAAAACCATGACTAATCTTTTGTGAGAAATCTTATGCAATTTCTCAAATCAAAGTTAATATTGAAGTCAACTTGGTCTATTTGTTGACTTAATTTCTAATTTCATATATGATTGAACATTTTTTTCTAAACAATAATATTCTTATGTGACAATAATAATTGCACTATAAAAAAACTACAACAATATTATCACCTTTTTATTGCACTAGATAGCTTTTTTTGAAAAAAATGTCATGCTTTTGTACTAAAAGAAAGGGCGGAGGGAAAAAAAATTAAAGTTCCGCACTTTTGAAACAGTTTGCTCCCTCTAAAAAAATAAGAAACAATTCGAACTCCCTTGTCTGTCTGTCTGTCTCTCTGTCTCTCTCTCTATGCTTCAGCTTAAATCCCCAATTTGTATCTCTCTCTGTCAATCCAATACCCAAACTCTCTCTATCTCTCTTCTTTTACTTGCAAATCCCTAATTCATAACTTGTGAATATCTGTTTGTACGGTGCACAACTCTACTCTCTCATCACCGCCACAACTACCTCCTTGGGGCTCAAGTGGCCGTTTTAACCGCTCTTAGGTTAATAGCCTCGTCTAGTCTACTCTTCATCACCGTTACCCTTGTTGTCATCATCTTCACCTTCATTAGCGACCTCCTCGGTGAACACAGTTTCTGTTGGAATATTTGTCCTAAAAAGTATATTTTCAATTTTACCCTTTTAGAATAAACAACTTTCTTTTATGTGCAATTATGACATTTGCTACATTAAACTGTCTTTGTTGAATAGTTTATTTATTTGAAAAAGATTCCATGACTTCACTTGTATATAAAAAAACAACATGATTAAGTGTTAATTATGGGGAGACTTATTTCTTTATCTAAGTCTAAATGAATTAGTTCACAATCTGAAAATAAAGATGGAATACTTTATTTACTATAGGTTGTAGTGTTTGTCTATCTCAACGGGAATGATGTGTCTCAAATCATTGAAGTATGTAACTTCTGATAGAAATACTAGTACAACATAAATAAATTATGTGTATTGAACTGGACCAGGTAATATAAAGAATTGGAGTGCCGTAACTCAATTCTTACATTACCACAAATTAGCTCTTAGCATGTAGATCTTAATCCTTGATATTTGATTGGACTTGCTTTCATGGGTTGTAGTCTTTTGATTTGTTAAAAGACTAACTTCTATGAAATTAGAGATGAACTCTGGCATATTGGAGGTTATGGCTTATGAATTGATGGGAACACCAAATAGTTAAGGACACTATGTATTAATGTCACTTTAGGTTCTTTCAAGATTCATAGAATAATTAAATCTAAGATCTTAGTATTCACTTTATGTTGGTTGATAATTTTGTCTAAATGGCCATTGAGAACAAAATTATCGACAACATTATTCCTTGATAGAAAGATGGTAACTTAAAGGTAAATATGTGTTAGAGGGGTATTACGGTAATTTCACCTATCCAACTACGGCATTGTATAGGGATTTTATATGTGGTATAGAATATGCTAGATGGATCGGTTAATCAAGGCTGGTTGATTAAATCTCTATGAAAGGCATGACATTTAATCTAAGAGTACAGTATTGGGCCTTTAGTGGAGTGTCCCATTTACTAATAGTATTTATATAAATACCATAATAAGAGTTATTATGTATTTATTATACTATTGGAGCTTAGATTATTTGGATCCATTAGGTCCCTTGTTTAACTCAACAAAGCTCATTAATTGATTGGTGGTATTTGTGAAATTAGTTTCATGAAACTATGTAAAATAATGATTCTACACAGAAGTTGGTATTTTTATAAATAAGTTTCATGAGTTGGATATATTTATAAAAATACACCCAAAGCCCAAATTGGAGTTAAGCTCAATCCTAGTTGGACTAGGATTAGCAGTTTTCAGCCCCATATATATAAGATATATGAGAGAAAAAACTGCATAGTAATTCTACTAGTGCAACACGCCACATAGAGAGAGAGAGAGAGAGGCAGTGAAATTCGGCCAAGCACAGTGAACTAAAGTCACTGTACAATTCGGCCATACTCATCCTAGAGAGAAGAAAATAGTATTCTAGAAATTTCACGTGTTCATCTCAAACAACTGTGTTCTAAAGAATCGAGAAGGTATTCTTAATTGTTCTCCAACGTAGGTTTCAACTTGGTGCCCACTCGCCTCATCAACCAAGAGCAAGAGCATAGACAAGAAGACCTAGGGTTGGAGATTTGATCACCATCAACAAGGAGATCAAGAAGGAGCACGCTACAAAAGGTAAACCCTAATCTCATCTTTAGGGTTTATGTATCTAGATTTGATTTATGCTATACATGATCCTGTATTAGATGCATGTATGTTATATAGTTATGAAAACTATTTTCATGTAAAAATTTTAAAACTTGAATCCGCTAATTTTTCTGCTGCGTTCATAATGTGATTATGTATTTTCTATATTTGCATGCATGTATAATTTTCCTAAGTGTTAGGTCCAAATTCCTACAGTTTCAATAACAACCCAAAAAGAAGATCTAGAAATGGTTGCTGATACCCAAAGAAGAACCAAATTGGAACTCCAGTTTCTAAATTTGAGATGAGGCTTTGTGACCCGTATTGTCGTTTATTCTTTTTTTTTTTGGGGGATGAATTGGGTCTCTGTAATTTTTGTGATATCGGCGATAGTGGTTTGAAAGCATGCATATTTTTGAGAGTTTGACCTACATTTGTCATTTAATTCTCTTTCTAAAAGGATTTTTATGCTTGTTTAGTTTTCTTTTTTGTGGGTCAATAGTTAATTTTAGTGAAATTTAGATCAATGTTTTGAATTTCCATAATTAAGTTTGTTCTTAAGAGTTTGACGGTAATTTTTTTAAAGGGAATTTTCACTCGCATAGAAAACTTTGCCGTTTTAAAATTAGAGATAATTATAAAAAAATACCCTGAAGTTTGGGTGTTCTACAAATTAAACCCTGAAGTTTGGACTCTGCAAAATAATACCCTGAAATTTAGAATTTTTGAAAATTAATACCCTGGACAGATTTTTTAACCAATTTTAAGAACAAAAAAATAATAATATCCTCCATTAAAACTAGATTAATTTATATTATTCATCTTAATTGTGAGGATATTATTATATTTTATCAGTTAAAAATTAACACAGGGTATTAATTTTCAAAAATTCGTAATCTCAGGATATTATTTTGCAGAATCTAAATTTCAGGGTTTAAATTGCATAACATCCAAACATGAGGGTATTTTTTTGCAGTTATCCCTTAAAATTATTATAAGTCTTTACTTATTTTTACCTTTTCCAGCAATTAGTACTTTTTCTTTGTTAGGTCCTAGTATTATAGTTCATTAACTTTTTTTTTCTTCTTCTCTTTCTAGTCAATGGCTCGGAAGATTTTATGGACCTATTAATGTATTTGCTAGATAGGTCTACCTGGAATTTTCCTAAGGTAATAGTAATTTTTCCTGAGACTTAAATGTTTTCTCAGATTTTGTTGCCAATGACAACTATTATGTAAGAAAACCTTTTTCACTATTTTTTTTATGGGATAACTGCAAAAAAATACCCTCATGTTTGAGTGTTCTGCAATTTAAAATTTGAAGTTTGAATTCTGCAAAATAATACCCTGAGATTAAAAATTTTTGAAAATTTATACCCTAGACAGATTTTTTGACCAATTTTAGGAACGAAAAAATAATAATATTCTCCATTAAAACTAGATTAATCTATATTATTCATCTTAATTTTGAGGATATTATTGTATTTTATTAGTTAAAAATCAACACATGGTATTAATTTTTAGAAATTCATAATCTCAGGGTATTATTTTACGGAATCCAAACTTCAAGGTTTAAATTGCAGAACATCTTATCCCTTTTTTTATTTATATATACCACTCATTTCTTCTTTTCTAGTTCTCCTACTATAACGATGGCATTTTATGCTACTGGCCTCGACTCCAACATTCATCCATGGTGCTACATATACCACTTATTCCCTCTATCTAAAATTTTTTGAATGAAAAGGGAATAAAAGTGAGAAAATGGTAGATGTTTGGACAAAAATTAAAGCACCCTTCAGGTGTTTGACGAAATTTCAGACTTATATTTTAGCTTTTTTTTGTTTCCCTAGGAACATTTGAGTTTTGTTGAGAAACTCTTTGTCAATATTTGTAAGTCAATTTGCTATGTACTTTTTATTGCTCACTTTTTTGACCTATTCCTGATAGATTTTGAGTTCAAAATATGATTATTTGGTAGTATCAAGTTAGTAACTTTATCATTTTGGCCAGCCCGGAGATAATAACTTAAGAGTATTTTGAGATTAAAATATTTGGTATATGGTAGATTTTTGGTAAAACGTTTGTTGTAAAATTGGCTTCCATTATAGAACAAAGGAAATTATAAGCTAGGATATTTGGTCATACTAATAAAGGCTTGTTTCAAGAATAATTATTTACAATACATGCAAATCTGCAATTGACACCCAAAAGAAAACTAGTCACTTAGTCAAATGACATATTAATCCTTGGCCTGGTTTTAAGTACAAAGCTAGTTATAATCTTCTAAGCTTTTCTCCTTTCCTCTTAGAAGATAAAATTATGAAGTTTTTTTTTTTTTTTTTGTAGTTGATTATTATTTTCCTAACATAGTAAAGATTGGTTATCGAATCTTAATGGAGCACCCTTGAGATCCTTTACACTAACAAAATTTATTAGCTTCAAGTTAGATTTTCTTGAGCATTACCCAATGGAAGCATCAAGGTGGATTAGGAAGCATCAAGGTGGATTATAATTAATTCTCATTTAGTGATTTTCTTTTTTGTTTAATTGTAGTAAAAATCTTTTTAAAATAAGTATAGTTCTTCTTCAAGAAATATGCTTTCATTCATTATTAAAAAATAAGTTGTCATGAATTTCCCATATCTAACATAATCATTCATGACTTAAAACAATGCTTATACACTTATATGTACATGATAGACCAAAACAATATGCAACTATCCCATTTCCAAATTTTGATATTAGTAGAGGAGAACTCAGAAGAATTAGTGATAATCTAGTGCAAATGATTATATGATTGATTCAATTTAATTCGATTTACTCGTCTTATTTTATGTATTAAATTTGGTTCACTACTTTTGATTTTTTTTCTATTCCTAATTAATTTTTAGTTTTGCAATCATTCATGGATTACTGAATTTTTAACTACTAAAGAAAATTATTGCTCTAAATAGATAATCTCTAGGAAATTATAATTTTTATGGCTAAAATTAATGTGTAATTATGATTAAAAAAACAAATATAGTTTGATATAATCACTAATTATGACAGTTCATGGTAACTAGGAATAAGAATTAATAGCATGTGTTACTTAAAAATTTTTCTTCGTTTGATTTATTAATTGGTTTTCATAAAGGATTTAGTAGTTGTTAAATTATGTAGATCATGTGACTTATTACTCAGAACTATATTGTTGTCACATAAAATTACATGACCATTGTGCTTTGTTACCAATTTGTGTACCAAGTTACTAATTTGTGTTCCAAGAAAAATTACCATATCACCACTACATATTATATAAAAATTACTTTTATGCACTACTAAAGCATATAGAATTACCTTTTTGCCCTACAAAGAAAATTTTAAAATAACTTTTCTTCTACCATATAATACTACTGGTCATCAAAACCTTCTATAGCAGGTTGGTTTATTCACCTTTTTATAATTACATAGGCCTAACATCTTTTTTTAATAAACAAAAATATGAGATCTACAAATTAGTAAAAAGCGTGATTGATCCCTTTACTTGGCCGAACGAGATAATAGGCCGAGCGCCGCCCTGACCAAATTATTAGACTATGCAATTTAGTTAATTTTTTTTGACTATTTTCATATTTTCACCTCTAATTAATCATTTTTTATATACCGTGACTAATTTTATGTGACACTAATTATTAGACTATGCAATTTCTCTAATTCAAGTGATTAGGAAGTCAACCCAATTACTTTGTTGACTTAGTTTTATGATTTTACCTCTAATTGAACTTTTTCTCTAAACCAATCGTATAAGACATTAGTACTTGATATTAATCAAAGTGGATAAGAAATCAAATTGGTCTATTTGTTTCCTTAATATCATAATTTCACCTTGAACCGAACATTTTTTCTAGATCACGACTTATCTTATAAGATATCAGTACCTAGTGTTATGCAATTTATCTAATCAAAATTATTAGGAAGTCAATTTAGTTACTATGTTGACTTAATTTCATGATTTTCATCTCTAATTGAATATCTTTCCTAAATCATGACTAATCTTATACAACACTAGTAGTTAGTTTTATGTAATTTTTCTAATAAAAATGAATAGAAAGTCAACTTAGTCCTTTTATTAGCTTGAATTCATAATTTTATCTTAAACTGACTATTTTTTAAAAACCATGACTAATCTTCTGTGAGAAATCTTATGCAATTTCTCAAATCAAAGTTAATATTGAAGTCAACTTGGTCTACTTGCTTTTACATATTTATGTTTTTTTGCTTCTGTGAGTTTCATTATGGTGTAGTTTAGATCTCAAATTCGAACCCCAACAAGTAATTAAACAAAAATCTCTGTAATGACTCATCTGGGATAATAGGCCGAGCGCCGCCCTGACCAAAAGTCAGTCCGAGAAACCACTACTACTTCCTACTTGGGTCATGATGTGTTGTGTTGAGACACCTAGTCAAACTTACGTGGTCCAAAAATCTGCCCTTTTGACTCCTAATATCAAAGAATTCAACACAAAAAATTAACATCATCGTTTCCAAAGACTAAAGCTCCTATTGATTGATTTGTTGATTGATGGGATTTCACTGAATAAAGACTAAAGACTCAGTTCGTAGCCGATTTTCGTACTTGGCTCAGTTCTATGTGTCATTAACACAATAATACACATATTTATTGTATCTGAAATTTGAAAAGTGATAGCTACATGGAGTCCCGCATTAACTGATAAAATAAGGCTGACATTATTCAAAACTTTGATATGAGAATCACAACGGCAAAATTAAAGTCACGAGTTTCCGTTTCATTTCTTTGCTTTCAGATCATGCTGATCATCAGTTACAAGTTACAACCAGGCATATTCAATATCAAATTAAACGTACGAGACTCTACATGAACGGACATACATCCACATCCGCGTTTAATCATAGCATAATAACTCCAACTTTATTTGAAAACAAAAAGGGTAATTAGCCACACACGTCTAATTGTAGCACTACTAATTACGCATATCTGCCTAGCACTACTTAAAAGAACATGTGGATAGATTAAAAATCAGTGGCGTAATATTCAACTATTAATACTTCTGATCTATTTCAAACCCTTCTTGATCCCCTCTGTACTATTAGTACTACTTTCTCCTACGAGGCTCAAACCCGATTAGCCAAAAAAAAAAAAAAGTGGTAGAGCTAATTAATTAGATTAAATTTATATTATCTATGATTCCGGTTATTTATTTATTTTTTTAATTTTGCATCGGGTACCTAACCCCAGCTGCCATAGCTCGCTGCTGCTCTAGCTGCAATGTCACAAGATAGAATCCCCCGCGTCAGTATAATTTCAAATGCAGTAAATAAAAATAACAAATTCATAATAATAATAATAACAATAATAATAGTTCGATATAGCTTTGAGCCATACTTACTTGGAAAAGTTCGTGAAGTTTGTTCTTGAGGTAACAATATTCATGTTCCAGAAGCTCCAAAGCTCTCAAGCACCTGAATTAAATAACACACCACCCAAATAAAATTAGCGGTCAAACCTCTTATTAATTGAAAGAAATAATGGTCAAACCTGTTTTTATTAAATATAGTCTAAGATGAAGGTGTGAAAATGAAAGTGTGTAAAGGAGACTCGGTAGTAGTACCCAGCGCGGTTGTTCTGCTCAGAAGCGGCTCGAAAGGCAACGCATATATTTCTGACTCTTTTGGCTCCAATGCTTGAGCTGCTTCCCATAAACTGATTCAAATGTATTCCCATCTTTTTGTAGTCCGATAACTCCCTATCCACCCTAATATATTATTATATTTATACATAGATATATACACCAAATTAATTATTTAATTACCATTAAAAATCAAGTCATAACCCCATTATGTTCAAACCCCAACAAGTAATTAAATGACACTAGCTTTTTCTTCTTTATTTCTTTTTTTTTTTTTTTTGAAAAAAAAGGGGTGATCAGTATCTATATGTACATGAATATATATTCTGTGCATTATGTAGATGTAGTAGTACCCTTTTTTGTGCAATTTTAGTGGAAGAATGAGGTAGTAATGCACAAATGTAAGAGCAAGAAAACTCACAATAGGCCTCTGAGATTTCTCAAGAGCTTCTCGGACTCATGGAAGTAGATGTTAACGACCTCGGACACGAAGTTTGGTGAGCTCTCGTCTTGAAGCTGTTGCAGTTGCAAGAATTGCTCATCCAATACTCCCTATATAATATACACCATATATATATATCCTTATAATAGTCAGTATATACAACAAACTAAAGGGCATATTTTTACATATGTATATATAGATATATGTATATATATATACACATTAATTACCTGGTGAAAGAGTAGTGCGAGCAGACGACTCATGTCGGCCCGCAACCGATCCGCACCCAAACCCAACATCCACAGAGGCAGACCCGTTTTGGCTATTCTCCACCTTAACCCCCGGTTACAAAACTTCTATGCAATTAAGCACCAGGACCAAGTACTACTGTACTAGTACTAGTACTAATACTAAATACTGTTCACTACTCAACTTGTCTGTTTTGAAGCCAAGAATAAAAGCACCCTTTTACTTGGTTTCAGGGGTTTAAGGTTTTCTTCTCCTCTATTTTTTTTTTTCCCGACCTTTTAGAAGTAGTCGGTCTTCTTCTTGGAGCGGGAATATAATGCCACCTGGGATTTAAAGGAGCGGAGTCCAACTCATACTATAAATAGTGTTTCGGTTGCACACTTCCAAATAATCAATAAATAATATAGTCCAAAACGTTAAAACAAAATAAATAATAAATAAACAAATGAAAGAGAAAAAAATACAAATTTAAGTATGCACATAAGATTTATTCTCTACTCAGTTATAGGAACTCAGAAGTACAATTGGAACTAAAAATTATACATAACCGATAAAAATAGCATAAATATAATAGATGTAAGACTGTAGGCCTGTAGCAAGGACAAAGAGTCCCGCACAAAACAAATAGATTTTTTTACAACTTTTTTTAAAAATGGAAAATAAAATAGAATTTCAAAGTGTAAGGTACACATTCATAAAAGCGCGTGCACTACAATTTCTTACTTTCGTGACGTGTCAGGAACCCATTAGAGAAAGATGCCGAGTGTGTAATACACGCTCCAATCTTGAGCTGGTGCGTTGAAGAAGGGGCGTGCAGTGTGGACCTTAATCGAGGTGAATGTGGGGCATCAACCGGACCAAGCCTACAAATTACGGCCACGGGCTGAGCAGCGAGAGTTTACTACAGTAGAGACTAGAGGAGAAGAGGTAAGGGGGGGTGGTGGAGACCTGCTGTTCCCTTAACCGGTCACCTCGCGTGCTGTCTGTTATGGCAGTGTTGGCGCCGCGTTGAGACCACTCTCAACCGACAACTGCCTGCAGCCGGTTATATGTCAGTTACCCTTCACCACTCCATAACCCATTTGATACAATATTGTAAAAAAATTACAGCACCTTTTCACACTAAAAAACTTTACCCTTTTGTTTATTCTACATGCTCTCTAGGCTAAACCTGTTCATATTCTTCCTTTGTATTCGTTTTTTTTTTTTTGGTAATGTCCTTTGTATTCGCTTTATCCCTTATAAAACTTTCTCGAGAAAAATGTTGCATAGATGCTGCTTTTTTTTTTTTTTTAAACCTTTGGTGCATTGAGGTGTGTAGATGGGTGGTGAGGCAGGCCCATGATCGCCCGGCAAACAAGGCTGTGATTAACAGCTGGTGGTGACAATTTGTGTGGTAGACTTGCCACGTGGCGAAGTGGGTGTTACTCGAATTTTGTCTCTTTGTAAGAGCATGATAAGGGACTTTTCAAAAGGGGCTGGTGATGGGGAACTGGGTAGTCTGGGATAGTCAGACTCGGGGTATGAAGCACAAAATTATAGGCCACGACTTTTGTTTTTTTTAACTTATTTATTTAGTTTATTTCTCCCTAGGTAGAAATAGAATAGTTACCACTTATTACGGTCTCAATTTGGGTAAGAAGATAAGAGAACCACTCGTCTAATTGTTTGGTTTTTATGGATTGGTATTATTGGAGGTCTACTTTTTGCTATCAACTTGGAAAAGCCTTCTTGATGAGGTATTAATTAATCAAGTTTTAAAGTTTTTGACATTTTTAGTGTTTTAAGACATGATTTGCATCTCAACTCGTATGCAATCCCGAGTTCTAGTTCTACCTTCAATGAAACATTTAGTTGGGCCTTTAAATTATAGTGTCAATTATAGTTTAAAACTAGTAAATAAGGAAAAAAAAAGCACAAGACTATTCACGAATTTGAAATTTAATTAAAAAGAACAAGAGGGTATATATTATTTTTATGCTGCATATGTGTCCTTAATTGGTAATGATTATATTCTTAAACCGTACAAGTGTGCACGAAGACTCCTAATCTAGATTATGGGTTAAGGTATAATTAAATTAATTATTGTACAAAGCATGTCAAATTGTTTACAATTACCTCGACTTACTCGCATGAAAAGCATGCTTTCTACTGACGTAAGCTACCTCTGTTGCATTACTTATTCTATCATTATCTTTTTTCTCGTTCTTCCTTTTTCTTCACTCTTTGTTTTATGGAAAAACAGATTATAGCTCCATTATAAAGTACTTGTGAGTCCATAAGAATTTTAAAGTTTTCAACCGTAAGCATATATACAAACTGACCTTATGTAATTACATTCAAATTTTGTCATTTTTTTTAGAGTGATTACAAGTTGGACTGTACATCTTTCTCTCAGAAAATAAAGAACCAAAATTTTCCTCCATATTCTTTAGTAGGATTAATGCTCTTTTCAGAATATGACACACCTGGGAAATTTAAAATCAAATTTTTGTTTTATTCTCGTTCAAGTAATTTGTTGTCATTTTCTTTAATGTTTTTTTAATTAATTACTATCTATCTATCTAGATATTTTAACGGGGTGAGATAAAATAATATAAATTTAAGAAGAATATTGAGAGCATGCTTTGTAATGACGTAAGGAGAGACTGTTGGGAAGAACTGACATATGGTTGTTTATATATATATTTGTCACTAGAGATATATGTTTGTTTATAGGAAGCACTTTTAATGGCGATCACACCCATGCAAAAGGAACCCACATAACTATATTTAACATCTACTTCATAAGTATCTTGCTTTTTGTGCTCCCGTGCTTATGTACCATAGTCATTACCTATTCATAAACAAACATAGTTTTTATGTTATTCTGTTCTTCTGTCTTATTCTTTTAATTTGTATAAGCTTCTAGCCTTGAAATTCCAAATTAATGTAGGAAAAGTTTAAAAGAATGGCACTTATTTATGTAACAATTAACTCACGAGTCATTGGAAAAGTTAAAATTGGGTCATTAGGGAATGTAGACTACTATATTATAGTGAGGACTCGTTCCTCGAGATACTCTCGCAAGTTATATGCACCTTCTTATTTACAAATTATATTTTCATTAGAAACTAGAAGGTTCAAAATTTGGAATGTCTTGAATGTAATTCCAATAAGACAATAATTATGGGTTCTTACGTTAATGTCAATAATTTAGGACGCTTCTCTTGAATGCTTAGTATATTATTAAGCTCTAAGCTTCTAAACTAGTAGATGAGACAGCAATTTGTGTTAGTGGATTATATTCGTGTTATGTAAATGTCATTATGCAATAACTTATACCCAAACTCAAATCTGATCTATTTAATAATCGTGTCTTAAAATATCACACCCGGCATCATATTTGTGTTGGTGGATTATATTTGTGTAATTGTGTTATGTCAATGTCATATACAGTGTATATACATCCAAACTCAAATCCCACCTATTTAGTAATTTTGTCTTAAAATACCACCCCCACTTGCAGGGTTGCACCTCAGTAGGATACGATTGTTTTACCCTTTTTTTTTCCTCCTTTTTCTGAGACAATCAAGAACTGAAGTTAAGAAAAATAGTTAACCAAATGGCAAGTTCTCTCATACAAGTGGGAAAAATATTGTTATAAAATGTCTTTGGACTAGTTTCAGATTCAGCTCTAAAATTTGTATATTTTCAAGTTGTTTTTTCTATATAATTTTGCAGCCAGAGGACCACCTTCCTTAGTACTTGGGACCAAGGACCATTCACATTGATATGAAAAACTCTGAACCACAATAAAATTAAAAACTTTGTATAGTACACTGTGATTTGTCTGCTCTGCATTTGATTGGCTTCTCTTCATTACAGATAAAAAAAAATAGAAAGAACAAGACTCTATGATTTTTGAGGAGAAGCTAAGTATCATGATGTTATATAGTTAACCATATATATTCAATTGTTAATTATGCTTCCAATATTAATTGTTCAAAGCCATTCTTTGCTTCTGAATTTCACTAGGTACTTTCACTTCAGTAGCCAATCCAATGGCTTGGAGAAGTCTCACTATATACCAAGTCATGTCAAATTGCCACCATTCTAAGCCATGTCTTGCTGAGTACTCAAAAGCATGGTGGTTGTTATGCCAACCTTCTCCAAATGCAAGTAATGCCACCCACCTGAAATTTTTTTCAAAGATATTAAATATATAAATTATTCTGAAGAAGTTTTTTCTAAATAAATTGTGTTTGAAGTTTACCAATTGTTTCTGGATAAATCACCAGTCTTCCATGCTTGCCTGCCCCACACGTGGCAAGCCGAGTTAACCAGCCAAGTAATGTGGTACACCCATATAATCCTCACACCCTGAAATGGTTTAAGCTTCTTTTAATACCATAAATTATATCTTGATATCTGGTATGTACAAGTACAAGTAAGAATAAGCATTCCCAACCAGAACTTGAATGAGATTCCGAAACATATTATGTTTACTAGTTTTTAGTCTCTTCACCAATCAATACTAGCATCAGCTGTTAAAGATCAAACATAAGCATTTCATTTCAAGCACTTGTACAGCTCCAAATTCATCTTAGAGCAAAATAAAACAAAAAATATGAAACAGACAAAGCCCTTTAATTAAATTAACTAGAAATTATAATAAAGTTCAATTCTTACCATTCCCCACACCAGGAAAGGAAAGCCTCCAACTGCATGTAGTAGACCTCCAAGTGCAATCGGGTGAACCATGTAAGTACTCTGAAGAAACTTATAGAAAGGCTGCTTCTCTAAATCAGAAACATTGTTTGGACCCCCACACTGCAAATTTTTCAGTTTGAATGTTCAGATTATGTGCTATATACAAACATATATATATATAGTACAGAGAAAAGTAAAGAAAAAATTCATACCCTTTGAGTTACAGAATTGGTATCAAATAGCCAACTCATGTGACTAAACCAGAAACCTTCAATTGGGCTATGTGGGTCTCTCTTAGAATCACAAAACTGGTGGTGGTACCTATGTGTGCTCACCCAATCAATCGGATTCCCCTGCCATTAAAAAAAAAAAAAAAAAAAGTAAAGAGATTTTGTTTTTGGCTCTGAAAAATCACAATCAAACTATGCAAGTTCAACACCACCAACCTGAAGAGCTAGAGCTCCGCAATAAGCAAACGAGTACTCAAGCCATTTGGGGAGCTTGAAACTCCTATGAGAAAGATTCCTATGAAAAGACAGAGTAATACCAAATAGTCCTGTCACAATGTACAGCGCCACAGCCACCCAAAACGCACCCCAACTAAAACAAAACGGCGCGAAAACACTAAGCAAATGCATTGCCAGAACAACACCAGCAGTGCCAATATCCAACGAGTTCCATTTCCTCCCCAAAAACACTCTCCTTGGCCGCTTCACCACCACGTTCGACAACATAATTCTCTTCCCATTTTCCAGCTCTAGCTCTGGCTCTGGCTCTGTGGCCTCATCAAATGCTGCACTAGAAAGTGGTCCTACTTTTCTATCAGATATGGCATGAAAATGGGCTAAAAGGTTTGTATTCCCCAAGACTTTTTCAGGCTTTGACTTATTTATGTTCCAAAACTTTGGGAATATGGAGAGTCGAGGAACTGGCCTGAGAGGAGATACATTCCCTCTAAGGTGGTGAGTAAAGCGGCGGAGAGGAACAAAGAGGTGGGCTTTGGGATTGGACGGTGGTGAGGTGAGCAAAGCCATAGTGACTTGGTGTCAAATGTTAGGACTTTTTGTGTGTGATATATAAGGTGGGATTCTTAGTGGGGTTGTCAACTTGAGCAAAAAGTTTGTGGTTTTCGTGGGGTTTGTCAAATTTATTTATTTTGTTCAATGTTTTTGGTATGTATTGGCTGAAAAAGAGAGAGAACTGAGAAAGAGACAAAGGGTTGAGAATTAAGATAAGGGGGTTGGTTTGGTTTTTGGTCCTTTTTGGGTTGTGTTCAGACACCTTTAGCCAGTAAGGCAATAAGATCCAGATATTTTTGATCCTTGAAGATAAAACCCATTTGAGGTTTTTGTCTCATTCGTGTATATAAGTAGATATTTTTGCGAAATTTTGTGTCTCTGGTTGCTTATCTTCTTCTCTTTAAACGGTACTGCCCAGTGGACAAGTTAAACCCCATTTGCCATTTCTTCCTTCAGTTTTCTGTGTCTTAGTTTTTGGAGCCAGTTAAAGTGAGTGTGATTCATGGCGGCAACAAATGGGTCAATCTTTGCGTCTTCCGCCCAAGCCTTTTCGGCCGTGAGTTCTCTCCCTGGCAATAAAGCAAGTCAACTTGTTCCGAACCCACTTGGTATATCACCGTCCTTAAGACCTTATACCTTATCTTTATGTTTTTCCTTCTAAGTACTGAATGAAATATAGTTTTGATCACATAATTGTGGAGTCTTATTTCACATTGATACAGGCAATTAGAAATTTAGAATGATGCTTTTGAAGGCACGTTTCAAGTGTGTCTTTCAATTTTTATTTTCCTGATGAGATGAACATGATCCTATTTCTAAAAAGATAAAAGCATGAGAACACATGACTGGGGCGTCGTTAATTTGGCTAGATATAGTTATGAGTAGTTTGAGATCTTAATATTTGTCAATAAAACGAAGGATAGCAACAAGGAAATCCTTATAGCTAAAGCTCATATACAATTCAAGACTTGAGCGAATTTGAATTGGTTCGATTGTTATACGAATTTTCATTTACTTCCTACTTAGCATAGGACATGAAAGCTTCAAGTTGTTTCATATCGATCATTTCTCGATGCAGCTAGCAACTTTATGGGATCTTCACTCTCAAGAAGTCTCCCTGAGAAGAAGAAAGTTGTCAAGATCAGTTGGAAAGTGTCTGCTGCTGTGGCAACAGCCACAACTTCCGTGGAGGAAATCAAAGAGTATGATTTCCAATTCACTGTTCCTACAAATGTATTTCTACTCTCTTTTTGTATTGTAAAATTTAGAGAGGCTTTTCTTCCACCACGTCAAAAAGAAAAATATTAGTTCATTTTGCTCTGAAATGGAACAACTAAAATCAAGTCTTAAGTATATAAAATGTCTTTTGAAACAAGAAAACGAAGAGCTGAAAGAATCATCATTTTTTAACAAAAAACAAATCACTTCAAGTCTGGAAAAGATGATCCGAAACAAGAAATCGGAAAGCAGATAGGATGCATCCTTTCTTAATATAAGAATGGTTGTATTTGCTTCTGATTTTCAGAGTCAGCATTTACAATACTTCTTACGTAGAGATTGACAACCAGATTGACTTTGATCTGTTTTTCGTTTTGGTCATCCTATTCCTATGTGTATACTCTGTATAACATGCTTGGTGGGTTTCAAGTTACCTCATATTCACCAATCAACATGATATGATTAATCTATCCTTTCCGTTTCAGAAAACTTTATTGCTTTTCTTCATGAGAAGGTGGATTGTAAACGCGTTGCCTAACATGGTTTCCTATACTTTTAGGTTCACTCTTCCAAGTTGGGCTATGTTTGAACTTGGGAAGGCTCCTGTATATTGGAAAACAATGAATGGTCTTCCTCCTACCGCTGTATGGCATTAGTGCTGACTTTTAAGAAGAATTAGATTTGTAGTTATCATCGCTTAGCATTAACATTCAGAAACTTTGACAGGGAGAAAGGCTAAGGATTTTCTACAATCCAGATTCAACTAATCTCATTCCGAACGAAGAATTTGGGGTTGCATTTAACGGTAATGCGAGAGACACAAAATATATTATGTCACTTCTGATGACGTATTTTGACACTTTCAATTACAGTTAGTAAACTGGTTTAAAAGCAATTTTTCACTTCCCTGTGCTGCTAACTTTTTTGCAGGAGGTTTTAATCAGCCTATAATGTGCGGTGGGGAACCAAGGGCAATGCAAAAGAAAGTAAGAGGAAAAGCTGATTCCCCACTATATAGTATCCAAATATGTGTTCCCAAGCATGGTTAGTACCGTTTTTAACATACTTTTCGTACCTTGGATATCAAAACTTTGCCTTCTGATTTGTCATCCGTCTGCAGCTGTGAACTTGATCTTTTCATTCACAAATGGAGTTGATTGGGATGGTCCTTACAGACTGCAATTTCAGGTTCCTAAACCTTGGCGAAACAAGCCTATTGAGTTCTTTAATGAGGTAATTGTACATCATTCTCACATTTTTCAGAACATATGTAAGCTTAAAATGTTAAAACTGCTAACAGTATGCTACCCTTGAACGAGACAAGTTTACGGTAAGAAAAGTTGAAAAACTCTGAAATTCATCCGAGAAAATGGTTGCTTTATTATGTGTTAAAATGAAAAATGATAAAGGCCATACTTGGAAGATACTTTGTGAAACAAACTTTGATGTAAACCTCCCTTTGACTGAAACAAGGCTATATCTCGAGGCAGACCGAAAAAAACTGAGAGATGATCTGTCTTATGGCAGGGTCTAGCAGACGAGTTGAGCAAAGAAGGTGCATGTGACCGAGCAATCTTTCCAGATACAAGCATAGTCGTTACAAGATGTGCGATGATTGGGAATTTGTCAGTTGAAGGGGTAAGGAAAACTCATTCATTTCTAAGATCAAATTGCTTTCCTTGTCTCTCTAGTGGTTAATTTACTGCATCGAATTGTAATCGCAGGGTGATCGTTGCAACCTTGATCTTGTACCGGGGTGCACAGATCCTAGTTCGCCATTCTTTAACCCTCTTGCAAATGTAGACGATGGATCTTGCCCGATTGATTCAGACTCTGAGGAGTAGTAGCATTTTGCGGCTCATGCCTGCCGGACTCCCACAGAAAATGTCTTATTACATTTTACACATGTAAGCATATAAAGAACCAGTCTTGTTGCAGCCTCATCCTACCTTGTACCAAGCTTTGTCATGCTGCTGATTCTTCAAAGTCATATTATTGGTTAGCTATCTTTTTGTTGGTCTCTCAATTGGTCGAGTGGGGTTTGTGATTCTGATTAAAATAAGTAAAGGGGGGAGAAAAAAAAAACGACACAATGCTATTTTTCATCATATACTTAATATAAGTACCAAGAACTTTATGTTTATATTGTTTGCTTTCCCTTTTCGTTTCGTTTAATCATTTAGATAGCAAGGAGATTACCACCTTGTCCCACCCACAAAAAATGAAAAAAAAAAAAAAAAAAAAAGTGCTTAACTATCTAATATAACAAGTTGAACTGGAATCAACCCTTCGAGAAAATGACAGATAGAGCTTAGAGTTGAGTTGATGACCACCTTTTTAGACAGAACAACAAAATGGGTTGGAACAATTTTTGACCAATGTTCATAACAAGTTATGAGTACGGTTTGGTAACACTTTTGTTTTTTTATTTTCCAAAATAAAAGATAAAAACATGTTTGGTAAGCTGTACTTTTAACTTTTAAAAGTGAAAATCAAAAGGGAGAATGATAAGGGAAAAAAGGAAGACAAAATGAGGATAGAAAAAAAAAAATGATATTTATTTCAAAATAAAACTTTAAAAATATTTTCACTGTAGGTCCTACAATGAAAATATTTTCACCTGTTACCATTTGTTACAGTTATACTACTTTTAAAAATTTCGTTTTGAAAAATACTATTTCTAAAAATATTTAAAAAAATACCACTTTTACAAGAGGCTAGAGAGAGTGTGACAATAGAGATAGTGATGAGAGAGAAAATGTTGAGAGAAATGGTAATGTGAGTCTAAATATATTTGAATTTTGATACTAGTATTTCTAAAAAATTGCTTAAAAAAATTTTGAAAATAAGAAATTTTAGTTTTAAAAATTTTAAAAATTTTGTTGTCAAATTAAAAAGACAAAATAAAAAAATAAAAGTGGTTTCACCACGCATGATTTTGAAAAATATTTCCACCCTTTTTATTAGAAAAAACAAAAAATGTTTAAATAAGTAGTTAACAGGCCTTATTGTAATCAGTTCTAAAAAAAGTACTCCAAAAACCGAAAAGCAATTATAAACGAGGTAAATTTGGCCAAAATGACTCATGGTCACGTCCAAATGAAGTAGAGTTGTTCATTCCCGTGGGTCCTACAATGGCAACAGGTGCATACAATTCACAGCTCCGTGAGTTAGCTGTCAAACGAATGTATGGTTTGGCAGTGTTGGGGAAATAAAAGGATAACCAGTTTAGTTCTTTTAGCTTTCTCATACGGTCATACGCTACCCCCACGATATCCATATATCCCACTTTTAGAACAAGGATCCTTGATTGGTCAGAAAGATTCAAAAGTCTAAAAATAAATTAATGATCTTTCCGTCCTTTGTATTTGAGATGAAATACATGGGCCAGATGGAAATTTTATAGATTTCCTCCAAGTAAAAAGTGATTGATCGGTTGAAAAGTTGGAAACTTTCCATTATTGAACTGCAAACCCATTAAGTTGTGACTCGTGATTCCTTTTCCACAGCCGCAGAGAACCTCACAAGGACCTTTCTTATAAAGCAAAAAATGTGAACAATATGATGAATCAATGATAGGAAAGCTTTTCCTAATTTCCAACTCAACATTGCACGCGCTGGTCCTTTGCTACTTCCCTAGTTGTAGAGATGTAGTTCACCGGCCTCATAACATTAACATTCACATGCATATTATACTTGGTAGAGTTGACAACCAAAAACTTGATATCAACCAAAAATGAGTTTCCACAAGAAAAAATATTATTCTGAAAAAAAAATAATAATAATAAAGATGGTTGAAACACACCCAAACTAAAAGCGTAGAAGCGTTGGCCTAGTTCCTTTTGTACAAATTTCACATTTGGACCACAATTCTCTGCCCCCATTTTTTTCTTTTTTATTTTTTTTAATAATATTTTAACAAAGAACAATGTTACCATTACTATTAACAAATTTCTCTCTACCATTAACAAATCTCTCTTTCTCTATATTAATGGTCATTTTCAATTTTCCCTATTCTTTTGGTAAAGGAAACTTCTTTGGTATCTGTAGTAATAGTGGTAGTTGCTAATTTGGTCTTGCTTTCGACGTACTTTCCGGCCAGCGAATCAAAGAGAATCCCGGCACCAACTCCGACGGCCAAGTCAATGGTGTAGTGACCCCTCGTCCCCAGCAACCTCACGGCTTGGAGCATGTTGAGCGCGTCGAACATACGCGCCAGCTCCCACCTCTTCACGCGCCGCATGTCAAGGGAGGCGATCACCGATCCGGCCACGTGGCCTGAGAAGAACAGGAAGAACGACACGTTCCCCACCGGAAAATCAACCCCGGATCCCAGAAATCCCTGTTTGATTTAATTCAAAACATCAATTAACAATGGGTTAATTAAAATTAATGAAGGCTTAATTAATCAATTAATTAATTAATCATAAAGTCACTACCGGAGGTAACGGAAGCTGGGTTGAGTAACCGAGAATGCCCCGGCACGTGAACATGAATAGAGCCGAGATTGTGGCCCGTGGACGGCCTTCTATTAAAAACGACCATAATATATACGTCGTTTGCATTCCCACAAACACCTATAATATATATACACATATATACAGCAAACAATTACAGAAAATTAAATGTTTCATCTATAATTAGAAATAAATCCAATTATCATATCAAGAAAGAAACTAAGTTTGAGAAAAAATAAAATAAAAACATCATAATCGAAGTGTGAGTGAGCAAAACTAAGTACATTATTTGCTATATTTAGCAAATAATGGAATAAAACTAAGTACTTTATTAACTATTGAAAGCTATATTTAGCAAATAATGGAAAAAAAAACAAAAAAACAAAAAAACAAAATTAGAAACTGAAAACGGTACCGTATTGAGGGCGGCTAACAAAGTGTTGAGCTGAGGCGAAGAGGAGAGCAAGCGATGGAGTGGGCGAGTGGCGACGAAACCCAGATCGAAAGGCGGAGACGACGAGGGGACCATTCGGAGCGTGTACTCCACGGCCATGAAGAACAGCACCCCGGCGGCGAAGACGCATGGCAGCCAATGGAACCTCGCCACGTGGAGGAGGTCCTGGGCGGTCCAGGTCATGAAGGAGGGCTGGGCATTGGTGGTGACGTGTCCCTTCTTGGCCATTCCCATGATGATGACGCCGTCGTTGTTGACCTCCGACTCGCGATCTGAGCCGTTGGATTTGGGGCCCCTGTTCTTGAGGGTGAGGAGGGTGACGGCGGAGGAGGAGGAGGAGGAGGAGGGGGTGGATACTACGACGTCGTTCATGGGGAATAAATGCGAGTATATACTATATATATAATGGATGAAAGAATGAATGAATGAATGAGAAATGTGGGTTATGGGGAAGGGTGTGGATGATATAAATATGAAGGAGATGGGGTTGTGGCGGAGATTCCAAAGAATAAAAGGGTGGGGTTTGAAGTTTGAAGTTTGAAATCTTCTCTCAGATCTGTCTCTCTGTCAAACCACCAATTTGCACCTCACTAACTCAAGGTGCAACGCGTACAAATTAAAAAATTTCGGGGTCGTCACACGTACGTTGGGACTTGAGAGAAGATTCTCTATTTAATTGGACATAAATAATATTGCACATGTGATTTTTTAAAAAAAAATAAATTAAAATTGGAGATTGGAACCTGAGATTCTTCCTATTAAGGTTTAAGGATATCAGAACGTTTACATTTGCTATCAAATTATGTTAAAAAGTAGAAAAGTTTTTAATACCAAAGCTTTAATAATGCACTCACAGTGATAAAATAGGCTTATGTATAATTTTTTTCAAAATTAAACCTTTATTTTAATGTCATATACTTAATTTTATCTAATTAATAATCCAACTAAAATGCTCAAATCTTTTTCTCTTTGAACCATAGTCGCTCCAAGTTTCTTCACTAACCTACTCTATAAATTTTCATCATAATCTAAGCTATAGGAGGTCAGTAACTTTGATTTTTTTTTTTTAATTTGAATATGGATTTTTCGACTGTGGTCAAGTTGAAAATCATCGACCACAGACAAGTTGTGTTTGATTACAGTCGAAAATTTTCGACCGTGTTCAAGTTTTTACTGAGTTGTAGAGATGTGAGACAATGTCGAATTCAAAAAGTTTCATTAAAAAAATGTCCAATCTTATAAATAATTTATGAATATTTATAAGAAATGACTTTTTTTTATCAATTTTAAAAATGGCCGTTTTTTAAACCTATTTAACTGTTTTATATTTTAATTTTAATAAATCACCGTTTTTCAATTGGTTTATTTTTTATAAAGTAAATCAACTTTGAAAAAATAAATCAAAATTTTAAAAAATAATCAATATATATTTTGATATAGTAAATATGAAAACGACCATTTTTAAAATAAGTTTCAAAATCCGACCATTTTCCAATAGTGTTTGAAAAACGATCATTTTGCAAATTATGATTCAAAATTCAGTCATTTGGCTAAAAAGCCACAATTTATATTTTGTCCCTTAATTGAAAATGAGCTTTAAAAAAAAAGGTCAAAATTAATAATGCCCCAACTAAAAATTTTGTATTACAAAATTTATACATAAATTAGCCTAACAAGGATTCGAATTCGTCTTCTCTCACATACTCACACACATTCTTAAGAATCCTAAATCAATTGAGCTAGCCTCAATTTGCGAATAATGCCCCAACTAAGTTACATGACAATTTACATGTAAAACTCAAAAAAAACTCTTATTTCATTTATTTAAGGTTATATGCAAAAAAATACACTGAAGTGTAGCATTTCTTGTAAATTTAACTCTGTCTTTTGGCTTGTGTAAAATTATACATTCACATTTTAAATCTCTGCAAATTTGTACTTTCTGCTTATAAATTGACCAACAATTTTTTTATTAAATACGGAGTCTGAATTAAAAATATCTTATTTTTGCAGACTAATACAGAAAAATTATTTAAAATAATTTAAAACAGTTAACATAAATCATCTAATTTTTACATAAAAGGTACAAATTTGTAGAAGTTTAAAATATAAATATATTATTTTGTACAACTCAAAAGACACGGTTAAAATTGTAAAAACATCGTACTTCATGATATTTTTTTGCAGTTATCCTATTTTAAAAAAAAATTTGAAGGTTATTTAAATTTTTTATTAAAAAATTGGAAAGGTCACGACTGTTTACTAGTATATTTTGTAGTTCTAATATTTTTAGAGAACAATAAAAAAAAAATACCAACCATGTTTTCAAACAATATTCTCAAGAGAATAATGCCAAAAATCCTATTTTTCTTCCTAAAATAATTTGTTTTAAAGAGAAAAGAAAACTGTTTTCATGGCAAGTCTTCTATATCCCACGATTTCCTTCCTTATGTTTTTCATGTTGTTTTTCTTTTTATTTTATTTAACTATCTTTTCAATTTCGGCTGCATTCTGACATTTTCTAAAGTCGGTGACTAATCATTCAATGTACAGGAAAAAAAAAAGTCAGTTATTCGTGTTTTTTTTTTAGCAATGCTTATGAGTTATGACTCTTTTTTTATTTTATATACACGTCCAATCACCGTATGACGCTTCTTGCAGGCTATATTATATTGTATTGATAGAATGGTCTGACGTGTCTTTTTATAAAAGAGAGCTAACACCAAAGATAAATGTGTGGGACAGAACCAAAGATATATACGTGGGACAGAACCAAAGATAAATATGTGGGGCATGTAACACAAGTGTCCGCCGTAGGATTGATGAAAATTGAAAAGTAGACACGGTCAAGAGAATCCTCCTCCTTGCTGGTACTTGGACGGTGACTAAGTTCCAACCTAGATCTTCATTATTTATTTTTCCTTCTTCTAGTTCATATTTTGATCTTAAATTTGATATAAGCCACTAAAAATAAACAATTTTAATTGGTAGCATGTAAAATTCATATTTACCATACTATGAAAAGCTCCACAGCAAACGTCCAGAAGTGGGAATTCAACTCCTAATACAGGGAATAATAAATGCAGTAAATTAAGCAGTCGAAAAACTTAGGTATATATCTGGGTTAGTCTGAAGTTGACATGGGTTGGTGTGACATGTGACTCTGACAGTACCACTATCTGGTTCCCTTTCTATCCATTTATTTGCTTTCCACAAGGTCAGTGTGTGTGTAACCTCCCTTCCTATCCACTTTTACCTACTTATTGAGTACCCAATTACCATATTCTTGCACCGAACCTAGTCTGGAAACTGCTGCATTCAATATAATTTTAAGGGAAATTAGAGAGAGAATTAGAAAGGGGATGTACCGTAAATTCTATTCAATCCTGCTAACAATTAATCTGTCAAGCTTGTGAATTTCATCACATACACAGTACAGTACAATTCTTTTTCTTTCCCTAAACTATGAGACAACTTGACAGCACAAGTCAAAATTTCTTGTTCATATAGCTTTGAGTTTTAAGAAACAATTATGCTGATTTTCAAGATTCTAGTTCCCAACCCAACTGTGACACTCGAAATGTTGCTCAAACTACTAATGGGCCTGTCAAACTCAAAATGGACCTGCCTTAAGTAGCAAAGTAGCACTACAAACAAAAAAAATGAGATAAGAGTAAGTGTGGGACCCATTTAATAATCCGACTGCGGGACCCACTTAGCATATCTGATCTACCTATGTCATTGACGATCAAAGCAGACCACCTACAAAATCCTGTCCTGCTGCTATAGTCACGAACACAAATATATAACATTGTAATCGTTTTTACTTAAAACATTCGTACTGAAACAGAAGCAAAATAAATCCAAAATTCTAGAAAACTCACACCAGCAAACTCGTTCAATATAGCATTTTTTTTTTTGGTTCGTGGAGTACTAGGACAGCAGGGAGAGCCTCAACACCCTGATTATGTCAGTGAGAGAAACAAGCCCAACAAGCAAACCATGGGGATCCACGACCCAAACCCGATGGACATGGTTAGTGACTGCCTTGACGATAACTTGGGCAAGAGAGGAATTAGGTCCACAAGCCACAAGTTCCCTCTTTGGGGGCTCTGCATTATTCGGTTCTGCAAACAAAGGGTTAGTCCAGACAGTCTCCGTGAAATCTAGAGCGCTCAGTGGCAGCCATGACTGCAGTGAAGACAAGTGGCAGCCCCTTAGATCGGTCGCAGAGAATGTTCCTATAATCTTTCTACCTCTGCCCTGCAATAAGAAAAATCATACATTAAGAATTGAGTAATGCTTCAAGTCATATTTATCATTGGAGTAACACTACACGTCTTGACAAATTGAGTAGCAAATTAGCCTCGATTAGTGAACTTTATAACATATTCACGAGTGCCGGTAAAACGACTTCCTAGTCATGACTAATGACCTGATGTGACACACTAATTATGATTATTACAATAGAAATACCATATTTTACGAGACAATAACCATGGGAGATAAGCACCACTTTTTCTATAGAGAAGCCCTTTCCATATATCAAAGCAATTTCTTTTACATAACGAATAAAGGAGCAGTTTTCTGGTTTAGAGAGAGAGGGGCGTACATTTATAAGCTGCTTGTGATCTTCATCGGGGATATCCGAGGCTCTAACTATGGGAACAGCATTCAGCAAAGCAACCCGCATAGACTTGATGGCGTCTATAACTTTGGTGCGATCTGTTATAGCGAAAACACACTCAGTGATTGCTCCCAAATCCGTAATGGAGTTCGATGTGATGCTCTTCAGCTCCGAATCATGTTGCTTCAAGAACCTTAATACGTCCATCTGTGTGAGCATTCTGTAGGCTGATGCAGACTCCACAAGCTCCACACCTGAGACGTTGTCCATATGGCTGTCTAGTGGTACTAGAGCACGGTGGATTCCTTTGCTGAACACTTCCATACAGTCTAGGATGCTGCAAAAATAGGTATATATACACATGCACATCCATACACATATATATATATATATTGAATTCAACGTTAAATAAGAAGAAATAAAGGGGTATAAAGGAAGACTTACCTTGTATTTGGGTTTAAAGTCCAGAGACTGAGACCCTCTAAACAATGCCCTATGATCGATGACACCTCGACGGACATCTTCCGATCAAGATCTGACCCCACATCACCAGCTTCCATATCATCTTCAGCGTCAGCAATGTGAGCCAAGATATCAAGCATGGTCACCATCCCTATGTAATGCTTCCGCACAGCACCTGTTTGCTTGTCAGCTTCCAAGATCATAGACCCCCCAGCTCCAATCCAGTGCCCGGGAGGGGCCGCCACTGGAACCGCCACCACCCGGTTGGCCACCAGGGCGTTCATGGTGTGGGCGAGGGATGCCGTGTACGGCACCTCAACTAGCCTACGCTTGTTGTCAACCATCAAGTCCTTCACCTTCTTGTCTTTTAGTCGCTGAGCTTCAGATGAGTGCTTGTTGGCCATGGCGGCCGTACTGTGGAGCTCCTTTGCTTGTTGCATGTTTTTCCAATTTTCAAGGTTTGTGAGCAGGTATAGGTTTGAACTTTGATGATAGTGGAGAACAAGATAGGGACAACGTATAGATATATATCACTGGTACTTCTTGGTCTGCTACGAAGCAAAGGGTTGTGAGATTGAGATGTATATCGTTATCAGATGGCACATTGAAGTGTTTATACGTGTCGAATGAGAAAGAGTTGTTGGCATTGCATGGCAGGTAATACAATTGCCACTTGGCAATAAAGGCTCGTGTTTATACGTGGACGTTTCAAGTGCATTTTCATTTTTGCCTTCGTGATTAGCATTCCGGGCATATGTATCAGACTGACACGAGGAATCACCCATTACAGAATCAATTTGATATTAAAGATTGAAAGGGAGTGTTCCACCCTTTTATAACAGGGGGGAAAGTCTCTCTAACGCAAAGGGTTCAATAACAAGAAATTCTCAAGGAAAGCGATAAAAATTGGAACTTCAAAGTCGTAATATTCTAAAATCGTTTCAAAAGCAATTTTTTTTTCCTTCTTCTAAATCACGTAAAAAAAAAAAAAAAAAAAAGATGGTAGAACTGGAGAGTATGTTTACCTATACCTATTTACCTCTTCTTTAGTATTGTGTACGTATGGACTATAGTCTATATATATGGAGGGAATTCCCACCTCTATTTCATCACTAGGTCATAGACCTATGATCTACAACACATGGGGTCCAACAGGGAGTTCTTACCCTTCAGTCTGTTCATCCGGACTGCCTTTAGAGCTAACACCAGGCCTTCCACCATCGTCATGTGGAGCTGGTGTTACAACCTCGTTCTTCGATTCCGGTGGTTGCAGAATCGCAACTTCGCCGTCAGTGTATCCAAGCGCGAACCGGTACGGGTCAGTTGGATCAGCCGCAATAGAAACCGGATACTTCCTGCAAATGGTAAAAACAAAGAATCACAACTTCACCATCAGAGACTGCATGCGTACATGCTAAAGACTAATGTTATCTATTCCCACTAACTTTATAACCATCAAAGATTTACATGTCCAACTCGAGCGCACACAGATTTTGTCGCACAAGTTATACATAAAGAATTTATGATTAGTTGCAAAGAAAAGCATGGTCATTTGGTGATATTCAACGATTTGCTACAACAAACAGTACGTGTTACCTTGTCCTAGGAGATAGATAGGCTGAGGGTCGTATCACACAAAATGGTTCGAGTGTAGAGGCAGCGAAAATGCGTACACTTCCATCAAAAAAGCTGGCATAGACCGACAGGCTATTGCTCGAGTACGTTGCATCTGTAATTGAAGTCAAAGATTCGCTCGGGTTCCACTGTTGCCATGGCAACAATTCTTATTAGCTAATTTATAGATGTATAATTCGTGTGAGCTATGCTTCTTTCNGTATATTTTTTGAGTTTATAGACAAAAGAAAAGAACAGAGAAATGGATCGGAGAATATATCCCAAGTAAAGAAGACAAAGTTGCAGGAAAGACCTGACTGAGGCACTCCAAATTTGGTGCTTTATATATGCCCAACTGAGTTTCTTGAACGACTAGCAGATGTATCTGATCTTGGTGAAATTGAATACGGGTGTGAATAAGAGGAGAACTATTCTGATAAGGCGGAACGTCCAAGATCTTACTCGTCAACATACGCCATCCATCCACGCTCCACACACACAGCTGAAGTAAAATATTGAAAAAAAAATGAAAAGAAAAGGTCAATACTGCAACATTGAGTGCATACAAATGGTATGGTGTGTGGTGTGGAATAGCTAAGATATGCTGTTTTATACACTACAGGGATTACCAGAACAGGAAAAAGTTCGTGGAGCACAGATATAAGTGTAGCAGAAAACATAAACGACACTATACCTTACGATCAGAACCTGATGATACAAGAACATTGAGAAGGGCAGAGAAGTCGAGGCCAATTACACTTCTTGTATGGCCTATAAGTTCAACTTTTAACTGCAAAAATTATAAAATTTTTAAGTCAGTGTTCATAAATTCGGATATATCAAATTAAAATTGACACAATGTAAGATCGCAGTCTGGCTTAAAACCTCATCAGTCTGGACGTTGTAGATTCGAATTAGAGAGTCATTTGTGCCTATGGCAATAATGTTATTGTTCTGTGGAAGTAAGGCAATAGCTGTTGCAGCCATTGGTGGGAGAAAACATCTCTTCGTGGTCTGCAAATATTATAGTATTTTTTCATTCAAAGGAAAAAGCTTAGAATGGAAGTACAGTAAAAAGGCTAAACGAGTTGGCTAAATGCTTTCAACAAATGGAAGTACTGACAGAAAAAGGGAATTTTAAGAACAGGCATTACCGAGAAGTCTGCCACTTTAAGAAGGGAGTTTTCCACTTGTGATGTTATAAGAAGATAATAGCCATTATCAGAAAGAACTAAGGAAGGAAGAACGGGAGATGGCAAAAAATGTTGTGATGGCCGAGTAGGAGTTGCCTACAGCATAAAAGCATTGTTGTTGGGAAGGACCATAAAATGAAGATACAAATTTTTTTCTTATGCTGCTACGGTTTTAAATAAAAAATATCTAATACCTTTTCTGAAACAATATGATCCTTCCTCCGTGTCTGACATAGCTTAAGTTCGTGCAGAGCACTACGTGTCAATGCCAATATGTACCTCCCTGAATTTGCATATGTAAGCCTGATAATCTGAGTAAAAAGAATAGAAAGAGTATTAATGGAAAACATACTCCGTGTAATGCTCTGCACACTCTAGTCCAAGTATCCTACGTCGTCTGTGGCAGTGAACAACTAGGTCCATTTTCTGCAACTGTACAATTGTAAACTTATCAATTCTCAGTAAAGAATTGGATCCATGGTAAATGATAATTACCCTGCCCGGTGATGGAGATGTCTGGTAAGTTGAAAGCCCAAGGAAAAAGAGTTGTGATTTTTCGTTGATTTCACTCAGCTTCCAAACTTCAGATATCTGTAATTCAGCAGTAGTTCTTGATCCCACAACTGTGTGACCTAGGGCGTATGGAACCTAAAATATTCAAGGTGTAAGAAATTTTTGCTGTATGAAGAGAATATCCTTCCCATAAATGAGAATGATGCGTTTAGAATTAGAACAATTCAAAAGGAAATCATACAGCTTCTTTTTGTCAAAAAATATCCTCACATTATTTTTTGGAACCGGTTCTTCAACAATCTCATTGCTTGTTGCTTTGGCTGATCTGGAGGCAGTATCAATTATAGGTTTCTGCAAGATTATGCATGTATTTACATATCAGATGTTTGCATTTTGGTTTCCTACTAAATCTGAAAAACATTTCATTCACCTCCAAAGAAAGTATGAAGCCATCAAGCGGACGCTTTCCAGAGGAACAAAGATGCTGAAGACCACCATCATTTGCAAGGACTTTAATACCATCCTCACATGTTGTAATGGCCAGCAATGTCCCTCCTTTGTTAAATCGGACACAAGGGCAGCTCTGAAAGATACTAAAAAGTAAGGATCTATGTTCAACTACAATAAATGTTGACAAATCAGTAAAGATTGTCTGAATTAGACCAGGATTACAAGTCTTAATTTGTTAGATTGCGCGGCAGCTTGGCAGCTTAATTTCTGGGATTGTCTGAGTTTGTACGGCTGTATGTACAGCCATAAATTAGTTTTATTTCTTTCCTTGTTAGTCAGTANTTCCTAGAATAGCAGCAATTGTATTCTATATATTGTAAAGCTTATTCAGAGAAATGTAAGTCAGATTTTACGATTATTTTGATCTTTATGGTATCAGAGCATTCTTTTCCATAGTTCTGACTTCCGATTTTTCTTTTGGCCTTAATTGCCTTCTGAGAAAAAAAAAAAAGGAGCAGCAGCAGAAAACATTCTTTTTTCTTCCCTTTTTTCCTTTTTTCCTTCTTCTCCAGAACATGTCTGCCACCTCCGAAACATCAAATCCAAACCCAACTGAGATTCAACCTACCCAAACCTTCTCTAATGATCTTCAGATCATCCAACCCTCCTATCGTCTCAATGACAAAAACTACTTGGTGTGGTCTCAAGTGGTTCGAACAAAATTGAAAGGAAAAGGGAAGCTTAACCACTTGACTGGTCCTGCTCCAAGCAGAGAAGATCCAAAGTTTGAAGCTTGGGATGTCGAGGACTCCTTAATCATGTCATGGCTGTGGGATTCGATGCAGCCTACAATCAGCAGTAACTGCATGTTCTTAACCACTGCCAAAGACATTTGGGACACCGTTAAGCGAACTTACTCGAAAGTCAAGGATAAAGCCTTGATCTATGAAATCAAAACCAAGATTCACTCAACAAAGCAAGGTACAATGTCGGTTACTGATTATTTTCATACCTTAAATGGTTTTTGGAATGAACTTGATTGTTATCAAAGTATTAAGATGAAGTGTAGTGATGAAACTGCCATGATGATGAATTGGGTAGAAGGAGAAAGAATTTATGAGTTCTTGGCTGGCCTGAATGTGGAGTTTGATCAAGTTCGGGTACAGATACTTGGCAAAGAGGAGATATCCTCCTTGAATGAAGTGTTTGCGATTATTAGGGATGAAGAGAGGAGAAGGAGTGTTATGCTCGACTCACCCACTATTGATGCTTCTGCCTTGGCTGTGACAAGAAAGCCATCACCAAATAATTTTGGTGGTTCGAAGCAAGATTCCTACAAACCACAAATCAATAAAGATGACCTGTGGTGCAACTATTGCAAGAAGCCTCGACACACTAAGGAGACGTGTTGGAAACTCAAAGGGAAACCACCATTCAGCAAGAATAACAACCAGCATTCGTACCAGCAGCAATACACTCCGAACCAACAGCAGTATATTCCTCGGAGTAGTCAAGCAAACGTAGCAGTTGCTGATTTGAAATCTGAACTCCAATCCTCAAACAATGAACTTGAAATCAGTACACTAAACAAAGAAGAGATCGAGAAAATACGGAGTCTCCTTACTTCAATAGAAAAACCGGTTGGTTCATGCTCATTTTGCAGACTCAGGTAATCATTCTTTTTCTTATCATGCTCTTAGTGCCTCAAAGGATTTTAATGCATCCGGAATATGGGTTGTTGACTCAGGCGCTACTGATCACATGACCAACACACCACATCACTTCACTACATATACTCCATGTCCTGGAAATCAAAAAATAAGAGTTGCCGATGGTACAATGGCATCCATTGCCGGAAAAGGGACCATTCCCCTTACATTATCCCTCTCACTAAAATCTGTACTTCATGTGCCTAAGCTTTCCATCAATTTGCTATCCATACATAAATTGACGAAAGACCTGAATTGCAAAGTGATTTTTTCATCTAACCATTGTGTTTTCCAGGAACCGGTTACAGGGAAGACGATTGGGCTTGCTAAGGAGAGGGAAGGACTCTATTTTTTGGATATTAGCAGTGGTGCACATGGAAGTCAACCACCTTTGTCCTATTTTTCCAGAAAGCTTTCACTAAATAAATCGCAAATTTGGCTTCATCATTTTCGATTAGGACATCCTTCTTTCCTAGTTTTAAAAACAATGTTTCCTGTTTTGTTTAAGGGTGTGGATGATAAATCTTTTCATTGTGAAGTATGTCAACTTGCCAAACATCATCGTGTTTCATTCCCTTTAAGTGATAATAAATCTTTATATCCTTTTTCTTTGATTCATACTGATGTCTGGGGACCATCTAGGATTTCAAACATTACTGGATCGCGATGGTTTATTTCTTTTATTGATGATTGTACTCGTGTTACTTGGTTGTTTCTCATGAAAAACAAGTCTGATGTTGGTATAATTTTTCCTAAATTTCTGAAAATGATTCAAAATCAGTTTGGTACTTGTGTTAAAATTGTTAGATCAGATAATGGGAAAGAATACTTCAATCAGGTTTTGTCACCTTTTTTCCAAAAGGAAGGGATTATACACCAGTCATCATGCATAGATACCCCTCAACAAAATGGGGTAGCTGAAAGAAAAAACCGTCATCTTCTTGAAACAACCAGAGCCCTATTGTTTGAAAAACAAGTACCTAAACATTACTGGGGGGAAGCCTTACTAACAGCAACTTATCTTATAAATCGATTACCTTCACGGGTGTTGGGAAATAAAGCTCCAATAAGTGTTCTTTCACAATTTTACCCAGAGTTCAATAGATCATCTCATCTACCACCAAAAATTTTTGGTTGTGTTTCCTATGTCCACATTCATAAACAAAATCGTGGCAAGTTAGATCCCCGGGCTTTTAAGTGTGTTTTTCTTGGGTATTCTTCAACCCAGAAGGGATATAAATGCTATCATCCACATTCAAGAAAATTTTTTGTTACAAAAGATGTCAGCTTTGCTGAAAATAAATCCTTCTTTGGGGAATCTTATCCTCAGGGGGAGAGTTCTTTGGAAAATAAGATTGGTTTAAGTCTTGGGTTTAGTGATCTAGACTTTGCAGCCCCAAAAAACCCAGAAACAGCCCTTGAAAAACTGGAAACAGATCCTGAAAAAATAGAAACAGCCCTTGAAAAACCGGAAACAGATCCTGAAATAGGTATTCCAGCTCTTGAAAACTCAGAAAAAGTCTCTGATATTGAGAATACAGGGAAAGATGGTCCTACTTCACCACTGCTAGTTTATTCAAGAAGGAAAGTTGCGCCCAAACCTATGCAAGTCCAAGAATCTGATCCTGAAACAGGTAACGAAAGTCCCTCACATTCTCTTCCTCCTGTTGAATTTATGGATCTTGATATTCCAATTGCTTTAAGAAAAGGTACACGAAAATGCACACAACATCCCATAGCCAATTTTATTTCTTTCGATAAACTCTCATCTTTACATAGAGCATTTCTCACAAAGTTGCACACTATTAAAACTCCACAAACAATCGAAGAGGCACTTAAGAGTGAAGATTGGAAAAAGGCTATGAGCGAAGAAATGAGGGCCCTTGAAAAAAATGAGACATGGGATGTAGTTGAGTTGCCTAAAGGAAAAACAACCTGTGGGATGTAAATGGGTGTATACTATAAAATATAATGCAGATGGGACTTTGGAGAGGTATAAGGCAAGACTTGTAGCAAAGGGATATACTCAAACTTATGGAGTAGATTATCAAGAGACATTTGCCCCTGTTGCGAAAATGAATACTATTAGAGTTTTATTGTCCTTAGCAGCTAACTTTCAGTGGCCCTTGCAGCAATTTGATGTGAAAAATGCATTTTTGCATGGTAAATTAGAGGAAGAAGTATACATGGAGGCCCCTCCTGGGTTTACCACAGTTTTTGGGACTAATAGTGTGTGCAGATTGAAGAAAGCTCTATACGGATTAAAACAATCCCCTAGAGCATGGTTTGGAAGATTTACCACTGCAATGAGAAAGATGGAGTTCAATCAATCACAGGGTGATCATACTCTCTTCATTAAGAAATCAAAAGATGGAAAAATCACTGTCCTGATCGTCTATGTTGATGATATTATCATTACAGGAGATGACCTCAAAGAAATGGAGAAGCTTCGAAAGCAATTAGCAAAAGAATTCGAAATTAAAGAACTGGGGAAGTTGAAGTATTTCTTAGGAATTGAAGTTGCATACTCCAAAGATGGAATATTTATTTCTCAACAAAAATACATTCTTGACCTACTACAGGAAACAGGAATGTTAGGTTGTAAGCCCTCCCAAACTCCTATTGAACAGAATCACAAGTTAGGAGAAGCCACAGAAGGTACAATGATTGACAGGCAGAGATACCAAAGGTTAGTGGGGAGACTCATTTATTTGTCTCATACACGACCAGACATTGCTTATGCCGTAAGCGTAGTAAGTCAATTCATGCACTCTCCAAAGGAATGTCACTTGGAAGCTGTCCACCGAATCTTGCAATACTTGAAGTCTACTCCGGGTAAGGGTATTCTCTTCAAGAAGAATAGAGATCTCAGTTTGGAGGCCTATACAGATGCAGATTGGGCAGGTTCAGTGATAGATCGAAGGTCAACATCTGGGTATTGCACCTTTTTAGGCGGGAACTTGGTGACTTGGCGAAGTAAGAAACAAGCTGTGGTAGCAAGATCAAGTGCAGAAGCAGAGTTTAGGGCTATGGCACATGGAATTTGTGAGTTGTTATGGCTCAAGATTCTTATGAAAGACTTGGGTATCAAGTGGGAAGGAAGTATGAAACTATATTGTGACAATAAGTCTGCAATCAATATAGCTCACAATCCAGTACAACATGATCGCACTAAACATGTTGAAGTGGATCGCCACTTTATCAAAGAAAAACTGGATAGTGGTTTAATATGCACTCCATATGTGTCAACAAATGCACAACTNTTAGTTGGTTGATTGTAAACTAATTTATTGTATAGATAGTTTCCTAGAATAGCAGCAATTGTATTCTATATATTGTAAAGCTTATTCAGAGAAATATAAGTCAGATTTTACGATTATTTTGATCTTTAATAAATCAATAAAATAACGGAAGGATTGTTTACCGGCAATCCACCAGCAGCACAAGTATAGGTCAACATGTTTTTGTTGTCCATGTCCCAAAACTTGACATGGTAATCATCACCAGCAGCCAAATAACGGCTGTTAGCAGTATCAAACTGCACGATGCTGGCAGACCGCTTTCGAAGACCATTATATATTTGCTTAACATTCCCACCATCATTATGATCCCACTCAACCAGGTAAGAATTTCCATCCTTACTTGTTCCACATAAGAATAGCCTGTGATGGATGTGAGCAAACCAGCCAACATTAACGTCCAGTTCTATACTAAGTTGGAAGAATACTAAAAGAACAACAAAGGTCATATAATCATACCTCCCATCAACAGTACACACCATCCTTCCCCAAGATGGTGCAGCATCATGACTATATAACAGATCACAATTTACCCATGCCTTGATTTTTCCATTAGCGTCTACCGAAAAGATGTACTTGGGCAGAAAAAAAAGGGATTAAAGAAGAGGGGAAGAAAAAAAAATGGATAAATAACATCAAAAAGCAATAAATTGAAAAAAAAAAAAAAAAAGAAAAAAAAATGGCAAAAGAGTGCAGAATTGCCACTGCTAATCAGGCGATGAAATACCTTGGGATCAATTTGGTATGAGCACACGGAATAAACTGGTGCTTCATGACCACGAAATGTACGAACTGGGGAAATTTTATCACCAGTGTAAACCGCCTTCCACATCTGCAAGAAATAATTTTTTTTTTTTTTTTAATTATTACGCCCCATCAACATTAAAAGGAACATTCTAAACAGAGCTAATACCTTGACAGTCATATCCTCTCCACATGTTATGACGTATAATGCTTCTTCAGTTTGATGAGAGAAAGCAATGTCATAAACATTACCAAAATGAGCATCTATCTGTTTGATAAAAATAGAAAGAATATAATTTTATACGAATAAAAATAAAACAAAATAAAGAGAAGTGAACTGTGGCCAGAATGGTCATCTTTAGAAATAAGCCATTGCAAAAGGACCTCTAAATGTTGTCGTAAAACATCACCACCATGGTAGAAATATAAGTGCACAATATGCTTGGAATGTGCAACACCTGATAATATACGTTCGAAAAGTAAATATTTAGTAAGTGAAAACCCATCCTAAGAACCTCAGTAAAAAGCTAAGATCATAATTGCAATAAATGGTTTACGTATTATCTTTCATCAGTCCAACAACTTAATAAAAGGTGTTGCATTTAAAAAAAATTAATAAAAAAGAAGATAAATAATAGAATAATTCTAAAGCATTACCAAACAAAGCACCATCAGGACTCCATCTAACACAGTTTACTGAGGTAGTAAAGTTATCCGCAAAGCATTCATTCTAAGTGGCAAAGGAGATAGTAGAATTAGTCTAATTATTGGTAAGATACCATTCAGATGTAGGGAGCTACAAACAGGAAGGTGGAACTAAACCTGAAACTTCGATGAACATGACTCAAGGTCCCAAATCGTGAAATTTTGAGAGACAAGCCAGTCCTTTCTACCCACCTCCCAAATGGAAAAATCGCCATTGACGGTTCCAGCTGAAATAATAATAAAAAAATAAGACCAACTTGGAATTAGGATTCTTAAACAGTTTTGAACCAAGGTAGCAAGGAGGAAAAAAAAAAAAAAAGGAAAAAAACGACAGTAAGAAAAGAAAAGATAGAATTGTTGATTCTTAAGCAGCAAGAGCAAACCAAGAAGTAAAGTCTGTTGCACCGGATGAAAATCCAAGCTTTTAACTTCAGAACCCTGCTTGAAAATGACAACAACAGTATGGGGCAAGTCATCACTTGGTGGGGCAGGCCAAACAGCAAGTGGCTTGTTGACCTGCAAGGTAAAAGAAGAGAGATGTAGCAGAGAAGCCAGATAACTGAACCAAGCTTTTTTTCCAAAAAAAAAAAGAAAAAGAAAAGGAGCAAGATTCTTAATAATGTAGTACCTCTTCCGACGTCCCCACCAATTTTTGTCTCTTCACTGGTGGTTCAGGTACTATAATTTGAAAAAACACTATTAGTGAGAGTCTTAGAGCACTTCAACAAAGATCCACGTACAGAAAACAATGTAACGATGATATACTAAAACAATCTAAAAGTAAAAATTGAGACAAAAAAACTTATGCAGATTGCACAACCTACACGTAAAGATGGTATCAAGGGCAGTGAACTAACCGAAGCTTTGGAAGAAACAACAAATAGAAGAAATAACAATTCAAAGTCCCAGCAAAAACAAAAATAATAATTCAAAGAAACTGCAATACCAGGAGCATTCTGATCGAATGGTTGAGCAGAAACTGGTTGGTTTGGCACAGAGCATGTGTTCGGCTTCCCCCCTGCAGAAAACTCATGCATATTACTCAACATAGATAAAAAAAAATAAAAAATAATAATAATATAAAAATAAAATGATATTAAGGGAAATAACAGTTTCGGAAGAAAGAACACACAGAAGTAAATAACAATTTGAATATCCCAGAAAAATAATAAATAAATAACAACTTAAAAGAACAGCAATACCAAGAACATTTTGATGGAAGGGCTCAGCAGAAAATGGTTGGTGTGGCACAGAGGTCAAATTCGGCATCCACCCTCCAGGAGGCATCAGATGATGTGCAGGTGTTGGTGCATCCTGAAAAGGGTAAATAAATAAACAAGTAATTAAGATCCCCAGAAACTAATTTCTCCATATAAACTTAAGTTGTAAGTTACTTACACCATTAGGAACTAGTGGTGGAAGAGGAAGACCAGCTAACAGATCTTTGATGGGGGCAGTTAAAAAGTTTGGTTCTTCTACCCAAGGCTTAGCATGACTACAATTTAACAAGCATTGCATAAGAAGAATGTCAGTTGGGTATAAAACTTAACATCGCCATTTTGATAAATGATATCCAATCACAAGCCTTACCTCTGAGCCGTGGTTGTCAGCTCTAAGTCATTTGAACTGGGAGATTCAGGATTCTCACGGATCGAAATCCCCGACTCTATTTCCAACCTTTATTACACACACACACACACACACACACACACACACAAAAAAATCAGTTGAATGTTCTATAAGGGAAAAAGGAAAGACCCATATGGAAAAGGCAAAAAGAAAAGACCCATATGGAAAAGGCAAAAAGAAAAGATCTAGACTCCATTTTCTCAAGTGTTTAAGCAATAAACGCACTCAAATGATTGCCAAGAAACAATCTCCTAGGAAAAATTCAATTATAAAGAAAATCGAAAGGAAAGAAAAAGAGGGAGAAGAGTGAAGTTGCTCACTGCTCAATAGTGCTATAGAAGTCATGTTGTTCCAAGAAATGAAGTATCTTTATAACAGTTTCTTCAAAAGATTCACCATCCGGGTCCGCCATAACTAGGGTTCCAATTCGCCCCCAATTCACGCCCTTCTTGACCCTTTTCTTGCGGATTCAATTTTCAACCCTCAATTTCTCACAGATAACGGTCTGAAATTTAAAAAATCAAAAATCAAAAAGAAAGACAGAAAGAAGAAACAGTACTCAAAAACTAACATTTCTCTCTCAAAAAAAAAAGAGAGGCTTTCGAAGCTCGAGAAACGGCATGGAAATTCAAGATGTCGGCTCCATTAACAGAGACTAATTCGACAAAAATACACTGATATTCGAAATTAAATTCGCAAAATATACTAAATTGAAGCATGTAATAGTTGCTTTTTAATGGAGATGTGAGAACCTTTTTCCTTTAAGGACTTCAATTTCAACAGAGTTTTGAGAGCGAAAGGGGATTCCTGAGAGTTGCAGAAGAAGAAGACGACGACGAATGAGATGGAGAGGAGTTGATTTTATACGTACGTGTTTCTTTGTTTTCGTTTTCCCGCCCTTTCGAGGACGTTTTCGTCCATTCGATATTATAAAACGAAATTACAATAGACACCCTATGTACTAACTGAATACCACTTTTAACTATATCCTCATAAAACCCAAAAACATCCACAGATCCACTCTTTACTTTCTAAAACAATTTTCTAAAATTTGAAAAGAGTAAGGGGGTGTTTGGCATACACATTAAAAAACTGTTTTCTGTTCTAAAAAACAAAAAATTATTTCCTGGCCCTATTTTTTGGGAACAACTTTTAAAAACAAAGTTAAAAAAAAATAGAGAATTTGGGAAACATCATTTTAATGCTTTCATTTGTTCTCTCAAAATTATTTTGAGATACTCAAAAAACTCAGAGTAATCCTTCTTCTCTTTTTTGGTCAAATTTTTGACCTTTTTCCCCCCCTAAATAACAATCTTACTTTTGGATATTGATATTCAAATAACTTATTTTTTAATTTTTCAAAAACAAAATATCTTAAAAAATTATTCAAAAAAATATTATCAAGATTTTTCTATGATCTAAAAAAATTTGACTTTTTTTAAAGAAAAAATCTAATTAATAATAGAGATGTGTTTGGTAATTTTTTGAAATATATGTTAAGGTATTTGGACATCATATTGCAAGTTTGACAAAAAAAAAAACAATGTATTTTGTTAAAAGGGTAAAGATTAAGACACTAAATTCTTGCACAAAAAACTTACACCAATGAAGTATTATCGTCTTTAGTCATATAACTTTAAATAGTATGATCTCACTTGCAAAAAAGTAGTTGAAATGAATGTCGCCACATATGGTGTAAGTTTTTGGTGTTAGATATTGGTGTCTGTAGCATTCCTTTTTGTTAAAAACATGGAAAGATACTTTTGGGTTAAACGTAATAATAGCTAGTAGAGATGGATTGTTTTTTTTATTATCCCTGTTAAAATAAACGTCACACTCCAGAACCAGAAATACTCACATAAACACCCAACACCCTACAATTTCATTTAGTTCTCATTTTTAGACCTAGAATGTGTCATTTGCAATCATTACTGTTTCAGGGGTATTACTAATTTAACATATACACAGGTGTCGCAATTTTTTCTGATTAAAATTTGCTTCATAATTTTTTTTTTTTCAAATATCAGTTCATTTAAATTGGGAAGTCTAGGCTCTCCTTTTATGGAAGGACTTAAGTACTCGAGAAATTTCACAAGTTCTAGACAAAGTTTAGCCCTATCAGACTTGGCATCATATATAGTAAAAAGAACTGTTTTTTATAAAACCATCTTCGCCAAATATTCAACTTCACGATTAGATTATTACAATTCAAGCTCATTCTTAAGAATATAACAAGACAGCTTCAGAACAGAAAAGAAACTAATCAACCTGTTTGGGAGCTAAGAAAATATAAGGTAGAGAAAGATGGAATGGATTAGTAATGAAATAAGCTCTATAAAATTGAGCTTAGCTTTCCATTTACTATTTATAACAAGTTATTACAGAGGCAATGACTCAGCTTAACAGAATCATAAAACTAGGAACTAATCTGACTCAGCTCCAGCTAATTACAACTGAATAACCAACTGCTAATTAAAGGTGTAGCGACTTTGACTAACAGTTGTGACTGAATCTTCTAAAACTAGGCTAACTAGACACTTGACTGGAGCTGAAGTCTGCAGCTAAGGTGGCAGATATCTTAACATCCCCCCTCAAATGAAAAAGGGAGACAACCATTTGAAGTTTGGATCGCATCTGAAGAAAACGGGTTGTGGACATAGGCTTCATAAACAAATCAACAACTTGGTCTTGTGTTGGAACAAACCAGATTTTGAGTTCATTATTAAGAACCTTATCACAAACAAAATGAATATCAATCTTTATGTGTTTGGTTCGTTGATGAAGAACTGGATTGGCAGCAAGAGCAGCTGCACTCTGACTATCACACTAGATAACAGGTTTCAAAGAGGAAGAATAACCAATCTCAGAAAGTAGAGCTTAGAGCCAAATAAGCTCAGCTATAACATGAGCTAAAGCACGATATTTAGACTCAGTACTTGATCGTGCCACTATACTTTGCTTCTTTGATCACCATGATATCAGGTTGTAACCAAGATAGGTACAGTACCCGGTTATGGAACGTCGATCATCAGGGCAACTAGCCCAGTCAGCATCAGAGAATCCCACCAAGCGAAATGAGTTCGTAGGTCTGAAATGAACATCATGATTAATGGTACCCTTTAAGTATCGGAGAACTCTCCTACAAGCCTGCCAATGGAGATTTGTTGGTGCTTGCAAAAATTGATTGAGTTTGCTCACACTCTAGAAAATATTAGGCCTTGTTAGAGTGGCATATTGTAATGCACCAACAACACTTCGGTAAGAAAAAGGATTGTCCAAAGGTTCTCCATCTATTTTGGACAAGCGTTTGTGAGATACATCGGGTGTAGGTAGAGGTTTGGCAGAATCCATATTCAACTTCTTTAGTAAATCAGCAATGTATTTAGACTGGGACAAGAAAAGACCATATGAGTTACTGTGTGCTTCAACACCTAGAAAATAATGCAAGAAACTAATATCCTTCAATGTAAAATTATGATTCAGGTCACAAACAAGCTTGGAAACAACTTCTGAATTATTCCCAGTTATGAGAATATCATCAACATATATTAAAACCAATAGTACAGTAGTATGAGTCTTGTAAATAAAGAGAGAAATGTTTGAACAAGAATTATGAAATCCCCAAGCTTTAAGTGATGCTTGCAGCCTATCAAACCAAGCTCTAGGTGCTTGCTTAAGACCATACAATGCCTTTCGAAGCTCTAGGTGCTTGCTTAGGACTATACAATGCCTTTCGAAGCTTACAAACATAATGAGGAGTAGCTGAGCTAAAAAACTCTTCAGGCTGACCAATATAGGCATCCTCTTGAAGATACCCATTTAAGAAAGCATTGTTTATATAAAGTTGACAAATGTCCCACCCTTGAGTTACAACAATTGTCAACACAACTCGAATGACGGTTGGCTTAATCACAAGACTGTAAGTTTCTGAGAAATCAACACCAGGTGTTTGGTGAAAGCCTTTAGCAACAAGGCGTGCTTTGTAACGATTAATAGAACCATCAGGATTAAATTTCAGCTTGAATACCCATTTGTTTCCAACCAGATTGTAACGAGAATCAGGTGAAATAATATCCCATGTGTAATTACGTTGTAGTGCCTCAAATTCTGCGGCCATAGCTTCTCTCTAATATCTGAAAAGGCTTCTTTGATTATACTTAGCTCAACAGGACCAGGAGAAAATGACAAGGGACGTTTTATGACATTATACACCTTTGGATTATATGTGCCTACTTTACTTCGAGTAATCATAGGATGAGCGGAACCAGTGGTAGGTTGATTAGGGACTTCGGTATCAGCTGGTGTTTCATCATGCACAACAGAAGTACTAGCATCAGCAACAGTATTTTCTAAAGAATCTGGAACAAAACTATCAGGTTCAGCTACTGTTTCAGGAGACCCAGGTTGATCTTGAGGAAAAACCTCGTGAATGTCATTAGCATTATCAAGTGCAGCAGAAGTAGCTTGAGAACTAAATGGAGATACAGCGGAAGTATTGAAAGATGGAGTGGTACCAAATTGAAGCTGTTGCTACTGAGAGACTATGGCATGATCTGAAACTGTTGCATCCTAATTTGGTGACCTGGTTTGAAATAACTCAACATAGAGAAAATTATCCTCATTAAACACTACATTTCGAGAAATATAGACACGGCCAGTAGGATGTAAGCACATGTATCCTTTATGAGCTGTACTGTAGCCTGAAAACAAACACTTTGAAGTTCTAAAAGCTAATTTATTGGAGTTGTATGGATGCAAATATGGAAAGCAAGCACAACCAAAATGTTTGAGGAAAAAATAATCTGGATTGTGTCCTAACAGTTATTGGAAAGGGGAAGTATTATTAAGGACAGAGGTTAGTAACCTATTTATGAGATACACAACAGTTGAAAATGCTTCCCACCAAAATGACAATGGCATAGACGCTTGAGCTAAAAGTGTTAAGCCTAACTCTACAATATGTCTGTATTTCCGTTCAGCTCTACCATTTTGTTGGTGAATATGTGGACAAGGATATCGAAATAAAATTCCATTTTGTGCTAAATAGGTAGAGAAAAGTCTATATTTCCCCTCCCCAATCTGTTTGAACACTTAAGATGGATCGACTAAATTATTTTTCAGCTAGAGCTCTAAATTCTTTAAACATGGTTATAGCTTTAGATTTAGCTCTAAGAGGGTATATTCATGTAAATCTTGAATAGTCATCAATGAAATGAATATAGTAATGATACCCTTCACTCGCAGCAATAGGTGCTAGCCCCTAAATATCAAAATAGATGAGTTCTAAAGGTGCAGTAGATTTAAAAGTTGAAAGTGGAAAAGGTAAAGAGTGACTCTTCCCATATTGGCAGGCAACACAAAAGTCTGATATTTTATTGATTGACAAGGTTGAATTATAAGCCTTAAGAACCTATTGAAGTACTTTTACAGAAGGATGACCTGCTTATGCCACAAATTATATTCATACTGACTAGTAGTAACATTTACAGAGTTACAACTCAGAGATACATTAGTACAACTCACAGAAAGATCACTAGCAGTACATGTATATGATTGACTAGCCTTACGAAATTTGAACAAGCAACATTTGCATTCACAAGCATGATTATGCACTTTATTTACTAAAACAGAAAAGAAAGCAGCAGTCTCTACAACATTATTGAACATATAGAGTCCATCTTTAAGTATCTCTTTAAGGAGCACAATCCCTGTGAGTTTGTCCCTCACAAGGCAAATAATGGAGTGAAATTCCACAAATATATCATTATCAGCAGTCAACTTAGAAATACTGATGAGACTTTGAGCTATTTTAGGTACTCTTAGAACATTTTTAAGATGCAAGAGTGCCTTTAATAGAGAATCTGTTTATAGAAAAGAATGACCTATATGTGAAATAGCAAGTGACTTACCATTTCCAACCATTAGCTTCTTGTGACCTTCATAGTCAGTCTTCATAGTCAAGTTCTCCAGCTCAGCAGTCATATAATTTGTGGCTCCACTGTCTGCATACCAGCTTAGATTCATAATAGTTTTTTTTTTTTTATGGATTTAGTGTAAATAACTAAGTTACTTGTCGTTTTTTAAGGTTGTTGATAAGCATCATCTGAAGAATAAAGTGGACGGACTCTAATTTTAATCTTAGGTATAAAGGCTAGTGATGAACTTAGAAATAAGAATATTTTTCTCTTTATCAGCCTCATATATTATTTGGAATTTAAAGAATAATTAACAACATGTTGGTGGAAAAAAGTAATCCACGCTCACTGTAGCGCTCCGTCGTATGGCGTCCACGCTGTGGTGTACGGATCCTTTGGATCCACTTCATCTTCTCCCCTACTCCACTGACTTAGTATTTAATTCTGCCCTCTTTTACTACTTGGCCATTATATCTTATACTTCCACTCTCTGGAGTACGAAACTTGTAGATTCATTCCATTTATTCTCCCACCCCACCTACCTAACATCAAAACCTATCCCATTTTGCCTCTCAAACAACCTTTTTTGTTCTTCCCCATTTAATACCCTTCAGTTACAGTATTTTAATAATGACCTATTTCTATTGCTAAAATCACTTATCGAGAATTATAGAATTTACTTTATCAACCATGCTCGCCATTCAACACCCAGTTACTCTATAGGTTAAATGCTACAAGGATTTACTGCCACACCAACCACTCTCCTGGGGACTGATCAAGAGTTTTTCCACATTAAATGCACCATTACTCCGTCACCTACCCTCCTTGACAAATTTTCATCATCTTTTGACCGAACCATGGCCTAACTCTCTGAAAGTCCAAAACATTCTTCCTTTTGCTCTAGTTATCCATATTTTCCTACGCCAAGGTAACACCTTTCGAGCTGGGACCACCAACTGAACCTACAACAAACCTGATCTCTCTGTAATTCTCTTATGCATCTCTTTGTTAAGCTCAGTGTTTAGCACCACTCCAACGTACCCCACCGAATAATACCCATCCTTAAAGCTTTCTTGGAACAATATGGACCACAAAGACTTTGACCTTGACTAACTAGTGCTCCAATCTCCAAACTTCATTGCTCCAGCAACTCATTGGGACTAGAAGCGGATGATGAAGGTGCAGAAGAGATCACACGATGCCCGGCAGTGGATAAGCTGATCTCTAACAAATCGATTTCCAAAAAACTAGTAAGAGCAATTCTTAATAATACCTGGAAAATGGTTATGGAGAGGCATCCTTGGTCAGTGGTGGGTGGGCATCTCATTCTCAAACACAGACCACTTGATGCTCCTTTAGAGGAGATAGACTTCTCCACTACTGAGTTTTGGGTCCAGGCACATAAACCCCCCCTTAATATGGTTACAGTTGTGATAATGCTTATAAAATTAGAAATTATTTTGGCTGAACGCTGGAGGTAAATGATAGATCTGGAAGGATATTTTCTGGAACCAAATGCTTGCGATTCAAAGTAGAAATAAAGGTCAATTCCCCTCTCTTTGTGGGGTTTTCTTTTTTGTAGATAATCCAAGAAGTAAGAGAGCTAAGAAGTTTTGGGTACAGATAAAGTATGAAAGATTATCAGACTTTTGCTACATATAGGCTCATAGGTCATGAGTATCGAGGATGCCTAGCGTCTTCAGTATTACCAATTACAGACCAAGGAGAGAGAACAGTTGCTCTTTATGGAGAATGGCTGAAAGCTGAGCATCCTGCAACAAGTAATTGTTTCACCTTACCAGTAACTATGAACTAGGAGTTTAAAGATATCAACCCATACTCTCAATCTGAACAAGACTTTACCGCACTTAGTGAAGGGGAGACTATTGAGAGGAATGACCCAATATCCTAGTCCAAAGTGCCTAGTTGGTCCAGGAAGAATGTCGCAGCATCCAAACTGAAGTGCAAGGAGCTTAAGGGCTCATCCAACAATACTCATAGAAACAACACTAGAACTATTGAATCACAGAGCTCTATGGAGGAGGATGAGAGACAGGGGAAGGAAACTAGTTGTACTAATGCCAGTGAAAGTGACGAAGGTCTAAGAGCACTAGCTTTCAAGAATAGAGATCATCTTCGAAGGTTAACGTGGATTAACCTTGATATCCATAAGGAGTGCTGGACTGACCCAGATGAGTATGCTAACTCCCTTTCCTATATGCTCGGACCTCCAGTAATACTAGCTTATCAACCCCACCCTGTTATCCTCTCTCCCATCCCTACCATGGATGACTTCATGACTAGTCTCAGCAAGAAGTGTAAGGCCCAGTACTTCACACTTCCATACACTGATGCATACCAGCTAGTTGAGAAGCAGATTGACATGGAAGGACCAGAAATGTATGAGTATTTTGGAAGATCTTTGGAGGTGATTAACCAAAACCCTGAAGAGCATGAGGCATTACAAGCTCCTTTCACCATGGGATTTTATAATTACAGTGAACAGGAAAGGAATTCGGGGGTAGGATATTCTTCTAATAGAAGCACAGTCAGACAAAAGAGCAGAGCTAGGCGAATAAAAGATATGCAGCTGGGAGATGATGCAACAGTGCTTGAGGGTTCGAACAGTGAGCAGGATTTTCGGTTATGGGCTATGGAGGCTTGCCCGGAAAAGCCTCCACAGTCATCATGATCATCTACGCTTGGAATTGTCGAGGGTTAGCCCGTGCCTCGGTAATTCGTCACCTAAGGGCCATGCTGAATACCACTAACACGGATATGCTTATTCTTTCTAAGACAAAAATTCAAGAGGATACCTTGAAGAAGAAACTGAGAGCTGTGGGATTCATCAGTTTCCTCTATGTCCCTCCAATCTGCTTAGCTGAAGGTCTTTGTCTTGCTTGGAGAGAGAGTGTTGACATGGAGCTGATTTACATGAATAAGAATACAATCCACTGCCTGATTTTTTTTTTAATCCCCTAAATTCCCCTTGGTTTTTGTCTGTTGTATATGGCTCACCTACTACTAAAGATCAAAGCATCTTTTGGAATAATTTTGCAGTTATCCAAGACAAAGCCCCAGGGCCATGGTTGGTGATGGGGGATCTGAATGGAACCTTAATTGACAACAAATCGTCACCAAGCACCCAATCTCCAAAATCCTCAGTAGACTTCTGGAGAATGGTGTTAAACATTGGCCTAATTGATCTAGGTGCCCAAGGCAATACTTTCACTTGGTCCAATAGACACCAGGGATGAGCTAATAATAAGGTACGACTAGATAGATCTTTGGCCAATCTGGATTGGAGAATTTTGTTTCATAGACCCACAGTCAGGGTACTTCCTTGCTTATCATCTGACCATTACCCCATCATCCTCAATACTTCTAGCGAAGGAGGTAAGCTGCATCGGCCTTTTAAATTTAAAGCTATATGGGTTCGAGACATTAGAAGTCATTAGGTAGTTCATAGAGCTTGGAAAGCTCGGTCCAACCAGACCCCAATGGCCAGATTTATCCATCGGTCAAATGAAGTTAAGAAAGCTCTTAAGAAGTGGAACAATGAGCAATTTGGAAACCTTCAGTTTAACATCTGGAAGCTTATGACAACATTGGAAGAGATACAAAGGAGGCCTTTCAGTGACATGAATGACTCAGAGGAGAGGGCAATAAGATTGGAATTAGACGAACTACTGAAAATGAGGAATTTTTTTGGCGTTAGAAATCACGTATCAAATGATTCTTTTTTCTTACTACCTTAATTCGCAGGAGATGCAATTTTATTGACTTCATAAAGGACGACAGTGGAAAATAGCTTGCGAATAGGAATGATATTGCTTCAATCTTTCTTGAGAAATACATAAAAGTCTATACTAGAGAGAACACAAGCTGTCCCGAAGACTTAAATGGCCTTATTCAACTACTCATATCAGATGAGCAGAACCAACAGCTTACTTCTATTCCATTTGATGAGGAAATCAGGGCGACCCTGGATGATATCAACCCAGACAAGGCTCCTGGACCCGATGGACTTCCTGGGCTATTCTATCACTCTTACTGGGAAGCCATTAAGTTGGATGTTAGAGACATGGTCCGAGAATTCTTTATATCAGGCACTTTTCACCCCAAACTTAATGAAACCAATATTTTGTTTATCCCTAAATCTTCAACACCTTCAAAGCTGAACGATTTCAGACTCATAAGCTTGTGCAATATTTCTTACAAAATCATTTCTAAGCTTCTAGAGAATTGTTTGAAGCCGCTGCTCCCTGACTTGATTTCTCCATACCAAGCAGCCTTTATAAAAGGAAGAGTTATCTCGGAGAATACCTTGATTATTCAGGAGGTGATTTATACACTCAATAGGAAAAAAAGATCGGGAGGTCTTATGCTAATTAAAATGGATATAGAGAAGGTGTATGATAGAATGGATTGGACTTTCATTTTCACTGCACTTCGAAATTTTGGTTTCTCCGAAACTTGGGTGAATTGGATTATGCAATGTATGTGCACCCCAATCCTCAAGATTCTTCTCAATAGTAATCCATGTGGGCAAATTTCTCTAGAAAGAGCTCTTAGACAGAGTGACCCCATCTCTCCATACGTATTTCTCCTTTGTGCTAAAGTGTTGAGCCGTATCTTGCTAAGGGCCGAACAGAATGGTAATCTGAAAGGGATTAAACTCTGCGGAAATGGACCAAGCTTCAACCATCTTCTATTCGCTGACGATCTTACCCTATTTGGAAGAGCTAAGAAAAAAGAAGCTGAAGCATTAATGAATTGTCTCAATACTTATTGCACATGGTCAGGACAAAAGGTGAACAAAGATAAATCCATCATATATTTCAGTCAGAATTTTGTTGGGAACAAAGCTATGGAAATCAGCAATATTTTTAATATAAAGAGGCTTAAAACGAATTCCAAGCACTTGGGGTTGCTGATGTTTTTCTCAAAAATAAAAACGAAGGATTTTAACTACCTGGTGGAACGTGTCCAAACGAAAGTCACTGGATGGAAAGCCTCAGTCCTATCCAAAGCGGGAAGACTAATTCTCCTCAAATCGGTAGCTGCGTCAATCTCGGCGAACTTCATGATGTCTTTACCGGTCCCCAAGAGAACTTGTGATGTGCTGGATGTTAGGGATATTTGTCCTAAAAAGTAGATTTTCAATTTTACCCTTTTTAGTGTAAACAATTTTCTCTTATATGCAATTATGATATTTGTTAGATTAAACTATCTCAGTTGAATAGTTTATTTATCTGAAAAAGATTCCATGACTTTATTTGTGTATAAAGAAACAAACATGATTAAGTATTAATTATGAGGAGACTTGTTTCTTTATCTAAGTCTAAATTAATTAGTTCATAATCTGTAAATAAAGATGAAATACTTTATTTACTAAAGATTGTAGTGTATGTCTATCACAACGGGAATGTTGTGTCTCAAATCATTGAAGTGTCAGACTTCTAATAGAATCACTAGTACAACATAAATAAGTTATGTGTATTGAACAGGACCAGGTAATATAAAGAATTGGAGTGCCGTGACTCAATTTTTATATTACCACAAACTAGTTCTTAGCATGTAGATCTTAATCCTTGATATTTGACTGGACTTGCTTTCATAGGTTATAGCCTTTTGATTTGTTAAAAGACTAGCCTCTGTGAAATTAGAGGTGAACTTTAGCATATTGGACGTTATAATTTATGAATTGATGGGAACACCAAATAGTTAAGGACATTGTACATTAATGACACTTTAAGGTCTTTCGAGATTCATGGAATAATTAAATCTAAGATCTTAATATTCACTTTGTGAATTAGTTGATAATTTTGTCTAAATGGCCATTGAGAACAAAATTATCGACAATATTATTCTTTGATAGAAAGATAGTAACTTAAAGGTAAATATGTGTTGGAAGTTTATTACGGTAATTTCACTTATTCAACTACGGCATTGTATAGAGATTCTATATGTGGTATAGAATATGCTAGATGAATCGGTTTATCAAGGCTAGTTGATTAAATCTCTATAAAAGGCATCACATTTAATCTAACAGTGCAGTATTGGACCTTTAGTGGAGTGTCCCCTTTACTAATAGTATTTATATAAATACCATAATAAGAGTTATTATGTATTTATCATACTATTGGAACTTAGATTATTTGGATCCATTAGGTCCCTTGTTTAACTCAACAAAGCTCGTTAATTGGTTGGTGGTATTTATGAAATTAGTTTCATGAAACTGTGTAAAATAATGATTCTATACAGAAGCTGGTATTTTTATAAATAAGTTTTATGAGTTAGACATATTTATAAAAATACACTCAAAGTCCAAATTGGAGAACAAGCCCAATCCTAGTTGGACTGGGATTAGCAGTTTTTGGCCCCATATATATAAGATATATGAGAGAAAAAATTGCACAGTAACCCTAGTGTGTTACACGAAAATTAAAGGAAAAAGAACAGACAGAATTCGGCCAAGGCTGAGAGGAGAGGAGAAAAAAAGTTTCCTGCAATCTCAAAGTCTCATCTCACATCCCGGTGTTCCAAAGGATCAAGAAGGTGTTCTTGATCGTTCTCCAACATAGGATTCAACTTGGTGCCCACTCACCTCATCAACCAAGAGCAAGAGCATAGACAAAAAGATCTAAGGTTGGAGATTTGATCACCATTAACAAGGAGATCAAGAAGGAGCACGCTACAAGAGGTAAACCATAATCTTATCTATAGGGTCTATGTATCTAGATTTAATTTATGTTATACAAGATCTTGCAGTTGATATATGCAAATTCTATGGTTATGAAAACTGACTTCATGTAAAAAAATTTTAAAACCTAAATTCGTTGTTTTTCCACTGCGTTCATGATGTGATCATGTGTTTTCTATAGGTTGCATGCATGTATAATTTTTCCTAAGTGTTAGGTCTAAATACCAGTAATGGACTTCTCCTTGAGGGATTTTTGGTGGGGAAAAAGTAGTAACTAGAGCAGTGGAGGACATTAAAGAGTATGGAATATGATATGTACACCAAAATCATGTGGGGGCCTAGGAGTTAGAAGAATGAAGGATATTAATTGTGCTTTTCTAGCCAAGTAAGGCTGGCTCTTTCTAACCAGTAGTTCATTTCTTTGGTCTACTATTGTCAGAACTAAATATTTGAGGAACAAAGATTTTTGGGAGTGAAAGCTAAGTGCTCGAACTTCTGGGCCTGGGAAGGTATCCTTAACTCCAGAGATATCCTTTTGAAGGGCCTCTGTAAGAAAGTCTAGAGATTTTCTCAAATAGACATTTGGCAGGAACCATGGATTCCCTCTTTGGAAGGCCTCAAAACTTTCCCTATTGGGGGAATCTGAAATCAAATGATATGCATAGCTGATCTTTGTACTCTAACAAGTCAATGGAATTTGCCTATGCTGAAGAGAATTTTTGACATGGAAACTACCAAGGCAATTCTCAAAATGCCAACCCCTCCCATCTCTCCTCCAGGTGACAAATGGTTTTGGATGCTTTCTCTGTCTGGATCTTTCTCCGTCAAGTCTGCTTATTTGGTCAACCAGAAGCCCAGGTTTGTATCTAATACCACAACTTCACATACCTTTTGGAATTGGCTCTAGTCCAGCAAAATTCATCAGAGACACAAATTACTTTGGTGGTCTTTAATCTTAAACATTCTTCTCATGAGATAGTTTCTTTCCACTTTTATGCCAATTAATAACAAAATTTGTCCTATTTGCAACTCGGAGGTTGAAACCTCAGTCCATCTCTTTTGGAACTGCAGTTTTACAAGGGCCCTTTGGTTTGATTCTCCATGGACAATTAGAACTGATTCCATGAGCTTGAATCCATGGGAGAGTGGTGCATTAATCTCTAGAATGGTTCTTGCCCTTTATTCAATCGAATGCCACAGATGGAAATTCTCCTATTTGCTTCCATCCTTATTAAGATGATTTGGCACGCTCGCAACTTATTCTTTCATAAGAAGATCAGTTCTAACTTGGAGGAGATAAACAATAGTATTAAGAGACTTTGGCCTGAATACGTCTTTGCTCTCACAACACCCAATGGCCTACCAAACTTGTCATGGTGTCCCCTCCCCCCACCTGGATGGATTAAATTAAATTTTGATGTGGCTATTAGAGAGATGCACTCAGTTATTTCAGTGTTTGCTCGTGATTCTATGGGCATAACTATTTTAGCAAGGACAGAGAGGACTCTCATCACTGATCCGTTGCTTGGAGAGGCTTCAGCTGCCATGCTCGCTATTGATTGTGCTCTCTCTGCAGGCTGGACTTCTTGTATCCTAGAAGGAGATTCTTAGGAGGTCTTCTCCTTCTTCAATAGAGAGAAGCATAATACAAATTGGCACGTTGCAGAGCTACTTAGTGGAGCTAATGGGAAACTTTCCTCACTGGAGTGATGGGCTGCTATGAAGATAAAGAGAACCATCAATTTTGCTACTCATAATTTGGCCAAATAGGCTAATTATTGTAATATTTTTGGTTGTTTATCTCTTTATCTTATCCCTGTTAGTGTGTTGTTTAATTTGTCTGAGTGGTCCTACCACTATTTATAGACTTTTCTTTGTTGTTTAATGTTTTCCCAAAGCTGGACTGGGGACTTCTCCAACAAAAAAAAAAAAAAAAAAAAAAAAAGAACACCTCATATATCATTTCTTTAACGATATTGTTTGGTTAAAACTTGTAATTAAAATTCATGTTTGATTATGCATTTGGAATGGAATGAAATAAGTATTACATTGACCAAAATACTATACTTTCAAAAATAGTCACTACAAGGAATAAGACTTTCGACGACGCACTGAAGCATCGGCAAAAGCATTCAAAACTCATCGGTAAAAGACCGTAGCTAAACGTCACCTACTGACGAAAAACGATATGCATCAGCAAAAGTACATTTTGCTGACGCATCACAGGCTTACAACGACGTGTGTATTCCGTCGATGAAAATCTTGCATCGAAGAAAAAGTGGCTAATTTAGAGTCGTCGGTCAACCATTCGCCGATGCAAAATACGCATCGACAAATGTCAGACTTTTTGCATTAGCAAAGTGAAAAGTTAATAATTAATTTTTTTAATTTAATAAAATATTTGTCGACGCACATTCACTAAATATTTGTTAAAACATTCAGAGGATGTGAGAATTACTAAGAAAATACATTTTTCTTACCAGGCTATTAGAAAGATTAGCTCCTTATTTAAACAAATAAATCCTCTGACATCTCTGGTACTTACATAGTGCATCAAGGGAATTCTTAGTATTAGATGTATTTTCAATCATTCAAGTCTATATCTGTACTTACTAAGTCCATTTCTTACTCTGTCGATTGTTCATCCACACTGTGCTAACACTAGGCCTTGCACCATGGTCATCATGTAGAGTTTGGTATCCAATGTCCTCTGAAGTAAGCTGCTGAGTTTCGGCATTGGCAAGAATGAGAAACCCTTTTTGAGTAGATACAGCCAAGAAAGTCCCTGCTCAGTTAAACCGAAGGCAGGGACGATCCTGAAAGAGCAAAAGACATAATCAAAGTAAGATGAGAAGTATTTTCAATAAATAAACATTCAATTGTGATTGGATTTATAGGTCTAACCGGTAATATGTGAATAGAAACAGATTCGAGCATTCTATTAGACTTGACATCCCAAAATTTTACTTTGCGATTATCCGCAGCAGCCAAAACACCCTGGCATACATGAAAGTCAAGTATTCCTTGTAGATAATCAATCCCTCCATAACGATGCTTGATATCACCCATTGGACTCAGTTGGCATTCCCTATTCTTCTTTGTAACACAAATATACAACTTGGTGCGAAAAAAAGTAGATTAAAACAAGCTAATAATTCTAACTAATCACTACATACAAAATGTATATGATCTATAGCTTTATCTGTTCATACTATAGCTTTATCTTTTTTTTGTGTCTTATTGTTTAATACAATAAACCATAGAGTATTCTTTCTCCATTTTCAGAAGTGGGTCAGAACTTTTTCTTAATTGCATATCTTGGATTTTTGCTTGTTTCTCGTGATTCAAATTTTGAGACACGGTGGATATAGTAGTCTCCTACTGAGAAAAGTTTCTTATGATTTGATTTTAATTGTATTTCAGCTTCAATTAGTTAGGCATATGTCCATAAAATTAGACCAAAGAAAGAAAGTGCTGGAAAGAAGACTTACTGTAAGAAATCTCTTTGCTGCTTCTTCTTTCTCACTGCTCTCGCACTCTTTTGCATGATTATATAACATGGTAAATAAGCATATAAATAAGTGGAATGAAAACTATAGCGAGACTCATAAACTTCTAAAATTAGTTACTTAAGTTGTCATTCATATTTATTTGATCAGTACTATTATTATCATAGTTTTCCTTTTTATTAGTGTGTTCTGTAGTTGTGATTATTAGGAAATATTGGAACAAATATACTTGGACATAGGTTGTCATCTGGATCAAATGACATGAATGCTGGTTGTGAGGGAAAGGAAATTGATCAAGAGTACAATTACAAGCATTTCACCAAAGAAGATGATGAGGAAAATAGTGCTCCTTAATTCAAAATGTCCTATTTCTTGAGAGGTTTGGTTTCATAGTCTAGTTTGTAGGGGTTTCAAAAAGGGGATCACATTCATCAGACTAGAAGACTAGACGTCCTACCAAATTCTCGCTACATTTCCAAAGAACATAGGATGTGGTGCATGTGTAGGTGATTACAACTCAAAGAAGGGATTATCAAAATCACTAAAACCAGCTCTCGATCGAGAAGGCCATGTTGATGTTTTCTTAGCTCGTATGTCTGTGAACATAAATGTTTCATATGTTTAGACTTAGCCTGGCAACAAACTCCTTACTTCTATGTATCATGGAATTTGATTGTTGCTAACAAGGGCAAATTAATTCAGCCCAAATCTAGAAAAGCAACACGATCAATAAACTTTCTGAGTTCAAACTTTAAAGTCCTACTTGTAAAATTGACAAGATTTGTACATCTAGGGACATATGTGCTAATTCTAATGAAAAGGAATAGTAAAATGAAATGGTTTAAAATGAACTCCATCCATTTTCAATTTTACAAATTACGTAAGAGACTTACTAAAATTTGTATCCTGATTGTGTAAATATACTCATCAATAACTAAAAATAAGAAATACTTTTGCTTATTTTCCATCCAACCATAATTAATAGCATATTAATAAAAATGGTCTAAATTACTAGTAATAAAGACAAGATTACAAGCTAATACCTTTTCTCATCATAGTTAATCCTCCCATGACATGTTTCCATTTTTGTTGTATTCGCAGCATAGTAGGGAATTGATTAGGAATTCCAGAACTGATTATGCTTGTCATAAATCCAAGCTTTGACCTTGAAGTCAGCTTGTAAATAGTATAGGTAGCACTAAGAAATAATAAAAACTAATATTGAGTCATCGAATAGAAATATTCCAAATAGATAAATAAAGCGAAGGTAGCCAATATTACCTTACTCGGACAGACAGACAGCAAAAACTGGTTTAGCAGGACTGAAAGTATACTTGAGGAAAATGGATTTCTCAGGAAATGAAAATTCCCAAATCTACGTTAAATCATTCATTTAGTGTCACCACTATCAACATTAAAAAGATGAAAATAGACTCAGTTGAAATAGACTTAGTTATCTTAATGCTATTTTTCCCACAAGTTATGATATATAACTTCTCTCTTTGTTGAGAGAAATTAATATCATCAATAGAGTCATCATTAGTTTTGTGCTGTCAAAGATTACAAATCAGACTAATACTATTTATATCATAAATATAATATATATATATGGAGGACTTCTCAATGGTTACAAATTTTTTGTGACCATGAATGGATACTAAAAAGAGTAGTGATAGCATTAAATTTTTTTGATGGTAATAAATAGCATTAAATTTTTTTGGCCAACCACCAAACTAATCACCACCGTAGGATATTAGATCTAACGGCTTAAACCATTGTAACCATCCATGGGTAAATATTGTTGTAACCATTTAAACCAAACCCATATATATATATATTTATAGGTTGCCAATCTATGTGTAGGTATTTTTTTTTAGCCATTGGATCATCATCTAATAGTGATCTAATGGCTGTGTATAAATAGACGTGCATCATTAATGCTATTTCTCTCTCTTACTTTTTATTATAAAAAAAATATGAATGATAAATTTTCATTGGCAAAAATAATACCTATATATAGGTAAAAAAAATACCTACTGGATTGATGCCCATATTTATAATATATATATAAATATATTATAAATATATATATAATCTACAAATCCAAAAGAGAACTACACTACCTTTAAATATCTCTCAGCACGATGGTCAATATAAGAATATATCTCAATAAGGTCGTTGGAATATGATACTCATGTGGAAAAAATAGAATTTAGATAAAATAACTAAAAATAAATTTCTAAATTTACAGGTAAACAGATATCAAACTTACCAAAAAATTCAGCTATAGAACACCAACAAACTTTTGTAAGTCGTACTGTAGGCAAATCTGAATTATCTGACTTACAATAAGGTCGTTGGAATATGATACTCCTGTAGAAAAAATAGAATTTAGACAAAATAAACAAAAATAAATTTCCAAATTTACAGGTAAACAGATATCAAACTTACCAAAAAATTCGACTATAGGACACCAACGAACTTTTGTAAGTCGTATTATAGGCAAATCTGAATTATTTGACTTACATGGGTATGGGGTGTTCCTTTCCCCACCTCCCAAATGGATATATTGTACTTGTTTTGACCAACTTTTAAAAAATAAATAAATAATTGAGGAAAAAAATAGTCATTAAATTAAAATCAACTTCGATTAAAGAAATGAAAAACAAGGATAGAATCAAATTACCAAGAAGTATGTCTTGGAATGGGTAGAAAGCTAGTGATCCGATCTTGTAAGGTAAATCAGTTACAAAAATAATACATTTTGGAAATGTTCTTAACCCCAATGTTCCTGCTATTAAAAACCACAATCTATTGTTAAATAATGGAATAGCAATAAATTTAAATATTCTATTGTGAGCAATAAAGTAAGTAATACCTACTGTTGTAGGTTCATTAAACCCAAATTCAAGTAGCACATCCCTTCGTGACGGTTGAGAACAATCAGCATAACTACATTATAAATGTAAGCTTAGTATAAACTAAGCATCACCATTTTTGAAACTAAAATCCAAGCGTATACATTTACCTTTTTTTCACAACTGTCAAAGTTTTGTCATCCAAGCTTGGATGTTTAAGCTTGCCATTAAATGAGGGATTTGTCTTTAGAAGATCCTCAAGTTCAATGCAAAGTTGAACTGTGGAAGCCTCGGTATCATAATCACAAACTCTCTCCCCGTAGATAAGCCTTCCTAATTCTTCTAGTTCGGGTTTGGTGGAGAAACTTTTAATCTCATTCTTGTAAATCTCCACTGGTTTTTTGTAATCCTTCCTGCAAATAAAGAAGGAAACAGTAAGTAATAAATCATCAAATAAGATGATTTAAAATAAAAATAAAAAGAAAAAAAACAACCAACCTTTCAATTGCTTCCAACAATTTAATTTTTCGAACACAGAAGAACAAATCTTGTGAGAAGTTATTCTCATCAAAATTGGTAAAGGCACACATGTATTTATCCACTTTCTCCCATTCCCTTTTCTTCAAACACTCTTTGAAATATTCAATGTTGAAGAAAAGTCCTGATTGTCTTTCCAATCTAGCATTGAATTAACACAAACCAAAAGTCTTATTTTCTTATACTAGTAGTACTAAATTAAACTAGTAGTATTGAATATTCACTCAAGCAATGGCAACAATCATAGACTTAGTTGGAGCAATGTGTTAGAATTTGGCTTGTTAGTTTACTTGTGTATGAATATTTAGAGTCTACAGTTGGCTATAAAGAAAGCCTACTGTAATTGGTTTTAATCATTCCAAAAATTAATTCATATTGGTGAGGACCTTTATTCCTAAGGACCTCCATAATTTTATTTCTACCTATTTTCTCATTTATTTCTAGGTTTTTACATTATAGCCCAGATTTTGTATTTCCTCTTATTTGAAGTTAGTGAAGTGGTCAGCAACGCCCCGAGTACGTAGGTAAATTTGCCGAACCTCACTAAATTTTGTGTTCTCTTTTATTTTTATATTTGGTATATTTTGCGCATTTTATGCCTTCATTAATTTCAGTAGCTAGTTAGTAGTTTATATTTAATATTATTTTAGTATTAAATATAAGCATTTAGAGTATTTGTGCTTTTGCTGCACAACAAGTGGTATTAGAAAAGCAGGTTCGTCCTAGGCTTTGTTTGGTAATTATTTGAAATATTAGCAGACATGTCAGAATATTCGTCAATGCCGGCAAAGACAGAGACTGTGACTAGTGCAAAATCGATGTAGAGAAATTTGATGGTCGAAATAACTTCGGCTTGTAGTAGTGCAAGGTATTGGATAGTTTATATCAACAAGATCAGGATATTGCTATGGAAGAAATGAAACTGGAGAAGATGGATGATAAAGAATGGGATGGGATCAATCGTCAAGCTTGTAGTACAATCCGCTCATGTCTTTGTAGAGAATAGAAGTATCCATTCATGAGGAAAACTTCTATAGGTAAGCTGTGGAAGGCGCTCGAGAACAAGTACATAAAAAAGAGCAATGAGAACTAGCTATACTTGAAGAAGAGACTTTTTTGTCTCTAGTTGAAGCCTGGTACGACTATTGGTGACCACATTGATACTTTCAACTAGTTAATTGCAGAGTTGTTGAATTTGGATGAAATTTTCAAAGATGAGGATAAAGCAATGCTGCTGATTGGGTCCCTTCCTGATGAGTTATATTATCTCATATTATGTTACTTCATAGGAAGGAAAAATTATCCTTCGATGAGGTGAGTGTTGCATTGTACAATCATGAGATTCGAAAGAAAGATCAGAAAGAGAATATAGACGTGCCAGCAGAAGCGCTTACAGCCAGGGGACATAGTCAAAGCCATAAGCAAGAGAAAATGGGTAGATCTCATTCGAAGGGACGACCTAGTAAGGATGAATGTGCATTTTGTCATGAGAAAGGGAATTCGAAGAAAGATTATCCAAAGTTACAGAATAAAGGCAAGGGCAAGGCTAATTCTGATGCATATGTAACTGAAGTTAAAGATTATGAGTCAGATTTTATTTTAGTTAGTCAGTCATTGACGTCATAGCGTGATGAGTGGATTTTATACTCAGGTTGCACTTACCATATATGTCCTCACAAGGAGTAGTTCTTCAACTTTGAAAAGCTAAATGGTGGAGTTGTTTACATGGGTAATGATAAATCATGTAAAACAACTGGGGTAGGTTCAATTCGATTGAAAAATCTTGATAGATCGACTATAATTCTGACAGATATTCGGTATGTACCGAAGTTGAAGAAGAATCTCATCTATTAAATTATCCCCAGTATTGTGAATTACTGTACCGCACTTCACTCTTGTCTATTTTTCCAGAACACAGTGCTTACAAAAGTCTAACTTGCAGGTCTTCGCTCCTTGCAGTAAGCCTTGCTTCACCAAACTTAAGAAAACTTTTTTCCTATACATGTCCCAAACGCATATACCATAACCTGGTAATTTCTGAAGCTTCATCATCCTCAGAAATTGCAACAACTGATCCAAAAACTGTACTGCTCTTATAGTAATACAAGTTACTTCTTATTGTACCTTTCATCACCACTAAAGAGCCTGAAGTGACTTTCAAAATTCCATCTCGTATAGACATAGCAAAGCCTTTAGATTCAAAAATAACGTGTGTATCTTTAATTCTTAGGGATCTTTTAGCTACTGCAATGATTCTGCTTCTCTAGATTTTGCTTAATATTTATTTATGGTAAATTTTTTAGCTATTTAAAATTCAAAAAATATCTAGATTATTTAATTCAAATTAATATCTTTTATGAAAAGATATTGTTTTAAATTTTGGATTAATCTATATTTATTTTTTGAATAAGAAAATATTTTTAAACAGAAAATATTATATTTTTCCAAATTTGTATATGTTGAATATTTGTATTTATCACTAACAGATTTTATAAGAAAAATATTGAAGATTACATGTTTAAGAAATTGGAAGATTTGAAGATCAAAATCATCAATTTAATTCCAAATTTTATAATTTAAGTCAGCAGTAGGTAGAGTTTGAGAAAACGACAACAGTATTCCCAGCTAATGTTGTTGAAAATAGTAGTGACACTCTATTGGCAAAGGAGGACAGTGAAGATGAAGAAGAAGTTCCGATCCAAGAGCCTCAACAACAACAAGAATCAATTGCACATAATAGGCCAAGATGTGAAATTCGTAAACCTACTCGATTTGTTGATATAGTGGCCTATGCACTTCCCATTGTAGATGATGATGTCCCTTCCACATACAAAGATGCAGTCAAAAGTTCAGAAATTGAACAGTAGAAGAAAGCAATAGAAGAAGAAATGCAGTTTCTTTGGAAGAATAAAACTTGGGAGCTAGCTCAACTACCGAAGAACAAGAAGGCAATTGGGTGCAAATGGGTATATGCAAAGAAAGAAGGATTTCTCGATAAGAATTATTCACTTCAAGGCAAGATTGGTAGAGAAAGGCTATGCTCAGTTGAAAGGAATTGATTACAATGAGGTATTTTCTCCATTCGTTAAACATTCCTCCATTAGAATATTGTTAGCCTTGGTAGTGCAGTTGGATCTTGAACTAGTTCAATTGGATGTGAAAACTGCGTTTCTACACGGTAATTTGGAAGAGGAACACTATATGTCTGAGCCAGAAGGATTCAAGATTGCTGGAAAAGAAAATTGGGTTTGCAAACTAAAAAGATCGCTTTATGGGCTGAAACAACCATCAAGGCAGTGGTACAAGCGATTTGATCGGTTTCTGACGGGTCAGAAGTACACAAGAAGCAAGTTCGATAGTTGTGTATATTTTCGCAGGCTACGAGGTGAGTCTTTTATTTATCTATTCTTATATGTTGATAGCTTCGAAGAGTCAAGAAAAAATTGAGAAGTTGAAGACTCAGTTGAATCAAGAGTTTGAGATGAAGGATCTCGGTGAAGCGAAAAAGATTCTTGGTATGGAGATTAGCAAAGATAGAGGAAGATGCAAGGTTAGTTTGACTCAGAAGTAATATCTGAAGAAGGTATTACAGGGTTTCGGTAAGACTGAACAATTAAAACCTATTAGTACACCGCTTGCTCCTCATTTCAAGCTTAGTGTGTCTTTGTCTCCGAGTACAGATGTAGAGCGAGAGAACATATCACAAGTTCTAGATTCAAATGCGGTTGGTAACTTGATGTATGCGATGGTATATACGAGACCTGACATTTCACATGCAGTTAGAGTTGTGAGCAGGTATATACATGATCTAGGTAAAGATCATTGGCAAGCTGTAAAATGGATTCTATGGTACTTATTGAAGACTTGCATATATTGTTTTGGTTTTTGAGCGGGATGATAGACTTAGTCAGTGTGTGATTTGTTATGTTGATTCTAATTACGCTGGTGACTTAGATAAACTTTGATCAACTACTGGATATGTATTCATATTTGCAAGAGCACTAATCAGCTAGAAATCTACTTTGCAATCTACAGTTACTTTGTCTTCTATAGAGACAGAGTACATGGCAGTTACAAAGGCTGTGAAGGAAGCTATTTAGTTACAAAGATTACTGGAAGAGTTAGGAGTTATTTAGATGCATGTCTGTATTTATTCTGATAGTCAGAGTACTATTCACTTAGCAAAGAATTTAGTATACTATGTAAGTACGAAGCATATTGATGTCCAACATCATTTTGTGCAGGAGATTATTGATGAAGGAAAGATACTACTTCAAAAGATTGAGACTGCTGAGAATCTTACAGATATGATGACTATGGTGGTGACATCGATCAAGTTTAATCATTATTTAGACTTGATCAACATCCTCCAAGTTTGATGGCGCCTTTCGGCGCATAAAGTGGTGTTGCTGTCATAGATAAAGGATATGGAAAATGGAGAAATTTGGGTGGGACCTGCTAACTCGCCAAAGTAGAGATTGTTAGAATTTGGCTTGTTAGTTTTTGTAATTGTTTTGCACTTTATCCCGCATCGCTTGTGTATGAATATTTGGGGTGTACAGTTGGCTATAAATAAAGTCTACTGTAATTAGTTTTAATCATCCCAAAAATTAATTCTTATTAGTGAGGACCTTTATTCCTAAGGACCTCCATAGTTTTATTTTTACCTATTTTTCCATTTATTTTTTGAAGTTAGTGAAGTGGTCAACAACACCCCAAGGACGTAGGTAAATTTACCAAACCTTGCTAAATTTAGAGTAGTTATGGTTCTGCTGCACAACAAAATGACTTTGATTTAACAGGAAAAAAAAAATAATGGTACTGAATTCATGAACACACCATCCAACACTAGTACTGAATTCATGAACACACCATCTGAATAAGGTATATACATGCAAGATGAACACACCATCCGAATAAGGTATATACATGTATGAATCATATCTTAAAAATAGAAGCACCAACTAGTTTATAGATATAGCTTAAGTGTAAAAAAAATAATTTCCAATTTAATTTCCTAAATCTTGAAAGAAACCGATTCAAGATAGAAAGAAGTCAAGTAACTTACTCGTGCATTGTGTCATGAAAATTGCATTCATCCAAAAATTGGAGAACCTTGAAGACGATTTCCTTGTATAATCTCGCGTCCACCATAGCTAGAGTTTCAAGGTATGTATCATCCTTCAAAGTATAGAAAATAAACCGGCAAATTCAAATCCGAGTTTAATTGTATGATAATAGACTAAAATCAGACATTAAATTGTGACGATACCTTCCCTTTCTTCTTTTTGCGCCAAGAACGAGAGCGAAAAGACTACGAATCTTGCAGAGCGAAAAATCTTGCAGAGGAAAAAAAAATGAAGAAGGAAGAACCATCTCAACGGCTTATATACTTATATATAAGCTTCCACCACGTTCTTTATTTTCTCTCCTCTCTTTTTTCCTCCTTTTTAGGCTATTTTCTCCAATAAATGAAATTTATACAAAGTCAAACGCTAGATTGAAATACAAAAATTTGAATAAAATTGCGATTGCTACCCTTTAATAATGAGAATTGCACTCACTATACCAGTTATTGCACATGGAGATAAATTTAGGACGCGATGATGATTGCACTCACTGTACTAGTTGTTGCACGTGGAAATAAATTTAGGACGTGCTACATCGTCATTAATATTATTATTATTACTATTACTATTATTATTTGATGGTTGCTATTAATCTCTTAATAAACTATCATTTTCATATTTGTAGTTAAATAGCATCATTTAATTATCAAAATTTTCTTACTCATTTATCATCATTAATTCTTAACCCCTTTATAAAATAATCTCTATTACTCAAAAAGCCGTAAATGAAAATACAAAGTAATTCAAAGGTAATTATAAATAATGGGTAATTATATTTTTTATATATTAGATTTTGACTGTTTGTTCAGTTTATACCTTACATTTGCATTTTGGTTGTTATTAACATTGACTTTCAAATTGAGAATTTGAAATAAATTTATACTTTGTATGGGTCAAATACCAAATTGATAAATTCTTTTATAAGTAATATTTAATTTGTAGGTTTTTGCATTTTTCAAATTCTTTTTTTAATATTTGTTCTTTTAATTATTAATTTTAATTAGTTTTAAAGTTAAATTTAATTAAGTATTAAAATATATGTTAAATTTTAAAAAGATATTTTGGTAAACTTAATAATCAAAATTAGTGTTTGACCTATAAAAAATATAAATTTATTACAAATTTTTAAATCTGAAAGTCGATGTTAATAAAAACTAAAATGCAAAGTATAAACCAAACAAACATTCAAAATGTATAACTCTTTTAATAATTTCTCTCTCCATATTATATAATATATATCCCTTTTATTAAAAACTCTATCCACCCTTCCTCTTACTTATCTTCTATCTCTATACCAGCTTCCCGCCATGTTGGACTATTATTTATCTCCTCTTTCTAAAAGGAGCATGAATAGATAAATCGAATATATGTGAACTGAGTAAGCCTTTAATATAACCTTGATTTTTCTCAGACTAATATCAAAGATGGATGATCCTTCTTTGTGGCCTCATCATGTATTACTTTGTTTTTCTTTTTCTTTTTTTCTTTATTTTAATAAACAACAAATTAAAATGAAATACATGTCATTATTATATGGAAAAACTTTCCTTATTTATCATGGTGAGAGCATTATTAGTTGGACAAAGAAAATTGTTCTTGATAATGTTGTTTAGGGTTAATTTTGTTATCGAATGAGTCAAAAACAGGTGGGAAGGTTTTTTTAAATAATAAAATATAATAAATTCAGAAAAGGTGCAACAAATAACAATAATGCTATCAAATAAAGTAGAGAGAAAAAAAAAATCAAAATACTATCACTCAATTCTAAAGCAACAGTACCATTGAGAAATATGACTCTTCAAACTTCCCTGCCCCAAATTATTGTAAAGGAAACCAGCGATCAATTTCATCAACGATCTTACTAAAATAATGGGTACTTCTATGTTCAAACTAAGTTGAAAATATTGATGGCGAATCAGTTTCCAATTATAAGAAATTTGTATATGTACACATTGAAAGCATGAGTATTTTGCAATCTACAGACATAACCAGGCGTCTAATTATATATACAGCACCATTCTTGGCCTCTTGGTAATATAAGAGGAGTGAGGCCGTTCAAGTTAATCCCAATCGGTTGACACCTTCGGTACATTTCGACCTGAAGTAACTTAGCTGCTCTTTAGAAGCAAGGCAAATTACCTAGCAGTCGCTGGAGGAACTCCTTCTTTGAAAAGAATATTTGCAACTGGAGGTGGAAGCCAAGCAGCACTGCTTCCAGACTGGCCATCCTGACTACTATCGTCATGTCGAGCTGAATTTCTCCGGCCCTTCTTTAGCTTTGCGTTCACACTTTGTCCAATGAATAAGCTGAGCTTCATGGCTGTAAACAAACCAATTGCAATCACCAGCGGCCTCACTGCCCAGTGAAAATCCTCGATATGTTGATACTTCTGTACTACCCCAGGACAAGTATCGAAAGACACCAGTTCCACTTCAGTTGGATCCGCTAAGAAGCTATTACGTTCGTCTCCAAGCACAAACCTTCCAGGAAAGGTCACAACAAGACAACCATTTGGAAGGACTTGCGAGATCCTGCCAGTGGCCCAGGCTCCTCCACTCTTACGAGGCCATTCATATCGAGGAGCACGAACATTTTCCTTTAGCCTCACAAATTGTCCAATGTAGTAAGCACTTGATATTTGGAGATTGGATAAATGTCCTCTCCAAAGTATCTCTAAACCAATAAATCCAACAGTAACACTTCCATCTCGCTGTATAGAATGAAGAATTCCAACAGAAGAGTGTTTTCTGCTGGATCCCTTCAAGCACACCCAATCACCCATGGCAAAGCCAGATGTGACCCTTTCAACTGTAGAGACGAGTACTCTAACAGGGTTCCGTACACCAGGTATTTTCACTAGAACATAATCATCTCTGTCAGAATTTCTTTCTAGACTAACCACAGTACCTTCAGGGACATCCATGGTTTGAGGTTTGCATGCATTCAGTGGCTTCCTTGAGCGTACAGCATCACCAAGTAGAAGATGATCTTTTGAGAGATACCATGCTGTGTGACTACCAGTACCTGATCGTCCTGCAAGTGTGCTGCTCCTGGAACCAAACCATTCTCCTTCACTGTGAATAGCATTCTCTGAGCTGCAAGTTCAGTTATAAATAGTCAACATGTGACCACAAAGAGAGAAATTCTGACTGGAAGAAAAGCTTAATATTTATATACCTTTCAAATGCATGTAATATATCAGCTATTAAAGGGCGATTACGAAGATCATACTCAAAGCACCCGCGAACAACGTTCTCAATGGCAGGAGGCAAACCACTTGGCATTTGTGGCTTTTCTTGCTTGATAACAACAGAATAATATATTTCTTCGTATGACTTCCCAAACCAGGGTGGAAGACCAGTCAACATCTCTAGAAAGCAACAGCCAAAACCCCATGAATCTGTCTCAAAAGATATAGGACCCCTCACTTCTGGTTCCCACTGTTCTGGAGCCATGTAGTTTGGAGTTCCAAGTCTAAGAACCATATCCGAACTAGATAGTGGAATCCCAAGAAGCAGATAAGGGATCCCAAAATCTCCTAGAACTGCTTCATCATTTTCATTTAGAAGAATATTAGAAGGCTTTAGGTTCAGTACCAGAGTCCCTATTGAATGCAATTCTAGAACTCCTTTTGCTAACCCTATCCCATACCTGTAAGCATTAGAGTTCTAAGGTTATGCTTTTTCTGACGACATGGTAAACTATATGAAGAATAATTAAGAATAATAAACCTTAAAGCATCAGAAAGTTGAAGCTTTCCACCCTTGAGCCGAGCTACTTTATCACCTACCGATCCCTCATAAACTTTCATAGCAAGGCCGATCTGCCAATAAATTTTCACTATAAGCTTACACATCATCAAGAAACAACAATCTATTAGCTCAGTATGAAAATACATAAATACAATTTGAAGAGAACTCCAAGTTTACTTTTATGACATTCACCTTTCCGTCAATAATCGAGATACCATGGAGCCAACAAACGCTACGTAACTCTCTACACTTAAAAAATAGTTCTTCAAACTTATCTAGAAACTTCTGTGTGTGGTCCTTGTCCAAGGGGTGTAACACCTTAACAGCCAGCTCATGATATTCATCAAAATCATGAGATGACTGGTGATGAGTGGCTAATGAAACATCACCGAAAGGGCCTCGGCCAACTCTGTACTTAAGTTTCAATGAGGCAGGATCAATCCATGGACCAGTTGGAGCAGGTGTAGCCACAACAGTTATAAGGTGATCAGGGTCTCCTTCAAAGAGCTCATACTCAAAAGAAGTTACTGGCTTTGTTTTTCCAATCTGTTCAGCCATTTTTTTTCCCTACCGGTGAAAGAATAAGTATTCAATTCAGGGTGATATCAAATTGAATTAATAATAATTATCCTGTGAAAACGACCTTCATAGCAATAAAATAAAAACAAATAAATAAAAACAACTTTGAAACTCGCTGTGAACATGGGTTCTAACTTCTACCCACAAAGCATACAATCAAATCAGGGAACTCTATTAATTCCTTACAAAGAGATCATTCCCAATAAATCCTAAACTGAAAATTGCCAAAATCATCTATTTATCACAAAACCAACTTTCTTAATTAACAAAAACAAAAAAAAAAATGCTCAAACCCACCAAAATCAATAGCTTATAAAGCTAGATCATGACAATTTAGGACTAAAAAGTAAGTCAAGTAACGGAAAAGTCAAACCCATTTGGTTAATGAGAAAATTGAGAAATTAAAAGGTACATGTATATATATATATATATATGCGTTTCTGCACAAGTTAGAGTTACACTCGACTACACAAATACGTATTTAAAGAAAGTGAAAGCTTGATTCTTCAAAAACTCATGTACAGCAAAAGGGTAAAGAAAACAAAAGTTTACTTTCTTCCTTTAAATTCTCCAAGTTTCTCAGCAACCAAACACATACATACAAACATAAACAAACTTACCAGTATTGAGAGAGAGCCTCTAAGACCTCAGGCCCCGACGACGAAGAGTTCAAATAATGACCCAGAAATAAGAAATTATTCCTGGTTTTTTTCTTTAAATTATTATTAACTTCTTCGATTTCTGCGAGTAGTGGAATCGAAGAATGAGAGGGAGTTACCCAAGGGAGCACAGGATATCAGTGCACCCGGTACTTATCTGAACACCATCCCAAATCAAGACGACTCCACCGTGGAAGCTTAGATTCTGACATGTGTCTGTAAGAGTTCCAAGTTGTGTGACGCGTGTCAGGTTTACATACCTTCGAACTCCCAGCCTAGGTGACTTCTTTTTTCTTAAATCTGTTTTTTTTTTTTCCTGAGAGGTTGGAGATATTTGTGGAGGACTTGATGGGGTTTTTCTAATTTGTCTTTGGTTAGTGTTTATTTTCCGTTTTGCTTTCTTTTCATAAATGGAGGAAAAGAGAATAATTCTTGTCTTGAATTATTTGTAGATTACTATATTAAATTCAATTTTTCGGATTCTTTTTATTTTCTTTTACAGAACCATTATTACCTTTTTTGTCAGATTAATGCTACATACTAAACACTGTGTGATATGTCAGATTTTCACCGAAAAATGGAATGACATTTTTAGTGAATTTCTTAGTGTAAGATCTAATATATTAATTAAATTTTTCATTGAAAAATGAACATTTTTTGGCACTTAAGATGCCCATAATATTACTCCTTTTGTCATATTGTTATTTCTTCTTTAGTTTAAAAAAATATATAATGTGTGGAAATTCATTCTTTTCAGGTTAACAATCTGTAATTGATCGTAATAGGAACGAAGATAAACAAGATCTCTCTTTTTTTGTACTTTTACACGTCTACCTACGCAGTTAGGGTACAAATTTTAATAAATCTCTTTCATAATTAGTAAAATTAGAAATAGATGACTCAATTATTGTTATTTCTTTTCATTCTTTTTTAAACCACGTCTTTTTACTATTTTCATTATGGATTAGTACATATAATGTCCATGTACAAGTGTCAAACCTTGTATTTGGTCCTTCTGAGTAGGACTATCAACTCGGAAGTCTTATGATCGTGTGGGCATTTCTTCATTTGGGTTGAACTAATTTGCATTTAATAGCAATAACCAAATTCCAAAGATACATAGGAGTCGGGGGTTTGTTGTTAGGCCAAGTCTAATACATGAAACATATATGTTAACACGCATGTGAGCCAAGAAAACTTCAACATGAACTTCTCAATTGAGAGCTGGTTTTTAGTGAACTTGATTTATCCCTTCATATGCACCACAGCCTATGTTCACAGGAAATGCAGAGAGAATCTGGTAGGACGGCTAGTCCTGCCGTCTGATGAATATGATCCCCTTCTCCAAACCCCCCACAAACTGGAATATGAAAGCAAACCTCTCAAGAAATGGGCCATCTTCAGTGGAGGAGCACCATTTTCTTCGTCGTCTTCTTTAGTGGAAAGCTTGTAATTGTACTCTTGATCAATTTCCTTGCCCTTATTAACGACACTCATGTCGTTTGATCCAGACGATAACCTGTGTCCAAGTCTATTAGTTCCAATATTTCCCAATAATCACAAATACACAACACGTTACTAAAACGAAAAACTATGAGAAGAATAGTACTGATATGATAAAAAGTGAATGACAAAATAAGAAACTAGTTTGAAGAGTTTTTCTCAGTCTAGCTACACTTGCCACGCTGTTTTAATAATCATGCAATAGAGAGACGTGAGTAATGGTTAAAAAAAAAAGGGAAAAAGAAAAAGAAGAAGAAACAAAGAGATTTCTTACCCTGAGTCCTTTTTCCAAGCAATACTCTCTCTCTTTGGTCTAATTTTCTTCAATGGTGAATGGTTGATGGACATGTGCCTAACGAATTGAAGCTGCAACACCATGAAAATAAACACATAAGAAACTCTTATAGGCAGCAGACTACTACATCCATTAAGTCCCAAATCGAATCAGGATAAACAAGCAGAAACCAATGATGAAATTGGCTCCGTTTGGAACTTGGATTTTTGGAGGGAAAGAAAAAAAAATTTAAGGATTTTATTTTCTCTTGTTTGGATTAAAACAAAAAATATTAGGGCCTGTTTGGTACGGGATTTGAAAATAGATGATTTAGAAATGATATTTTTAAATAGAAGATCTAAAAATTGAGTTGAAAAATATGTTTTTGAAAATGTGTTTGGTTGTTGTATTTTATTATTATTTTTTGGATGAAAAAGTTTGAAAATGTGTTTGGTAGTATTATTTTTAAATAGATATTTACTT
>JXTC01000087.1:374558-518683 GCA_002914845.1 Trema orientale | reverse complement strand
AAAACGTCAATTTGTCATTTTCAAATTTTCGGATTTTTTTGCCAAAATTTCCAAATCTCATATTCAAAAATGGGCCATCAAACACGTTTTCATGGACCTGTTTTAATTTTGGTTATTTTGAAATCATAAAACTGAATTCAAAAAAATACCAAACGGCCCTTAGAAATTTTGTTCAAAAAAAGTAAGAGTTTGATTTGATGTCAATTTTTAGTCTATAAAACTTTTACGTTACTTATTATAACTAAAAGTGTCAAAATAAAGTTCTAAAAACTTTTGGGAAAAGTATTTTCTTATTTCATTTTTCTATGACTTTTCCCTCGCAGATTTTTTTCCCAACAAAATCCGGCTTCCAATCAGAGGAAAATTTGGGGTACTCGATTCGAAGAACATGCGGTAAATGTTGTTATATAGAAAGATAAAGACACAAGAAAAATAGATAAAGGCCATGGTGTCCAATATAAGCTTGTCAACTTTTTACAAGTTTAAAATATCATTATTTTCATCATTGAATAAACAAATGCAAGAGTAATCACTTCAAGGTATGAACAATAACATTATGTAATTTTTGCAAACTAAGCAGCCATAAGTTATTGATTCCTAATTTAGTTTATTTCACATATAGTTCATAGAAAAGGGGAAAAAAAAAAGATCATTATAAAAACTACCTGATCACCTTCTTTGATTCCATAATTTCGAACATGTGCTTTGTCATTAATTAGTTTCTGACCATCATAGCATAAGCAGAAGTGTCCCCAGACTAATGACCTAATTAATATACACAAATTAGTATTAGTCTCAAAAAGATTATGCTTAACGATTAAAACTCTTGCTTAATAATAAACATTCGCTAATATTATAATTTTTGTTAATTAATTAAATTCTAGCCGCAAGATCCTCACCATGATATATTGTCTTGAGCTTCTTTAGACGATGAACTGAAAACTTGTTCTATCCCTTTTTTAAGTTCTGCCACAGTAGCATTCTTCACTACAAGCACATCTGTTAAAAAAAACCAAAATATTCAAACCAAAGAAAATATAAACAAAAAATAAATAAATAAAATAAAATAAAATAACAAAGAGCTATCTACCGAAGGCAGAGCCATCGAGCTTGAGAACAGAGAGCTTGAGATACTGAAGCTGAGGAAGCTTCTGGTACGAGTTGAAGCTCCGTACACTATCACGACCATCAACGTCGTCGTTTCGTTTCAGAAGATAACCCAAACACCGCATCTCTATCAAAACCTTGAGACTATTAGCGCTAACTCTAACGTCGTGATCAGTACCCCTGTTGCTTCGCATAATACCCAGTTCAGGCTTGAATTCTTCTCTTCTATCTCTCTCTCAAAGAGAATAACGAAGAAGAAGAAGAAACCCTAGATTTCTTTTCAAGCTCAGTAATGGCGTCCTTGGTTAGAAAATTTTTACAGAGAAATTAATTAGATTTGGGGAAGAAGATGAAACTGGAGGGAGTGAGACCGAGAGGGTTTGTTTGGGTTAGAGGGCTTTGAAATCGGAGACCGTTGCGATTCTCTTGAGAATTTGGGCTTTGGGGACTTCGTTATTGTGTAGTCGCGGGAGCAGATACTCGCGCGTATATGATGATTTGTCTTACCGTTATAGGGTTAGATTAGCGCGTGCTGTAATCTCAAACTCGCGTTGTAGTGAGCTATTTTACCGAGTCAACGGGTAGATTTTCTGCTCTCGGGCCGTATTGGGCTGGTTTGTCAGTCAACAGAGAATGCGTGTTCTTTTTAAAATATTAAAAAAAATTTAAAAATGAAAAATCTGCAAATTTCCCCTTTTCCGGCCAAGACACAGAAAAATAAAAAACGAAATAGCAAAAATTCTTTCAGTTTTNAAAAGCCAAATCTGAAGCTAAAACCCAGTTTAATCTTCCATTACAAACGAATGTCGAAATGGGTTTATTCCAAAATTTCAAATCAATGGCTTAAATGGTTCCAAATAATCCATAGAAACACAAATGGGTACGTACCAGCACAAGATTTGATGGTGTGGATCTTGAGGAGCAAGACGAGGACGCTGGCCAAGTGGGTCATATCTCCGGCGAATCTGAATATATTCATCTTCTCCGATTGGATCTTCCCTCCGATCAAGCTTGATCACTCCGGATCTGTTGACCCGTTTCGAAAATGGATTTGAATTACCCAATTAAACAGACCCGGAATCGATTGCTCTTTACTGTTCGCTTCAGCTGGGATTTCTTTTTTTTTTTTCTTTTTTTTTTTTTTTTTTTTTTTATAAATATGAGACGTTATCACAAACCTGAGAAAAGGGGGTCCAAAATCATGTGGACTATTGTTAACATTTTTATGTGTACATACTACATAGTCTCTTGCTTTGCTAAACAAAAATATAAATGTAGAACAACGCATGTGTAAATATAATGTCATGCATTTATGCTTAGAAGATAAAAGCAAAATTAGATGGGATAAACTAATTAAGGGTATGGAGCGAGAGAGAGAGAGATAAAGATATACCATACGTAATCGATTACCATCAACCCAAATTTAGAAATAAAAAATATTACTTTACCGGAGTGACTCGTGATATTAATTTACGTACGTAAGTCCAATCCATGCAATTGCAAGAGCCAAGCTTTAACTTTGAAGTTGAACTGGAAGATCATATGAAGAAATCTGAAAAAGGTGATATATATATTATAATAATAATATGCATGAGATTTTGTTTTTGAAAGTGATATTGGCGTGGCTCAATCTGATATATGGATCCCTATGCGTGCTCATGTATTTGCATAAATCCATCCTCAGATTGAACCTTGCCAACATCGCTTCCTTGATACTTCACTTCTTTTTGAGCTAGTTATTAATTGAAGGAGAGGCAGAGAGTCGGAGAGAGGAAAAATCATGACATGGTTTTCTACTTCGCAACCCAAAGTCGCTTATTCTTTATAATACGAGGCTCCGACCAAGGGCACTAAAAGCCTGTAGAAAGGTCTGGTAGAGCCCTTTTAATTGAGACCAATTTACAGCCTAAAAGTCTGATATTATGGATAAAAACCTATTCAAAATGGGTCCATGTTAGGCCATGAGATATACCTTTATGGAAAATTAGGGTGTGTCTTTTTTTTTTTAACATTTCATTTATAAAATGTTCGTTGTTTTTTATATAGCTAAATGACTGTGTATGTATTTATTTTTACACATGTACTATATATCAGCTTAATATATGTATTGGATATAAGTTTTTACACTTGATAGATCCATATATCGATCATTTTGTTGAAGAAAAATGGACATTTACGTAAAATAAGCCTAATTTATAAACTCTTAATATATATATTAATATATCGGTTATTTTATTAAAGCATTCAAAAGATTGACATTTACTTAAAATAAGCTCAAAATATAGTCATTAGCTATGAGACCATGCCCTTTTTCTCCTAATCTTTTAGAGGTCTGAATATGACATGTTTTTATACAGTACACGGTAAGTACTGTGCTTTGGTAGTAGGTAGTGGAGATCATGAATTAAGTTAATTGGTTGGTACTTTGAAATTATTATGAAGTCCATCTTGCAGTGTAGCGATTGTGATTTTGTGACGTCTCCGGCCATATGACTCGGGCCTTGCCTGCCACTACTTAGACAAAGAGGATAATGGTGAGTGATTAATAGTGTAAATGATACAAAGTTGATATTGCCATGAATTCTAAATTGAGCATGCAAATGTTACAATATTTAGCCCTAGCCGCTAGATTGGAAGACCAAACCTTATCTCATGGCTCCTAATTGTAGTCTTAATTTTGTGTTGCTACTTTGTCGAACTCGATGCATACTCCGTAAAAGAAGGGAAAAAAAAAAAAGAATCTACATTGTGCAATGTTAATTTGCTTTATATGATGTGTTCATAGGTAGTGGCGCTATTATTTGCCCTGTAAATGGTGAAGTAATGGTGGTGATATCAATAATTCGTAACTCATAAGGCATCTCTAGCCTAAAAATACGGATATAAAGTCTAAAGGTGTCCCTCCTATCAATTAGAGATATTGACCTAAATATTCATTCCTTAAGTTGGATGCATTGACAATCGTTTCAAATTCTCATTTATAACTTAGTTTGCCATTCAAAGATTCGCCAACTGTTGCTGTATGTATTTAACTCTCTTTTCTTTTCTCTTGATATCTTAGCTAACCATAAAGTAAAGAAGTTGTACATAGTTTACATATATGTTTGCTTAGGGGTGGATTTGAACTGATTTCGTTGGATTAATCTCATTTTCAAACTATATATTATATTAGAAAAGATCCTACTTTTTTTGATAATAACATAGAGAAAATGTTATAAATTGACCTTATATTATTATTTTTTTGGTTAACTGCAAAAAAAAATAAAAAATAAAAAAAAAAAGAGATCTCTAAAGTTTGTCCTTTCTACAATTTAAATCATGAGTTTTGATTTCTGCAAAAGAAAATACCTCCATATTTTAGAATTCAAAAAATTTGTACCCTCTACCCATATTTGGACAAAACTATTCCCAAAAAATTGCGAATCTAGACCTAGATAGTTTCAAAAAGTAAAGATATTTACAACAAAAAACATCGTTTAGATTAGCATAAAGTGGGAAAAAGGGGAATGAATGGTACGAATTTTTTGAATTTTAAAATATAGAGGTATTTTTTTGTAGAATCCAAAACTTAATGTTTAAATTACAGAAAGGCCAAACATGAAGATATTATTTTGCAGTTAACCCTTTTTTTTTCACAAACCCTTTGTGTTTTATAAAATATGGGGAAACTCTGTTAAATTTAATATTCTCTTACAAAAACTCTTGTAATTTGATTATTTTTAAAATTCGGTATTCTCATATAAATTAAATTAGGAAAGTTAATAAGAAATGAAAAAATTACCCTACATTTTTACTTTGTGTTTAGATACATAAATAGTTATTTTGAAACTATTTTATCGCTTGAGAAGTCAAAATGTTATTTGGAAACTAGTGTAGATAATTCTTAAATTTATTTTAAATCTAATCTACCATTTACTAACGGTAATTTTGATCAATTTTTCTAATTTTAGTAATATGAGGAGGTTGAATCTCAAAAATAGTCAAATTACAAGACTTTTTATAATAAAAAATTAAATTTAAAATGGTTTTCTCATTTTTTTTTTTTTTTTGAGTTTAGGATTTTCTCATATTTCATAAAATACATGTGGTTTCTTAAAAATAAATATAAAATACAAGGTTATTTATTTTACAATGTTTTCTCAAATAACATATTTGTTTTTCTGAAAAACAAATATTAATTTGCTTTTATCGATATAGATAAATTTTATAACTAGCTAAACGTGGGATGAGAAATAAACGGTTATTGATGTGGATGTCATGATGCAGATATTTTATAAAAAGTAATTTAAGTACATAAAAATTATTTGTACCTAAAAAATTAAATTTATATATAGGTGTTATTATACGGGGTCTTTTTGATAATTAGGTGCAAATATTATTCTAACAAGCAATATATAATTGTTAGAAAAATGGTTTGAAAAAAATCATTGTTAATAGCCATTTTAAGGCATGGGTGAATGAAAAATTGAAACCCAAAGTGAGGAGGTTCTAGAATTGAATTTGTAACATACAAGAGTTACAAAATTCATTTTGGACATTTATTAGGCCTCATAAAGTTGAGGTAACAGCCAAACGTTTTTCAGTTTTTCAACCATATTTATGGGCTATTGCTGTTATGTTGTAACAGACAAACGTTTGTCAGCCATATTAATAGGCTGTTATGTTGTAACAGAAAAACGTTTTCAGCCATATTAATGGGATGTTAATGACTTGGTTCCCCCATGAACACTGTAAAAGGAAACCTTCTCCTTCACTCTTAGACACCAAGACACCAAAATATTTATTAGCCTATTTCTCTCTTCCATTTCTCTCTGTGGCAGTTAAGAAAAGTTAGTTAAAAGTTAGAGAAAAGTTAGTTAGAAGTTAGAAAGTTTGAGTTTTTGTTCTTTCTTATAAGAGTGGTTAAGTTCTCTTGAGTTCTGGTGATAGAGTTTGGGCATTGCTCAGTTCGTTGTGAGTAGCAAGTTGGTGCGACGTTGCTATTGGTAAACCGTTTTGTCCTGGGAAACAGACGCAGAAGCTATTGACATTCCTCTAAGCACCCCGGTGAGGAGGCGTAGCTGTTTTAAGGAAATTGTGTGAAACACAAGACTCGATTTGGTTTCCTTAAACTCCTTTGTTATTTTGGTTATTATAATCATAATTATTATTATAGTAAATAAATTGTGATTTATGTTGTTACAATAATTGTTACTATTCAAGTTGTAGCTTAATAATTTATTACATCATATGTTATAACAGTTTATTGTTATATTTTCATTTCTAGATATATTATTACTTGCAGTAGTTAATTTTATCTAACAATCTTAAAACAGTTATGTGTCTTTTATGTGTTATTACTTTATAATAGATCTGGATTTATATATTGTGATTGGAGATATCTCTTTAATAAATTGTGATAATTAAACAATTACAATTTAGACAAGTTCTGTCTAGGAGGCTAGATTTTAAGTGGGACCGTTTGTGACCCCTCCGTGGTCTTTCCTGAGAGTTTGTCTATTGAGTAATATTTGATTATTGCTGTTTATTTCTAGAAAAAGAAATCTCATTGGATTTGCTATTCTTGTCAGAAATGGCAACTGAATCAAACAATCCTACTATGGCCCATGTGCCTGCTCCTGTTGTGGCTCAAATGCCAACCCCTGTTGTGACTCCGGTGGTACCAGCAGTGCACCACGGAGAGAAGCCAGAGAAGTTTAATGGGTTGAACTTCAAAATGTGGTAACAGAAGATGTTATTCTATATGACCACATTAAACCTTGCGAGGTTCTTGACTGAGGAGGCTCCAAAAGCCAACAATAATGAGCAAGATTTCCAAGTCATTGCTGCGGTTGATGCTTGGAAATAATCAGACTACCTTTGCCGTAATTATGTAATGAACGGTTTTACTGATCCTTTATACGAAGTATATCGTGATAAGAAGATGGCAAAGGAATTATGGGAGTCATTGACCATAAATATAAGACTGAGGATGCTAAGTCCAAGAAATTTGTGGTGGGACGCTTCCCAGACTTTAAAATGGTCGACTCCAAAACAGTAATCAGTCAAGTTCAAGAATTTCAATTGATTTTTCATGAAATTCAGGCTGAGGGGATGGTCATATGTGAACTATTCCAAGTAGCTACTGTCATTGAAAAGCTACCTCATGCATGGAAGGATTTCAAGAGCTACCTCAAACATAAGTGAAAGGCAATGAACCTTGAAGAGCTTGTTGTGCGACTTCGCATTAAGGAAGACAACAGACGTGCTGAAAAGTCAAGAGCATCGTCCAGTACGCCTATGGCTAAGGCAAATGTTGTAGAACATTCTCAAGGCTCTGAAGCCAAGAAGAATAAACAAAAACAGCCAAGCCATAAGTTGAGGCCTAAAAGTGTAATAAGTAAGAAGCAGAAATTCCAAGGGAAGTGCTTTAACTGTGATAAGATGGGTCACAAGGCTTCAGACTGTCGACTTTCAAAGAAAAAGAAGAATGAAGCCAACATAGTGGATGAAATCACTCAAGAGGTTTCTGACATAGACCTCTGTGCAGTAGTTTCTGAAGTGAACCTAGTTGGGTCTAATCTCAAAAAATGGTGGCTTGGCACCGATGCCACTCGGCACGTATGTTCTGACAAAGATTTGTTCACTTCCTTCAAACTGCTTGAGAGCGGGGAAAAGTTATTTATAGGAAACTCTGCCACATCCACTGTCGAAGGCCAAGGTAAGGTGGTCTTAAAGATGACTTCTAGGAAGGAGCTGACTCTGAACGATATACTGTATGTACCAGAGATCCGCAAGAACTTAGTATCCAGTTCGTTGTTAAATAAGCATAGATTCCGCATGGTGTTCGAGTCAGATAAAGTAGTTTTGTCTAAGAGCGGATTGTATGTGGGGAAGGGCTACGTATGTGATGGGTTTTTTAAACTGAATGTAATGACTATTAAGTCAAGTAATAATAAAGCTAGTCCTTCTGCTTATTTGCTTGAGTCTTCCAATGTATGGCATGGTAGACTAGGACACGTTAATTATGATACTTTGCGTAGATTAATTAACTTAAACTACATACCCATTTTTAATATTGATTTAAAACATAAGTGTGAAACTTGTATTGAGGCAAAACTGACTAGGTCATTGTTTTAAAGTGTTGAGAGGAACACTAAACCCCTTAATTTAATTTACAGTAATATTTGTGATTTGAAATTTGTACAAACAAGGGGAGACAATAAGTATTTTATTACTTTTATCGATGATAGCACTAAAATCTAAGGACGAAGCTATAAAGAAGTTTATTCTCTATAAGAATGAGGTTGAGAATCAACTCAATAAGAAAATTAAGGTGCTAAAAAGTGATCGAGGTGGAGAGTATGATTCACCTTTTGAGGAAATCTGTGCACAGTATGGAATCATACACTAAACTGCAGCACCTTACTCGCCTCAGTCAAATGGAGTTGCTGAGCGAAAGAATCGTAACTTGAAAGAAATAATGAATGCAATGTTGATAAGTTCTGGATTACCCCAGAACATGTGGGGAGAAGCCATTTTGATAGCTAATTACCTTTTGAATAAGGTACCCAAAAAGAAAATAGAAAAGACTCCATATGAGTTGTGGAAATGAAGAAAATCATCCTACAACTATTTATGAATATGGGGATGTCTTGCCAAAGTGGCCGTACCAATACCTAAGAAGGTGAAAATTGGTCCGAAAATCGTTGATTGCATTTTTATTGGCTATGCACAAAATAGTAGTGCTTATCAGTTTCTTATGTATGAGTCAAAAATCACAGACATACATAAGAACACGATAATGGAATCAAGAAATGCATCATTTTTTGAACATGTATTTCCTTGTAAATCCAAAGAAGAAACAAGTTCGTCAAAACGAACACATGAGATTATTATTGAGAATAGTCAGGACTAAGATAAAAATGAAAAAACGGAGGTTGAACCTCGACGTAGTAAGAGAGCAATGACAGAAAAATCTTTTAATCCGGATTTTCTGACATAGTTGCTAGAAAGTGAGCCTCGAACGTATACCGAGGCTATAAGCTCTACTGAAGTACCTTTGTGGAAAGAGGCTATCAAAAGCGAAATTGATTCCATCTTATAAAATCATACTTAGGAATTAGTGGACCTTCTTCCTGGATGTAAATCACTAGGTTCAAAGTACATTTTTAAAAGGAAAATGAAAGCCGATGGATCGATTGATAAGTACAAGACAAGACTTGTAATTAAAAGTTACAGACAGAAAGAAGGTCTGGACTACTTTGACACTTATTCTCCTATGACAAGAATAAATTCCATTAGGATGGTGCTTGCGATTGCCGCTTTGCGGAATCTTGAAATTCACCAAATGGATGTAAAAATAGCCTTTCTAAATGGAGATCTAGAAGAAGAGATCTACATGAAACAACCTGAAGGTTTTTCTGCACCATGGCAGGAAAAGAAAGTCTGTAAGTTGGTGAAATTCTTGTATGGATTAAAACAAGCCCCGAAACAATGGCATGAAAAATTTAATAATGCTATGAAGGCTAATGGATTTAAAATGAATGAATATGATAAATGTGTATCTATCAAAGACACCGAAAATAGTTATGTCATTTTGTGTCTTTACGTTGATGACATGCTCATTGTTGGTAGTGATGATAAAATAATCAAATCTACTAAAAATATGTTGAATTCAAGATTTGACATGAAAGACATGAGTTTAGCCGATGTCATTTTGGGAATGAAAATCTCAAGAGTATCAGATGGGCTTGTTTTAAGTCAGTCATATTATGTAGACAATATTCTTGAAAAATTCGATAAAGATAATTCTGGAGTTGTCAAAACACCAATAGATTTATCTTTATGTTTATCCAAGAATAAAGGTGAGAGTGTTTCTCAAGTAGAATACTCTAGAGTGATAGGCAGTCTAATGTACTTGATGAGCTGTACAAGACCAGATATTGCCTATGCAGTTAATAAACTAAGTAGATACATAAGTAATCCTAGAGCTAAGTATTGGCAAGGGATTATAAGAGTATTAAAATACTTACGATTTACACGTAATTATGGGTTGCACTATACAAGATATCTCTCTGTACTTGAAGGTTACAGTGATGCAAATTGGATATCTGATATTAAAGATTCAAAGTCTACTAGTGGTTATATGTTCACACTAGGAGGTGCAACAGTATCATGGAAATCCTCGAAACAAACTGTTATTGCCAGATCCACTATGGAATCTAAATTTATCGCACTGGATAAATGTGGGGAAGAAGCAGAATGGCTCCGCCACTTTTTAGAAGATATTCCAAGATGACCAAAACCTGTGCATGTAATTTATATACATTGTGATAGTCAATCTGTAATTGGAAGAGCACAGAGTAATATGTATAATGGTAAGTCTAGACATATTCGTCGTAGACACAATACTATTAGACAACTACTCTCAACTAGGGTTATCTCTGTGGACTATGTAAAGTCAAAAGATAACATTGCGGATCCGCTAACCAAAGGGTTGAATAGAGAGTTAGTTGAAAAGTCATCGAAGGGAATGGGACTAAAGCCCATGAAAGAATAGGTCGATATAGTGGATACCCAATCTAGTTGACTAGAGATCCCAATATCTAGGTTCAAAAGGGACAACTAAATTGTAAAGACTGTATTGGATCACTGAGGGATATTTCTCATATCCATTCCTATAATAAAACAGTGATACCCGTAAAATGAAAGGTTAAGTTATGCTTTTAATGATTCTTATTAGTCGAAAATAGAATTTCGAGCAGAGTAATGCGGGTTACTCTTAATTAAGAGATCACCTATGTGAGAGAGAAGTAGGGCCGCTTCTAAGGGAATTGTTAGGGCACAATACTTATTAAACTCTTACAGAACCAGGCGTATGTTCATGGCCAAAACGAACATAACAGTGAGAACTGAGAAAGTATCAGGAAGATTCCTGTGTGAGATACATTATCATTTACACAAATGACAGAATAGTTCAAGGACATCGCGTCTACTGTTTAGTTAGTAAAGTAAACGTATTTTCACAAGGGAAGGTTCAAAGGATAACACCTACCTATCCTATACAGGTTTCGACCGTTGAATTCTATCACCATGTCGGTCAAGTCTTAGGTCGTCAATTTCATTCATGTGGGGAATTATTGGAAAAATAGTTTGAAAAAAACCATTATTAATAGCCATTTTCAGGCATGAGTGAATAAAAAATTGAAACCCAAAGTGAGGAGGTTCTAGAATTGAATTTGTAACATACAAGAGTTACAAAATTCATTTTGGGCATTTATTAGGCCTCATAAAGTTGAGGTAACAGCCAAAAATATTTTGGCAGTTATGTTGTAACAGCCAAACGTTTTTCAGTTTTTCAACCATATTTATGGGCTATTGCTGTTACGTTGTAGCAGACAAACGTTTTTCAGCCATATTAATGGGCTGTTATATTGTAACAGACAAATATTTTTCAGCCATATTAATGGGCTGAACTGTTACGTTGTAACAGACAAACGTTTGTCAGCCATATTAATGGGCTGTTATGTTGTAACAGAAAAATATTTTCAGCCATATTAATGGGATGTTAATGGCTTGGTTCCCCCATGAACACTGTAAGTTACTGTTACGTTGTAACATACAAACGTTTGTCAACCATATTTATTGGGCTGTTATGTTGTAACAGAAAAACGTTTTCAGCCATATTAATAGGATGTTAATGGCTTGGTTCCCCTATGAATACTATAAAAGGAAACCTTCTCCCTCACTCTTAGACACCAGGACACCAAAATATTTCTTAGCCTATTTCTCTCTTCCATTTCTCTCTGTGGCGGTTAAGAAAAGTTAGTTAGAAGTTAGAGAAAAGTTAGTTAGAAGTTAGAGAGTTTGAGTTCTTATTCTTTCTTATAAGAGTGGTCAAATTCTCTTGAGTTCTGGTGATAGAGTTTGGGCATTGCTCAGTTCGTGATAGAGTTTGGGCATTACTCAGTTCGTTGTGAGTAGCAAGTTGGTGCGACGTTGCTATTGGTGAACCATTTTATCCTGAGAAACAGACGCTGTTGACATTCCTCTAAGCACCTCGGTGAGGAGGCGTAACTATTTTAAGGAAATTGTGTGAAACATAAGATTCGGTTTGGTTTCCTTAAACTCCTTTGTTATTTTGGTTATTATAATCATGATTATTATTATAGTAAATAAATTGTGATTTATTTTGTTACAATAATTGTTACTATTCAAGTTGTAGTTTAATAATTTATTACATCATATGTTATAACAGTTTATTGGTATATTTTCATTTCTAGATATATTATTACTTGCAATAGTTAATTTTATTTAATAATATAGGCTAATCTGTTGATGCAAATAAGCAATATGTATTATATATATTTCTTTGAGATTGATAATATACACATTCTCATACATACATTCAAATGCATCTACTTCTATTTCATTTAAAAAAAAAAAGGTGTCTATTTCAAAAAAAAAAAAAAAGTTCCCACATATAATTTTATTTAGGACCTATCCAAATGTATGCTGTACGCCACATTAATCAACCACATAAAATTTTTGCAAAAATATAAAATTAAAACTAACCGTATATAAAAAAAAAAAAAGAAAAAAAAACGATAGAGAGGCAAAATCCATTGTTTGACAAAAAGATAGTGGAGAATTGACGTGGATAGTTTAATTTTAGCCAAAAATGACTTTTTTAGTTCACTTTTTAAAAATGACATTTCTAATACAACAAAAGATCTAAAATGCCCTTGACTTGACTGATCCCTGTTAGCTTTTGAGCTCTATTTTTCCTTCATCTTTCAATTTTTTTTTTAAAATTTGAAAAACGTATCGGTTCTTGTCAGAGCTGTGCGACTCTATGTCATAATTTTATGACTATTAGGAATTTTGTGTGTATTGATGGTAACAATAGTTTGTAACCTTTTTTTTAAATTATTTTTTCTTTTTTTAATTTAAAAAACGTATCGGTTCCTGTCAGAGCTGTATGACTCTGTGTCACAATTTTATGAATGTCAAAAATTTTTTGTGTGTTGAAGGTAACATGGTGGTAACATGGTTTGTAAACTTGTAATTGTGACTTTGTGTCACAATTTTGTGACTATCAAGAATTGTTACGAGAGTAAATTATTACATTCGTAGTCTTGTCAACTTCGTTCTTCTTTAACTCTATGTAAACTTTAATGAAATGGTCATTTATTATCTTCATCAGAGAAAGTCCCGCATCAATAATATATTTCATCTCTATTGCATGGTATTCATGTCTCAACTCTAGAACGTCAAATACAATCTCTAACAAATCGACATAGGTTGCTCCATTAGTAACCAAAATACCCGTACTCTCCATCTAGTGATAAACATTATAGTTGTCACCTATTGTTATAATTCGGAAAAGCAACAACATTGCTCATGTCTACAAAAACAAAAAAATACGGATCTATAATTACTGAACAAATTATGTGACATGATCTCACAATGTCAGTTTATGATGTAAAGGAAGTTTTCACTATACCTTTCATACTTTTGACAAATAGTCACAAAAATATTGACTACTTCTAAACACAAAGTTATTTTGTAACACCTTCTAAACACAGAAAATAGTCTCATAAATCCAAACTACTTCTGAACTCAATGTTATTAAAATAGGATGACATATTGTGACAATCTGTTACAAAATACTGACAAACAGTCACACAGATCTGTCACAAATATATTTGTATGCCTCATGATCAAGTATACACTTGACACAGAATGAGAAGGAAAAAATATTTTTATCTATCATATTCAGTATCTATATATATATATATTAAGCCTGGAGCAGAAAGAGTGCAAAAACTCTGATAGCTTCTCTGATCACTATTCTATTTTTAAAATTTTTAGAAAAATCATAATTTTTTCATAATATGATTGGTCCTATTATTATTTTTCTTTGCTATAATTGGTTGAAATATATATTTGTATTATATAATATTATATTTAGTTTAATATTAATGATACTTTATATTAAATTTAGTTCATCGAACAAATAACTGTGACACATTCGTTGTATCAAAATAAATGTAAAAATAAATACATTGTTTAACTAATACCTGTGATACATTCGTTGCATCAAAATAAATATAAAAATAAATACATTGTTTAATGTTTTATATAATATTATATTTAATTTAATATTAATTATACCTTATATTAAATTTGATTCATTGAACAAAAAGTTATGTAATATTCATCTCATCAAAATCATCAAAATAAATATAGAGACAAATACATTCTTTAATATTGTAATACATTGAACCTAACTATAAATTAAGCCTAATATATGCAATATTAATACTATATCGCGCAAAGCGTAGTATAACGTCTAGTTTTAATATATTGTCACACAAATTTTGACAGTAAATTACTTTTAATGTATGTTTCTCATAAATTTTAAGCAAATATATTTTTAATCATCTTAGTTACTAGATACATAATATATGACCTTATACAACTATTTTCTATTTAGTTTTAACCCCAGATAAGAAAAGATCAGATACAAATTACAAAGAACATACCTTGTAGTTGAATCAGAGACAATACACACTAGATCTAAGACAAATTGCCAAGAAATTGTGAACAAATTACGATAAATTCCGAAGATCAAATTAGAGACACTAGCTAGCAGATCGGAGACAGTAGACGGTAATACAATGGAGAAACTTGTAGCTAAATTAGAGAGAGGGATAAGCGAAGGAGAATGGAGTAGATGAGAGAGAAAAAGCGAATGAGATGAGCTTGAGCATAGAGAGAGAGAGAGAGAGAGCTGAGCTTTGGAACTAAAAGAAAAGAATCTCTTAGCTAGTACATTTAGGATGGAAAGTGGTGGAAAAAAGTATGGAGAAGTAGAGGAAAAAGGAGAAAAAATGGTGAAAAATGGGTCAACTTTTGACCTAAAAGGCAAAATACGTCACAAGGGTATTTTTGGAACAATATTGTTTCTCTCTCTAAAATGCTACTAGAAAACTTATTTTTTACTACTGAAAATGTCATTTTGAAAATATGGATTGAAAAAATCATTTTGAGGCAAAAATGAACTATCTAGGTCAATTTTCCAAAGATGATGGGAAGAAGAGAAAAAGTGGAGGGCCGAGAACCCATTTGAGCCAACCAAATAGTAATTCCTTCCTTAGAAGGATGGGAGAAAGGAATGAAAAAATCAAGGCCAAATGACACAATTAACCTTCAAAAGGAGTAACAAATCTACGTTTCCACAATGAATAATATAATAATTTTACAATTAAAAATCTATATATCATCTCTCATCCCAATACCAAAAGCATGAAAAATTATCTTTTCTCCTTCTCAACCTACCAAACAATAATTGGGAGAGCTGTTATGTTATGTTATCCTCTCCATAATCTCCCTCGTTCTTACTCACCAAACATTGCGTAAAAGAACAAAATTAACTGGAAAAAAATGTGTCATTTTTCCTTTTAATTAGAAACGACGCGTGACTTTTCAGTTTCGTTCGTTAAACGACGGTCATTAGCAAGTAACACAATCAACAGAGTTCCAAAACCGACATGTCGTTTACTGAAGAGCCATGTCACATTTAAATAGATTGGGCCTTATCGAATAAATAAGGCCTTCGGACAACCCACAGGAAAAAGCGGGCCCTAAAAAGCCCACATGTTAAGGGCGGTCATCAACACCCCAAGTCACGTGCCACCGCCATCTATTTTTCTCTCAAAACAAAATATATATAAACCAAAAAGCCTCAAATCGAAAACCCAATCGCGTCTTTCCGATCTCAACACATGTACACTCTCTCTCGCCAGTGACTGAGAGAGAAACACCTCCAAAACCCTAGAAACCTCTCTTTCGCAAGCTCTGTATCTAGAGAGAGTGAGAGAGAGATTTGTAGTATCTCCACCATGTGGAACCCCGGCCAGATTGTGCCGCCGGGAACTGGCGGCTCCGTCATTCCGCCTCCTCCGGCCGCCCAACCCTCTTATACGGTCTTGCCATCTCCGGCGGAAGCCGAGGCCAAGCTCGAGGAGAAGGCCAGGAAATGGCAACAGCTTAATTCGAAGCGATATAGCGATAAGAGGAAGTTTGGTTTCGTCGAGACCCAGAAGGAGGATATGCCTCCTGAGCACGTTAGGAAGATCATTAGGTGAGCTTTCTGTTGTCTTGTTTGTTCGTTTTAGCTTCAAGTTGGTCAATAATTGAAAATTTTGGGGGAGAAGTGTTTTAAGTTTAGGGTTATGATGGGTCGGTACTTTATTCGAAAACCCGCAACAGCTTTGGTCGAAATTTTGATTTTTGGGGGTATTTCGACGAGATTGTTATCGGAACTGCGTCATAGAAGCTACGATCTTTTTCATTTATTATTTATTTTAATTTCTTATATTGTATTATTGTAGAGTTGGGTTTCTGTAAGGTTTTGAAATATTTGTTTTATTGTTATTGGAGCAATTTTATAAGCTTAACTTGTTAAAATTGACAGAGATCATGGGGACATGTCGTCGAAGAAATATCGTCATGATAAACGAGTATATCTTGGAGCGCTTAAATTTATTCCTCATGCAGTTTACAAGCTACTTGAAAATATGCCAATGCCCTGGGAGCAGGTATCCGTTTTTGTATCCCTTCGTTTGTGGTTTCTATGAATCTTATTATCGTTTCTCTAAATCCTGTCTCCTCGAGTCAGCTCATTCTTTGTTTTTATTGAATATTGTTATTATAGGTCAGAGATGTGAAGGTTCTGTACCATATAACTGGGGCAATCACGTTTGTGAATGAAATTCCATGGGTTGTTGAACCTATATATTTGGCTCAGGTATCGTTTTTCTTCTTCTTGCTTCCCCTCTCCTTTTCTTCTTCTTTTTTTTTTTTAAAGGCTATGTTGAATTTTTTTTATTTTTTATTTTTATTTTTTGGGGGAAAGGGAAAGCCTGTATTTTCCATATATACGATCTGAGTACTTGGTTTTTGAAGTAGTATTAAATATAAGTTCTTCAAAACATTGCTATTTGACTCGGACTTAGACATTGCTATTGAGCTAGCCATACACTTGAACTCGCATCTTTTTAGCGGTTCACTTGGTATTGTCAAATGATACAAGTATTGGACAAGAATCTTTAATGCTCTAGAGGGCCCTGTTGGTACATCATTGTTTTAGTTAGTTCTTTCACTAATCAATTATCAATTCATTTTTTATTTAATTCTTGACAGTGGGGTACAATGTGGATCATGATGAGAAGGGAGAAAAGAGATCGTAGACATTTCAAGAGAATGCGGTTTCCACCTTTTGATGATGAGGAACCTCCTTTAGATTATGCAGATAATCTACTGGATGTAGATCCTCTTGAGCCAATTCAGCTAGAACTAGATGAAGAAGAAGATTCTGCTGTATATACTTGGTTTTACGACCATAAGCCTCTTGTTAAAACAAAGCTCATTAATGGTCCTAGCTATCGGAAATGGCATCTTTCCCTTCCAATCATGGCAACTCTTCACCGGCTTGCAGGACAGCTACTGTCAGATTTGATTGACCGCAATTATTTCTACTTGTTTGACATGGAGTCTTTTTTCACAGCTAAAGCATTGAATATGTGCATACCCGGTTAGTGTCCTTTTTTTGCCTATTATTGAAATATGGTTGCCATAGCCCATAGGCTACAAATAGGTAGTAAAAGTGCTAATTACAGATAGCTGTTGCAATTTTTAACATTATTTTGTTCTACTTTTGCAGGGGGCCCAAAATTTGAGCCCTTGTACCGTGACATGGAAAAAGGTGATGAGGATTGGAACGAGTTCAATGACATTAACAAGCTTATCATCCGGTCACCTCTCAGGACAGAGTACAGAATTGCATTCCCCCATCTCTATAACAACAGGCCCAGGAAGGTAAAGCTTGGAGTTTACCACACTCCCATGGTTATGTACATAAAAACCGAGGATCCTGATTTACCTGCATTTTACTATGATCCATTGATACACCCAATACCCAGCACTAACAAGGACCGGCGAGAAAAGAAAATATATGATGATGAGGATGATGATGATCTCGTTCTTCCAGAAGGGGTGGAACCATTGCTTAAAGATACTCAGCTTTATACTGACACAACAGCTGCTGGAATTTCCCTTCTATTCGCTCCACGCCCTTTTAACATGAGATCTGGCAGGATGCGTCGGGCAGAAGATATACCTCTCGTATCAGAGTGGTATAAAGAGCATTGGTAAGAGTGCATTATTTTTTCTTTTCTATGCTGCTATATTGACATTTACATATAATAAGGTTGGTCTGGTTTTTCTTTCCTTTTTTTTTTTGTTTTTAAAATTTTTTCCCTTGTATTTTGCATTTTGCAGTCCTCCTTCATACCCTGTTAAAGTGCGGGTTAGTTATCAGAAATTGTTGAAATGTTTTGTTTTGAATGAGTTGCATCATAGACCACCCAAGGCCCAAAAGAAGAAGCATTTATTCCGGTCTCTGCAAGCTACAAAGTTCTTCCAAACCACTGAGCTTGACTGGGCTGAAGCAGGTCTTCAAGTTTGTAAGCAAGGGTATAACATGCTGAATCTCTTGATACACAGGAAAAATTTGAACTATCTTCACCTGGATTATAATTTCAATCTAAAGCCTGTCAAAACCCTGACAACTAAAGAACGCAAGAAGTCTCGATTTGGGAATGCATTCCATCTCTGTCGTGAAATCTTACGGTTGACGAAGCTTGTAGTTGATGCTAATATTCAGTTCCGGTTGGGTAATGTGGATGCCTTCCAATTGGCTGATGGCCTCCAGTACACATTTTCTCACGTTGGCCAGTTAACTGGTATGTATCGTTACAAGTATAGGTTGATGCGACAGATTAGAATGTGTAAAGACTTAAAACACTTGATATACTACCGGTTCAATACCGGGCCAGTGGGAAAAGGACCCGGATGTGGATTTTGGGCACCAATGTGGAGGGTGTGGTTGTTTTTCCTTCGTGGCATAGTGCCTCTCTTGGAACGGTGGTTAGGTAATTTACTTGCACGGCAATTTGAAGGGCGTCACTCGAAGGGGGTGGCTAAAACTGTAACTAAGCAGCGTGTTGAGAGCCATTTTGACTTGGAGCTTCGAGCTGCTGTCATGCACGATGTTCTTGATGCAATGCCAGGTCAGCGTCTCTTGGTTTTAATTTAATTTTGCCTTTAACAGTACAATCATAACTTTTGCTTCCTACTTTTCTTTTCGGATGTGAATTATGTGATTCTATGGTCTAAATTTTATTTCTTATTTGCAGAGGGAATCAAGCAAAATAAAGCAAGAACAATATTGCAGCATTTAAGTGAGGCGTGGCGCTGTTGGAAAGCAAATATTCCTTGGAAGGTAGGATATATGGCATTATAATATATCTGGTGTATTTTTATTTTCGTATGCCTGTCATATGTCTTACTGCAGTAAATTGTAGGTTCCTGGTTTGCCTGTACCCATAGAGAACATGATTCTTCGTTACGTCAAGTCGAAGGCAGATTGGTGGACAAATGTTGCTCATTACAACCGTGAACGTATAAGAAGAGGTGCAACAGTTGATAAGACAGTTTGTCGAAAGAATCTGGGAAGGTTGACTCGACTTTGGCTGAAGGCAGAACAGGTAATTAGTTTTATAAATTAATACAGAAGATTTTGTTGTATAAGTGTGCTGCTTATGTTACTTTGTCCATGTTGCCCAAAGATACCACTGTACTTTATTTTCTGACACTCCTTTCACTTTCAATCCACTGTAGGAACGTCAACACAATTATTTGAAGGATGGTCCTTATGTCACACCCGAAGAAGCAGTTGCCATATATACAACAACTGTGCATTGGTTGGAGTCGAGAAAGTTCACTCCCATTCCATTCCCTCCACTGTCATACAAGCACGACACAAAGCTACTTATCCTTGCTCTGGAGAGGTTAAAAGAATCATATAGCGTTGCTGTAAGATTAAACCAACTTCAGCGGGAAGAACTAGGCCTCATTGAACAAGCATATGATAACCCACATGAAGCATTGTCACGAATTAAGCGTCATTTGCTTACTCAACGTGCCTTCAAAGAAGTAAGTGTGTATATATATATATATATTAAATATATATTGATCGAGTATAATTTGATTTTGAAACTTGAATATTGTAGTACAATATTTTGACTGAATGATTTCGTATTTGGCAGGTTGGCATTGAGTTCATGGATTTGTACAGTTATCTTATTCCAGTTTATGAGATTGAGCCACTTGAAAAGATTACAGACGCATATCTTGACCAGTATCTATGGTATGAAGGTGATAAGCGCCATCTCTTTCCAAACTGGATTAAGCCTGCAGATTCAGAGCCTCCCCCACTTTTGGTATATAAATGGTGTCAAGGAATAAACAACTTGCAAGGCATATGGGACACGGGTGATGGGCAGTGTGTAGTGATGCTTCAGACAAAGTTTGAGAAGTTCTTTGAGAAGATTGACTTGACAATGTTAAACAGGTAATTATGCTCCAAAATTGCTTTGTAGACATCTGGTGGTCTCCATGAATTTTTTACTAACATGTTATGGTGGGCTATTGCAGGCTTTTACGGTTGGTGCTCGACCACAATATTGCTGATTATGTCACTGCTAAGAATAATGTGGTATTGTCTTACAAGGACATGAGTCATACAAATTCTTATGGCCTTATACGTGGACTCCAGTTTGCATCGTTTGTCGTGCAATATTATGGGCTGGTGCTGGACCTGTTGCTTCTTGGGTTAACTCGTGCCAGCGAGATTGCTGGTCCACCCCAGATGCCCAATGAGTTCATCACCTACTGGGACACTAAAGTTGAGACAAGGCATCCTATACGGTTGTACTCTCGGTACATAGACAGGGTGCATATATTGTTTCGCTTTACTCATGAAGAGGCTCGAGACCTTATCCAGAGATATCTTACTGAACATCCAGATCCCAACAATGAAAATATGGTAGGATATAACAATAAGAAGTGTTGGCCCAGAGATGCTAGAATGAGACTCATGAAGCATGATGGTAAGGGAATTTTTTAGTATCTTCTTGTTAAATATGTTATAAGGGCGTGGAAGTGAATAGCTATGATGACATGTTAGATTTTTCTTCTCCTGCAATTCAGCATCTAATTTTTTTTCTCTCTTTCTTTTGTTTAGTTAATCTGGGTAGGAGTGTCTTTTGGGACATGAAGAATCGTCTTCCTCGAAGCATCACGACTTTGGAGTGGGAGAACAGTTTTGTTTCTGTCTACAGCAAGGACAATCCAAACCTTCTCTTCAGCATGTATGTCGTCCTACTCTTCGGCTGGCATTTTTATTTTCCATTGTTTATTATGTATTTGTTTATTTTCTTGTGTCATGTTTTTTTCCTGTTTATATCATATTATTGCTAGAGACCAGTACCTGGCATCTTGTTTGACTTGCTTATAGTATGTTATGGGTAGAAGAGTTGTATGATTTGTGTCCGTGAATCTGTAGGTGCGGCTTTGAAGTCAGAATACTTCCTAAAATTAGAATGACTCAGGAAGCATTCAGCAATACAAGGGATGGAGTTTGGAATTTGCAGAACGAACAGACAAAAGAACGAACTGCAGTTGCTTTCTTACGAGTTGATGATGAACACATGAAGGTCTTTGAGAACCGTGTCAGGCAGATTCTTATGTCTTCAGGGTCAACAACGTTTACTAAAATTGTCAACAAATGGAATACGGCCCTTATTGGTATTTAACTTTTTGCACTTATTTTCATATACTTACTATTCTAGCGAATAAGAGGGATTTAAAAAGAAAAGAAAAAAAGAGTTTGTGCTGTTACAGTTGATGTTATTTCAGTCTTTTCTCTTCCATAATGTCATCTTGTTTACTAAGTACAACTTTGAATATTGACAGGTCTGATGACTTACTTCCGTGAAGCAACTGTGCATACCCAAGAGTTGTTGGATCTGCTCGTCAAATGTGAGAACAAGATTCAGACCCGTATTAAGATCGGGTTGAACTCAAAAATGCCTAGCAGGTAAGTGTTTTGTTTGTGCGAAGACATTATACTTGGTTTTAAGTTAGAAGCATTTGCACTTAACTGAATTTTTGCTTTCAGATTTCCCCCTGTTATCTTTTACACACCAAAAGAAATAGGAGGACTTGGCATGTTGAGTATGGGTCACATATTGATTCCACAGAGTGACCTAAGATATAGTCAGCAGACTGATGTTGGGGTAACCCACTTTAGGAGTGGAATGAGTCATGAAGAGGACCAGCTAATTCCTAATCTATACCGATATATACAGGTAAATCTGAACTCATATGCAAGTATGTACCCTGCTCTTAGTTTGTTTCGTGTTCTCACCTTACTGTTCTCTTGACAGCCATGGGAAAGTGAGTTCATAGATTCACAGCGTGTGTGGGCAGAATATGCATTGAAGAGGCAGGAAGCTCAGGCACAAAATAGGCGTCTAACCCTTGAAGATTTGGAAGTGAGTGTTATGACTTTCCGCTGTGCTCTTTTGTTAAAATAAGATAGAAAATTGTATATATTTTGTGGAGGCTTGTAAAAACTATTCATTCTAACGAGTTCAATTGACAGGATTCTTGGGATAGAGGAATACCTCGTATAAATACGTTGTTTCAGAAGGACCGACACACTCTGGCATATGATAAGGGTTGGAGAGTTCGCACAGATTTCAAGCAATACCAAGTTTTGAAGCAAAACCCATTCTGGTGGACACATCAGAGGCACGATGGAAAACTGTGGAACTTGAACAACTACAGAACAGATGTCATTCAAGCTCTTGGAGGTGTAGAGGGAATTCTCGAGCACACCTTGTTCAAAGGAACATAGTAAGTTTATTATTCTCAATCAATCAGATTATCTGCCGTACTTCTCATCACTTTTGTAATTCTTGTCAACGTATATAACAATTTTTTGAGGGTATGCTACATTTATTTGATACCTAATTCTATTGGTTTTGCAACGTGAAGATATAATAATATTTTCTTTGATAGTGTAACTAAAAAGTATGTTTGACATGGTAATATTGGTTTTGATATTTGCTGCAACAATTGTAAAATATATCAAGAAGGAAACTGAAAGACGTATATGATTATATCACTCGGTAGTTTATTAGGTTTATCTTGTTGACAATCGTTTGCTTCAATATACTACCTGAAATTAATAAAAGGCGGATATCAGCATTATTTCAGGTATATATGTGTATGCATTTATGCGATCAAGATTCATATGTAGAACATACAGTTGACTTGTGTTTGTTTTGCAATTACAGCTTTCCAACTTGGGAAGGTCTCTTCTGGGAAAAGGCTTCTGGTTTTGAGGAGTCAATGAAGTATAAGAAGTTGACTAATGCTCAGAGATCTGGTCTCAACCAAATTCCAAACCGTAGATTTACTCTTTGGTGGTCACCTACCATAAATCGGGCCAATGTTTATGTTGGTTTTCAAGTGCAGTTGGATTTAACTGGAATTTTCATGCATGGAAAGATCCCAACCTTGAAGATATCGTTGATTCAGATATTCCGTGCACACTTGTGGCAGAAAATTCATGAGAGTGTTGTCATGGATCTTTGTCAGGTTTTAGATCAGGAGTTGGATGCCTTGGAAATTGAAACTGTGCAGAAGGAAACTATTCATCCAAGGAAAAGTTACAAAATGAACAGTTCTTGTGCTGACATTCTTCTCTTTGCTGCCCATAGATGGCCAATGTCAAAACCTAGTCTTGTAGCTGAACCAAAGGATGTTTTTGATCAGAAGGCCAGTAATAAATACTGGATAGATGTACAGCTCCGCTGGGGAGACTATGATTCTCACGATATTGAGCGTTATACTCGGGCCAAGTTCATGGATTACACAACAGACAACATGTCTATATATCCTTCTCCTACAGGTGTGGTTCTACTTTTTTTTTTTTTTTCCCCAAGTCTTCGCCTCCTCTCTTAACCGGCCCCCCTGCGTCAAATCTGTCTATATCTCTTCAGGCAATAATCATCGTTGATTCCTTTCAGGTGTGATGATTGGTCTTGACTTGGCATACAATTTGCATTCTGCATTTGGTAACTGGTTTCCTGGGTCAAAGCCACTCCTCCAGCAAGCAATGAACAAAATCATGAAGGTAACATCAGACTTGATAATCTGCTGTTAGTGTATGTCTTGGCTAGTTCTTGGCTTAGTGTCATCGATAGGAAATTGCATTGATCTTATCCTGTTTCATGTGCAGTCAAATCCTGCTTTATATGTGTTGAGGGAGCGCATAAGGAAAGGTTTGCAGTTGTATTCATCTGAGCCTACAGAACCATACCTGTCATCGCAGAACTACGGGGAGATCTTTAGCAATCAGATCATATGGTTTGTGGATGATACAAATGTGTATCGGGTCACAATTCACAAGACATTTGAAGGAAATCTCACTACGAAACCCATAAATGGTGCCATTTTTATTTTCAATCCAAGGACTGGACAGCTCTTTTTGAAGGTCTGTTTTTCATTCAGTGCTAATGATATTGTCTTTTGTCTTGTAGAGGTCCCGATTTTGATATCGTAACATGATTTCTTGCAGGTTATCCACACTAGTGTATGGGCGGGTCAGAAACGTCTAGGCCAGCTAGCTAAGTGGAAAACAGCAGAAGAAGTTGCTGCTCTTGTACGTTCTTTGCCAGTTGAAGAGCAGCCAAAGCAAATTATTGTAACTCGCAAAGGAATGCTTGATCCATTAGAGGTTCACTTGCTAGATTTTCCCAACATTGTTATTAAAGGAAGTGAACTGCAGCTTCCATTCCAAGCTTGCTTGAAGATTGAGAAATTTGGTGATCTGATCTTAAAGGCCACTGAACCACAAATGGTTCTTTTTAACATTTATGATGATTGGTTGAAGAGTATTTCATCTTACACTGCATTCTCTCGACTCATTCTGATATTACGAGCCCTTCATGTGAACAATGAGAAGGCGAAGATGTTACTGAAGCCGGACAAAACAATTGTTACAGAGGCACACCACATATGGCCGTCTCTCACTGATGATCAGTGGATGAAGGTATCTTCACTATTTTCAATAATGTTCTTGTGTTCAAGTCGCTTTTTCTTTGAATATATTTATTCACAGAACGGGTGCTTTGCTTTAGTTATTGTCTTGTCTATTAAGTAGGTTGTTCTTAGTGGTTATGTACTGATAAGATAAGCCGATGTGTTGCATGGCACAGGTTGAGGTTGCTTTAAGGGATCTCATACTATCAGACTATGCCAAGAAAAACAATGTGAATACTTCAGCCCTCACACAGTCTGAGATTCGTGATATCATACTTGGTGCTGAAATTACCCCGCCTTCTCAACAAAGGCAACAGATAGCAGAGATTGAGAAACAAGTAATTATCCTTTTTTTTTTCCCCGGGTGATTGTACTTGTGGAATTGATTTGTTGAGTCTGTTGATATTGACCGATCCTTTTTGTTGTTAAATTTGGTTATATCAGGGAAAGGATGGAAGTCAGCTGACAGCAGTCACAACGAAGACAACAAATGTTCATGGTGATGAACTCATAGTCACTACAACAAGCCCCTATGAACAAGCTGCATTTGGGTCTAAAACTGATTGGCGTGTGAGAGCAATATCAGCTACGAATCTTTATCTCCGTGTCAATCACATTTACGTGAATTCAGAGGATATAAAGGTACAGGCCTGTCTTTGGGAATTAAGTTTGCGAACCATTTGTGTTCCATTTCTTATTTGCTGACATAGAGCATAAATTGATGTTTCAGGAAACGGGGTATACTTACATTATGCCAAAGAACATCTTGAAAAAGTTCATTTGCATAGCAGATCTTCGTACTCAAATTTCTGGATACTTGTATGGTATAAGCCCACCTGACAATCCTCAGGTCAAGGAGATTCGATGCATTGCTATGCCCCCTCAGTGGGGTACTCACCAGCAAGTTCACCTTCCATCTCAACTCCCAGAGCATGATTTCCTTAATGATTTGGAGCCTTTGGGATGGATGCACACACAGCCAAATGAGCTTCCTCAGCTGTCCCCACAGGTTCATTACTTATTCTGTCTAAGTTCTGATCTTGCATGTGTTGTTATGCAGTGCATTATTTTTCTTGTAGTTTGTTTGAGAGACAGAAAAAATTTACTTTTTTTTTTGTTTCGTCCTGCAGGATCTTACTTCCCATGCTAAGATCCTTGAGAACAACAAGCAATGGGATGGGGAGAAATGCATCATTTTGACATGCAGTTTCACACCAGGTTCTTGTTCCTTGACTGCCTACAAGCTTACTCCATCTGGATACGAGTGGGGAAGGGCCAACAAGGAAGGAAGCAACCCTCACGGGTACCTCCCAACCCATTACGAGAAGGTCCAGATGCTTCTCAGTGACCGCTTCCTTGGTTTCTATATGGTAAGGCTGCCCCATCTTTCTCTGTGTCATAAGCTTGCTCGTTTTGCTTCTGTAGAATCTGTACCATGTTTTGATTGAATGTCTTAGGCTCAAGGATATATTATATACAAGCAGTTGAGAAAAGCTAACGTGGTGATTTTTTGTCCTTTTGTTTCCAGGTCCCAGATAACGGTCCATGGAACTATAACTTCATGGGGGTTAAGCATACGCCCAGCATGAAGTACGGGGTCAAGCTTGGGACGCCGAGGGAGTACTATCATGAGGATCACCGTCCAACTCACTTCCTGGAATTCAGCAACTTGGAGGAGGGTGACACGGCTGAGGGAGATCGTGAGGATACATTCACATGAAGTCTTCAGTATTATATCATTTCGAGTTTTTAGACTTAATCTAATTTCATTGTGGCTGACTTGTAAGGTTCTGTGACATTAAATCCCAAAGCAAGCACACACTGGGTTCACAAGCGGTGATACATATATTTTTGTTGTAGCTATGAGATGTTTGGCGTATTTGTAAAGCTTGTACGACTCTCTTGAGAGTTTTAGATTTTGTAAATATATGTTCTAGAAGATAATTTGGTGCCCGTCGAAAGTTTGGAGAGTGAACTCTTGCATATTTGACATTTTGACCCTTCATTTAAAAGTTAATCCTCACCTTCTTATGCCCCCCTTTTTGTTATGAACTAGAACCATTGTCCAAGTTTTGGCAATAAAAAATGAAGTGTGCTTTCGAATCCTTGTCTTCGCTTTTGATTCCTTTTCCTTGTTGGAATTATCCAAAGTTGAACTGGTATTGACCAAGGAAAAGAAACACAAGCCCCAAATGATGATGCTAAGCATGAAAGCCTTAAACACCACCGAACAAGCAGGAGCCATAACAACATGCAGATAAGCCGACGGCAGCAAAGCGACATAAAATCTCCCGGCTGAGATGGATCGATACTCTGTATGGTTCTCAGACGATCTGATTTCGTGAGGAATTTCCTTATTCCAAAACCGTCCAGAGTTTTAGCGTTAGTTCCTGCTAGTTGCGGAACTTTGAAGCCTGAAACCTTTGATATGGTGATTTCAGTTTGATTTTTGTGAAGGAGACTTGAGAGTTATGGAGATGAGAATTTGACCATAGGAACAGTTCATTTCATTCATATATTCAGGGAAAGAAAGAGGAAAAGGAAAAAGTGCAGGTTAAAAATACGCACACAACACAAATTCACAGCACTCGTAAAAGATAATATGCTTTTCAAAGCAAGAGCAGCTACAATAATTCCTGGCAATTCTTCTAAATTGACAGCCAGTGCCGCTTTGCTCCAGTGAAAAACTCAAATGTCAAATAGTATCAAATATCGAAATTCTGCACCTAAATGGTTTTCACATATGTTCAGCTATCCCAGGACCAGCTTCCTCTTTCAATCCCTCTTTCGAACTCTTTTCCTCTGAGATTACATCCGAGATCTCTTCAGCGGCAGCAGTAGTGGGGTCTTCTTTTTTATCCACAGGCTGGGGGTTCATAAACAGTTCATCGTTTTCTAGTTTGGCTATTTTCTCTTTTGATTCTCCCTTTAGTAACTCCACCACCTCAAGCATGGTAGGTCTTCTCTCAGGTCTAGTATGTGCACAGAGGAGTGCAACAAGAATGACCCTTTTCAGTTCATCTTCAACATAGTCTCCATTCAGCTTTGGATCCGCTAATTCGTCAAATTTCCTCTCGCAAGCAAAAGGCAGTGCCCAATCAGTAATTGTTCGTTTCTGTGTCGCGCTCAGTTTCTCGATGGGTTTCTTGCCACTGGCAAGCTCTAGTAGCAGAATGCCAAAGCTGTAGACATCACAACTCTCTGATGCCTTTCCCAACATAGCATACTCAGGTGCAAGGTAGCCAAGGGTCCCCTTGACTCTTGTGGTAACATGAGTAGCCCCATCAGGGATTAGCTTAGCAAATCCAAAATCAGCAACTTGGGCTACAAAATTTGAGTCTAGTAGAACATTACTAGCTTTTACGTCTCTATGTATTATATGTGGAGTAGAGTGGTGGTGAAGATAGCTGAAACAATTAGACTTAAGAGATTAACACTATAAGTGGTGACAGAAAGAACGAAAAAGTTCTCGAGTTCATTACTTACGCTATCCCCTCAGCAGACCCAATTGCAATATTGATCCGTCGGCTCCAACTGAGTTGGCATTCAGCTGAGTGTTGTCCATGAAGATGAGAAAGTAAGCTCAAATTTGGCATGTAGTCATATACAATTAAACGCTCTTGCCCTTCAGCACAATATCCTCGTAAACTCAGCAAATTCTTGTGTCGAACTCGTGCCAGGATCTCAACCTCAACAGCAAATTCCATGTCCGCTTTATTACTCCAGACTTTCAACCTTTTCACCGCAATCTGCTTGTATAAATCTAGTCAGAAATTTATTGCATTTATATAGGACAAAATCAGCAATATTTTGATAGCCCTGTAGGCAGATAACACACAAGAACCAGAAAGCAACACAGAGCAGAACAATTGCAGGAAGGAAGATACTGTATAATTTGGAAATATAGACAAGGAAGATGCACAAAGGGCTAGGCAATTCGAGAGCCCTAGTCTCTCTACAGAGCTCAGCTCTAATAAAATTCCACTCCACAAATCCCATACCCCTTACAGCAGCCCCTCTTTTTGCTATAACACTCTTCCCTCTTCATTGGCCAACAAACTCCATAAAGTCAAAAACACACAGCCATGAAAGTCAACCCCTCCCAGCTCTCTTAATTTCCCTTCTTACCCCTCTAGCATAGGTAAAACGTCTTGGTGGCTTATCAAATATATGCACACAAACTATTAGAAAGTTGGCAGCTGCACAGACTATCCTCAGAGGAAGTATTAGGAACTCAATTAAATTAGGCTGGTATACTTTACTGAGTCCATAAGTTCGTATTTCTTTTTTAATCCTTGCTAACATAACTTCAGTTCCAGTTTTGAAATATAACATTATTCTCTTTTGCTTGCATATGCTGCTGCCCTTACTTCCAATATCCAGTATGTATTGCTTAACAGAGATTCCTAAAATCCAATACCAACTTTTTTTTTGCACTAAAACACGATACAGGATTAGCCAGAGAGAAATCATGTATTTTCTTGAAAACAAATTTGTTACAACAATTCCTAGCACTATTTGGATTTTGCAGTATAGCTCTCATAAAAAATAAGTATCAAGTTAAGATGTATATAATCGAACATCAAGTTGCTTCTATAGGCCAACTACTAGTTTCATCAGCACATTCAATCAGAAACAAGCAATATATGTATACATACATGAAAAACAAGATATCTGACTGAACAACCAGTTATATACAATCCTTATTCCTCGTTATGAAATTAACAGAAAATTTGAGACAAGAAAAACAACTTAAAAGACGAAAGAACAGGAAAATAATAATAATAATAATAATAATAATAATAATAGGAGAGGAATTATGAAATGAATTTTACTATGTTCATTTTCTTTGCGACTTTTTTTATTCAAACCAAGAATAATACCAATTTTTTTTGTTGCTTCACTAGAAAGCAAATTACCATGATTCTTTAACTACATACTACTAGTGTTATTGTATAATCTGCGGACTGGAATTATCAATAAACATAAACTGAAAAGAGTATCTAGCATTACTTGCGATCCATCCCAAAGCTGACCCCAGTAAACACTGCCAAATCCCCCTTCTCCCAGTTTGTTGTCATAATTGAAATTGTTTGTAGCAGCATGTAGTTCCTTTAAGGAAAAGACTCTCCATGATGGCTGCTTTTTCCCTCGTTCTTTCCTGTACACAATTTTCATCAAAACAAGCATGAATAAAAAGTGAAACCAATGTTAATAAAATATACTCAATATTACATAAAACACTTCCCTTTCCGTCGTTGCTGAGACAACTGGAATCAACAGGGGAAGTAGCTGTTATACTCTGTGACTGGTTAGACTAAAAGAAATGTGACAAAATGAAAGAACAGGCTAGATGAATGACGCGCAAACCAAAACAAGTGATCTTTTTGTATACTTTCAGGATCATTTATTCTCCTCTTTCTTTCCATATCTCAGTAACCAAGAGAGAGAGAGAGAGAGAGAGAGAGAGAGAGAGAGAGAAAACTAAGAAGTTCTTCTCACTGATACCTATGTGCTTATCTCTTAAATCTAATCTAAACCCAAAATCTTGAATCATCCAAAAACAAGCTTGAACAATTGTTCGAAGACCAAAAGAAAGCCAATCAAAAAAATTCCTGTGATCAATAACATGGACTTGTTCAGAAAATTTAAGCTAAACCCATTACTTAAACCGTCTCCCTTTCCCGTTTATCACCCAAAAAAACAGCACACCAGAAGAAAAATTCAATTTTTATACCCAGATTCCGTCATTAATTGAAATAAGCTATAATATATGGACAAAACAATCGAAACCCAAAATCTCATTTCTTCATCTTTAAAGTAAACAAAGACTAGCTTACCGATCTGAACCCCTTCCACAACAGAATAAAGCCATGTCTAAACAAATTCCCACCACCAATCAAAACCCACTTTGTTTGGTCAATCAGAAAGAGACCCTTTTAACTAAATCAGCTACTGGTTCGAGTATCTAGCTTGCTTGGTCTTCTCCTACTCTCTAGCTTGTTGCAGAGTAAAGTTGGAGCTGAAGAAGAAAATGAAGACCAGAATATGATGATACTAAGCGTATTAGTTTTGAAGAAGAAGATAAGGACATTTCTGTCAATTACATTTATTTAGTTTTGCTTGTTGGGGAGAAAAGCTCAAGTGTTGTGGCGAATGTTGTGCTTTGGGAACGCTAACCAGATGGGATTTGCAGAGAGAAAATTGTCTTCAGCCAAAGTCTATTCCTTCACCAAGCAGCCTCCTTTTTTGTTTTGTTTTGTTTTGTTTTTTTGAATTTTTTTTTCAAAGTTCGTATTTTTTTTTTTCCCAGGTCCAGCTGTGTCCAATTTTTCAAAATACACAGATGGGCCAATTTTGTAATTAACTGTACTCAGTCCAAATTTTAACCATTATCCTATTTAAAAGTTATTAGTTTCACTTTTCTTTGAAAAAAAGGTTTAAAAAATTGGTAATTCTTTATTTATTATAGAGATTTTTTTTTCAAGATATAATTAATTGAGAGAAAATTTTCAATTTTTTTAAAACAAAATTTGTAGATTTAAACGTTAAACATCAATTTTAGAAATAAAAAAAGAGATTTAAACTTAAAATTTTTTACTTTATGAGGAAGCGTGGTTGTTTATCAACCAAAAAAAAAAAAAAAAGTGTGGTTACCAATTGCCATTAGGTGTCTCTGAAAACATGAAAAGATGGTGCTTTTTATTTGTTATTATTTGAGATTATTATACATATGGGGTGATTTTATTATGTTCTCCCCTAGAAAAGCATCCACTTATTTCTCAAAAAATAATTAATTAAATTGAATGAATAATTAATTACAAAATTATATTGTATTTATTTACCTTTTTGCAGTATATTGGTTTTGATTTCCCATCTTTTGTTGAAAATTTTGCCTCCAAGAGGCGTCCTTGTCATGAAATTATTTTTCTTTCGAAATATGTCCTTATCATGTTTATTTTTTATTCATCAAATAGTCAATAACACATGTTGGCATTTAACCAAACAATTGAACAAAACATATTATAACATCTAATAATTAAAGAACATTTGTATTGTATGAAATTTATTCATTATAAGTTTCTCTATTCTTTCAAAAAAACAAAATCATTGATATGCTCAACATTTTTGCACTATCCTTAGTTTTGGGGCTGAAATAATGGGAAGAAATTGCTTATAGCTCTAGTTTCTAAATATTATTCTAAACTCGAGACCAATTCCTTATATCATTCTAATTTCTAAATTAGATTAAATAAATTTATAAATTTTAAAACGGCGAATTATTATGACACCCATTGTAAAATTAAGTTGCTTGCGAATCTCTACCCTGATGTCTTGTTTATATTTGCTACATAAGCATGAGTAGTTTCAACACAAGTTACTTCCATAATAAATTGTTTAGAAACTCTATTCCTTTTCTTTTCCTTTTCTCTTTATACGTTATTCATGGTCATATCAACGTATGAAAAACACAAAATAAAATTATAGCACTCTGTGGTTGATTGCATTAAAATAACAGTAATATCTCGGGCGTTAAACCATCCACACAAGTGGGGCTTTGCATTGATTGCAATAAAGTAATTAACAAAGAAAACTTACAAAAAGGAATACATGCCCCACAACATTTAACTCCTTAATATACAGGTCTAAGCTTTTAATCAAAGCATAATTTCCCCGGTTGACAAATACATTTTATATATATATATATATATATTTTTTTTTTTTTTCTTTTTGAAAAGTTGACCTATAAACCTTTTTTTTTTTTTTTTCCGAAACTTAAGGCATGTGGTTTAACACCAAATCCTATTTAACACCAAATCCTAACTTCTTTGTTTCTATCAATATGATATCATTTGATTACAAACTACAACAAATTAGTTTGTTTATGTCTAGAGAAATTAAGACGAAGATGTGGCTCAATTAAGTTGCAATATTCGCAAGTTTTCTTTTCAACGTAAAGAGTTCTAAGTTCGTACTTAAAATAAAATTATAAAATCATAAAATTATGCCCCATGCTTACTTCAAATATAGTGACTGCTGTGAAGCTGTCCTTTTTCTTGTCATATTGCCAAGTAACTGAAGAACTTATTGGCAATAACATTGGAGAAATAAAAAGGGTAGTTGGAATAAGTTGGGTTAATTTACTGCTATATACAATGACAGAGCCCAAGAATCTACCACTAAAATAAACAAGTTGTCATATATTTAAAAGCTGACACGAAACAAAGAGATAATGGTTGTGAATATATATAAAACTTGTCTGGGATGGAGACCCTGCGGTAGTAGGAATAAAGCCTCGGAGGTCTTGTTATATCTCTCTCTCCACGTGACTCCAACTAAATGGTAGGGATGGAAAATGCAATCAAGAAAAGACTCAAATAGTATATATACAGACTGTTTTTTAAGGTGTCTTCTCTCTCAATGGGACCAATATTCACATATGAAGTTAATATAAGAAATTTTATCGGAAAAGAAAAGGTCACGTATTTAAAGAGAAAGAGAGGAGAGAGAGACTAGAGTTCCCATAAATTTTGGGAGTGAAAAAAGGTAGTTTATTGTTTGTTGCCTATTTATACGGCTGATTATGGACTTAACTATTGTAGTGGATGTTTCTACTTTCTACATAGTCAAGAAAGTTCTGTCATATTCTAAGTTTAGGGTTACTCCTATTTTTAGTCCATGAACATTTATCATCTAAATGTCTCATACTTGATCTACCAGCTATATTTTTGCTTTAGTTTAGTTTATGATCAGCTTTCAAATGCTACATAGTCCATTCAACCTCCATGAGCCATGCATGTTCTTTTGTCTTAATTTTATTAGTACTTCATGATCTCAGTTTTCGGACAATGCTCCTATTGTAAACCATAACTCAAAATTATGAAAATAATAATAATTCAATGCAAGTAAATATGACATGTGAAAGTTATCATATTGAGATAAACACATTATCCAGGGACTACATTTGTAACATTTTGCAACTAAGCTAGAGATCAAAATGAGATATGATCTGATGTTAACATTAAAGAATGTGCAGTGTCAATAGTAGTTTCCTGCCAAAGAAATCTCATTCAACAGATTGTCCCTAACAAAGTTATAAGTCTCATGATTTATCACATGATCAAAAACAGTAGAGTATAATTTGGGTTCCATATCTAGAATGCAAATGCCCTGTGCTACATGACAGCTCTCACAACCTAAGCATATAAAAGAAATAGTATATGGTGACTTGTACTTTCCAACAGCACAAAGCAGTAGTTGAAATAGCATTATCAACCACTGCATAGTGGTTTCTTTGGGTTGGTAGGCCTACCAATGATTGATGTCAGACTGGACTAGGCTAGTCCCATTGTTTTTCATTTTTCTAGTGTGAGCCCAACAAGACAAAACTCGATGAATGGAGCTGCTTTTCTATATTTATAATGTGATCCTCTGTCCTATAATGCATGCTAATTTTTTGTAGTATCTAGAATGGCATTTCTAGAAGAATGCACTGCTCCTCTTCAATAATGAGACTTATGTTCTAAGCTTTGTTTGCCATCATTGGTAGGATATTTACTTTCACGTTTTTCATCTTTTTTATCTCAAAGATTATTCCTTCCAGTTTCATAGAATGAAATAGACAAGAACAGCGTCATGATTTACTTATAACTGTTTCTATCCACATGTACTTCATTATAGTACTCGAACTGAAACACTATCACTACTTTGGCGTTTTTCCATAAATATAGTTGAAACGAACTTGGTTTTTTTTTTTTTCAACTTATTGAAAATTCCGATTTATCAATTTATTGCTAGGCAAATATTCCAATTAATGGTAGGGGAATTAGTTTAAAATGACTTTTTTTTATGAGTATTTTGAAAAATGACTAATCTAAGTGTTACAGTGCTTTATAACAGTGTCGAGCGTCACAATGTATGTAACAATAAAATTTATGAATTTTTTTAGAATTAATCAGTAATCATTGATAATGTGACACCCATCAAACAATACTATGACATTCCTTAAAAATTCATTTTTAAAAACATTCATAAATTAGTACTATCCAAGTCCATTTCCCTAGTAGTACTAGTTATATCCTTTCTTGAAAACAATCCCCAAGATTGAGAATGCCATAAGGGCCGGCCCAAGCTCGTCTTGGCCCGATACTATAGCAGACTCATCCGAGCCTACATGCATACGCATGCCGTATTGGGCCTACAAAAAGAGAAAACAAGGAGAAAATTAGGCTAAGTAGCAGTTTTAGAGAATTGTGTTAGATTTATAGTGATTTTTGGTAGTTTCTTTTTTCCGAAGAAAACTGATTAAAAAAAATATTAAAAGATGGAATTTCTATTCATGAAATAAAGCTCAGTGATAAGCGGGCAGCTTCGTCTTGGCCACAATCAAAGAGATCTATAGCTTGTCGACGAAGTAGGTTGGCTTAAGTAGAGTACCCACTATCTAGGATCTCGGTCCTAGGTTCGAATCACACCAAAAGTAGGCATGAAAACCTAGGGTGGGGTGGGGATTGGGTAATAGTAGGTATTTTTTTTAATTTATAATAAGTAGAGGTCATTAGTTAAGTTCCACTCTTAAAAAAAAAAAGAAAAATAGATCTGTAGCTTGTCGTGAGCCTGTTGAAAAATGGTCATTGCCGCCAGAATGTGCATGTCTACCCTAATCCCCATTTTCTTTTTCTTATATACTGGAATGAATCACAATTCACTCCATAACCCAATTCTCATAGAGAAAAACTTGGAATTGGACGATTCAGGAGCTTTAGGCCCAAATAACATTTTTAGGATTAGAATTTTATAACATTGTCATGAAATTTTATTTTATGACCGATTGTGACAACAAAATTGTGATTACCAGTCCTGAAATTTAAGATGGCAGTTTAAAAAAAAAAAAAAAAAAGGATTTATACAAAATTCTAGGCCCAAAGTACCAAAAATTGAAAAATTTCCGGATAGGCTGATTTTTTTGAAACATTCCGGATTAATTTAGACAAATACCACTTTTTAAAGTTTTATTAGAAAACTAACACTTTTAAAAAATATTTATAAAAATACTATTTTTCTTCAAAATTGGTATTTTTCAATCATACTCGACTCGAGGTAACCATTTAGGTTATAATCAATCTAGCTACTTGAAATGACTGATCAAGATACCTCCGGTAACTCAGCTAGCTACCTTAAGTATCTCATCAATCAATAAAAAGTGGTATTTTTATAATTAAATCTGGAATTTTTCAAAACAATCTCAAATTCCGGATTTTTCAATTTTTTTTGAAATTACCATAAAAAATCAAATTTCCTCAAAAAAAAGAAAAATCGTTTTAAAAAGTTAAGCCAGTTTCTTTCCAATTACTCCCACAAAACCTTCTTCAAAAGGCCTTTTACAGTAAACGGGCTAAATAACAAATCAAGCCCAAAAGAAGTCTAAAAGGCCTAGTAGTTGACACCATTTCACTGTTCACAGTCGATTTTGTTTGGGTTTATATCACTTTTAAATATAAAACACTAAAAGAATTACAAAAATACGGAACTCAGGTTTTTTCTAAGTTTTTGTACGGTCTTTATTAGAAAAATATTACTTTTTAAAAAATCTTTAGAAAAATACCATTTTTTAAAAATAGTTACCGGTTACTGGTTTCTGAAAACTTGTTACTGGTTACTAATTACCAGTTATATACCAATAAATACCTTTGGTTTTTGGTAACCAGTTTCCAGAAACTAGTTACTATTTTAAAAAATAGTATTTTTCTAAATAGTTTTAAAAAAATGATATTTATCTAATAAAAACCGTACCACGCCTTAAAAAAAGTTAAACCACCGTATTTTTCAAATTTTTTTCAAAATTACCGTATAATGTCTAATTTCCCCATTTTGTTTCATGTTTCAACTTCGATTCAGATTTTCTAAAAGCCCCTATATTTAATTTTTGTTTCCCAAGAGGAAGGGAAAAAAAGGGGTCTTCCAACGTAAACCTTGCATGAAACAATTGTAGAGTGTAGAGTAGGTAGTAGAGAATAGAGATGTATGAATAAGTAATGACTCATTCCTACTCAGAAAATTTTCACACATTTACGCGACATCTAAAAAACAAAAACACTATTCGTCAAAAAAAAAAAAAACAAAAAAAAACAAAAACACTAGACTGTACACCTCGTGTTATTGTGTTATACTCCTCTTACAACACAACTACAATGAAAGACATAGCCATACGAAGCAACAAGCCATAAACATAGACTTGATGAACTCTAGTACTACGTGATACGTTGGCTGCTGAGTCGAGCAAATCTCCCTGATCAGTAGTGGTACTAAAAAGATGCTGAACCGTTCGAGCCGAACCGGGTTTGGGCGTGTCACACAGACCAATACCCGAATTAAACGACGAATCCAAATAGTCTTCAAGACCACTGTTGGGACCAAAACAGAGCCCTGAATTTTTGTAAAGCCTAAGCTTCCTCCTCATCCTCCAAACCATTTCTCTCCCAAATGGAACTTGCCCACTTAGCCAATTGTCGTTTAATCTCAACTCACTTAGATTTTTAAGGTCTCTAAAACTTGTGGGAATGGACCCATTAAAGTGATTCCCATCGAGGTGAAGTACACGAAGGTTTGGTAAGTGGCCAAGTGAAGCCGGAATTGGACCACGCAAGTTCATGTTTGATAGAATTAGGATCATTAGACTCTTCATTCCCTCGAACCCATCTCCGGGAATCGTTTCGGACCCCATTGGATTCCCTTTAAGGATCAAAGCTTGGAGAGAAACTAGGCTTTTAAACGTGTCCGGAAGTGGGCCCGAGAGCCGGTTGTAGCTCAAATCCACGAGAGTGAGATCCTTCAAGCCGCTGATCGAACCGGGTATCGAACCCGTCAATCGATTCCGGCTAAAATCGATCTTAATCAACGAGCGACACGTCGAAATCTCCGGCGGAATCGGACCCACCAGGAGATTTTGGCTCAGGTCGATGACACTCAAAACAGGGAAGCTCAAACCGGGTAACGAACCGGTTAATCTATTCCCGCTCAAATCCAACGACCACAGACCGGTGGCCCGGTTCAGCGAGTCAGGAACCGAACCGTTGATATTGTTCTTATGGAGATCCAGGACCCTTAGTCGGGTCAAGTTGCCCAACTCAACAGGGATACGACCCACGTGCCCGTTTTCTCTAAGCACCAGGGTCTGAAGACTCGGGCCCAACAGGCCCAAAAACGAGGGAATGGGCTGAGGGTTGTGGGCCAAACAGCGGTAGAAGAAAAGGGTGCGGAGGTGCGGAAGCTTGGTGACGGAGCGGGAGATGTAGGACCGGGTCGGGTCACATGTGGGAAACGCAGTGTCGTCCGATAAGGCCCCGAACGACAGCGAAACGACGTGGAAGACGTTGTCCTTGTCGGGCATGCACTCGATGCCGTGCCAGCGGCCACGGCAGACGTCGGGTATGTCGGTGGCCCAGTCGTTGCCCGTGGCGCGCATCACGTCGTAGACCGCTTCTTGCTCTTTCGGGTCGGTTCGGGCCCCGTTGTTGTTGTTCATGGAGAACCCGGTTTGAGGCCCGTCGACTAGGGCCGAGGGCACGCCCGAGTCGGACGTGATGACGGTGAACGGGTGAGAAAGTGGGAGAAAATGGAGGAAACAGAGGAGGAGTGGGAGCAGAGGTTGTTTGGTTCTCGAGAAAATTTGTGCCATTTTTGATAGTGGAAATGAGTGAGTGAGTGAGGGGGCAATAAGGGGGTTTTGGGGTGTATTTATAGGTGTGGTGTGAATGGAATTAATGAGAAATTTTGGGGTGTGGTTGGCGAAAAGAGTGAAGTGAAGTAATTTATGATGTTCACGGGAAATGGAGGGGAGCTTTGAAATAAATAAATGGAATGGATTAATTGCTCTTGTGACATTAAATGTCTTCACGGAATCTACACTCACGTCTAGGCTTTGGGACCCTGACCTTATGATGTAGTGTGCTACGTTATCATGTATGATGTGACATGATGAATTTTGGACGATATATTCTGTTGCATCTACTATTTATGTTACTCTCTATTGTCATACTGTTAAAGTTGCAACTAGTTAGACTAGGGCGGAATCAAAAAATTTATTCTAGTTTCGGGCACAATTTAATGAAGATATATATACATTAAAAAAATAAAAAACTAATCAATACAAAATTTCTAACTTGTATAAATGTAGAATGATGTTTAAAAATTGACTCACCGTGAAAACCGGCTAAGTTACACCCCACCATACCAACTCGTGCAGTTTTTTCACTTATGTGGTTCCATGCGGTTCAAAATATTTCAAATCATACGGTATAGTTTCGAGAAAAAATCTTGCGGTTCACCTTGATGCACCACAATCTACTTTATACGATATATTTAAGGGCTTTATTAATTTAACCCTATTTTAAAACACATGTTGCCAATTGAGACTAGTTCAATTAATTTAAGACTTAAGAGGTGTGTGTGAGTGTGAAAGATGAGTTCAGGTCTCAGGAGTGACAAATAGGTGTATCTTATCAAAAAGAAAGTCCATCGTGAATACGAGACATGTTGTAACTCATTCATAAAAATATCCTTTGAGATATATACTAAAACTATGAGGGTTAAGTCAACACATTACAAAGGTGGAGCTCGAAATGTTCTATAATTGGTCCATGTCCAAGCACGGAGCTACATCTACCTTTGGTTCCATTCAAAAATTGATAAAATATAGAATAGCCCCACAAAATACATAAAATTTAATTATAGACCCTAACTTGATTAAACCAATGATCTCGAAATCTTCTATGACTGGTCCATGTCCAGGCACGGAGCTACGTCTACCTTAATCCTATTCAAAAATAGATAAAATATAAAATAGTCCCACAAAATACATAAAATGTAATTATAGCCCTCACTAATGCTTAAGTCAACAAATCACAAAGGTGGAGCTTAAGAAATGATCTTTTTTATTTATGAAAGAATTGGTTAAGCCAATGATCTTGAAATCTTCTATAAGTGGTCCACGTCCAGGAGCTACATCTACCTTAGCCCCCATTTAAAAAAAGATAAAATATAGAATAGTCCCATAAAAATATATAAAATATAATTATAGGCCCCACTAAATATAAATCTTGTTTTTGTCCCTATCCACGTCACACAGAAGTTATACCTAAAAGGTTTGGTGACGTGAATTTATCTTAAATGCCTCTACTAACCTAATACAATTATTTTTAACTCAATCCTAACGTTATATTCTATAACCAAGTAAAGCCAAAAGCTTGATTTTACAAATTCGTGACAATTAGAACCAAAATAATATGTGGTAAATGTCATAAAAAATTGCCCATACGTATTGCAAGTGGTAATATTTGTTTACAGTTTTCGCTTTCGGTTTAGAGCACAATCTAGTTTTTGTAGTATAGTTTTGTAGATCAGTTTATACTACAATCTAATTTTTATCTTTGACTCTGGCATTCTGGCATTGAAAAGAATGTTTACAGTACAATCTACTTTTTATCTCTGACTCTAGTATTGAAAAGAATTGAAAGTTTTGAGTGAGATGTCTCTTGTTCTTGATGTTGTCCCCACCAATGGGATGGAACAAAAGGTTTTGTTTTACTCTCTACCCTTTTTCAAAGGAAAAGAGAAAAAGAGAGATTTCTATCACTTTTAAGTATAAAAAACTAAAAGAATTACAAAAATACGGAACTCACGCTTTTTTTAAATTTTCGTACGATTTTTATTAGAAAAATATCACTTTTGCAAAAAATATTTAGAAAAATATTATTTTCTAAAATAGTTACTAGTTACTGGTTTCTGGAAACTTGTTACTGGTTACTAATTACCAATTATATACCAGTTATAAATACCTATGATTACTAGTTACCAGTTTCTGGTGTTTCTGGTTACCAGAAACTAGTTATTATTTAAAAAAATGGTATTTTTCTAAATAATTTTTAAAAAATAGTATTTGTCTAATAAAAATCGTACCGCATCTTAAAAAAACTTAAACCACCGTATTTTTCAAAATTTTTTCAAAATTACCGTATAATGTCTAATTTTCCCAAAAAGAGATAGCTTAAAAATGCCCCTATATAGGATATCAAGGCTGAAAAGCCTTTTAATCAATTAATCTAGGACTGCATAGAACAAAACCAGCTAAAAAATATCTACCTTGAAATGGAATTATATTTTGTGGTATTTTCATAAATAGCATTTTTTATAAAAATAAAAAAAAGGTATTAGTTTTATAATAGTTTTTAGTTTTAAAAAAATAACTTTCTAAAGCAGTATTGCTAAAATAAAATGACCAACCACCAAAAGTATCACTCAATTTCCTATATTTTTGTGAAATAATATCTTCATGGGATCTAAAGTGGTTGTATGTATTTACATTATATATATTATGCTAAGAAAATTAGGTGGATGACCAATTTTTTAAATTAGTTTAAATAAATGTCCATATTTCAAAAGTTATAGCTAAATATTTATTTTTTTAAAGTTTCAGTTGTGACTTGTGAAATATATTATATTTATATTTTTGTTATTAAGTGAGTTTGATATTTAGCTATAAACTTTTGAACTTGGTCATATACTAAGTTTTGTGCCAAAAAATAGTCAAATAACTAGTCACCCCATCTTACATCATAGCCAAAATTCAAATAGAACGGTGAACACAAAGTACCATGAGATCTTCAAGCCTCAAAATGGGATTTGGATGGACTTAGACTTGAGCTCAAATGATATTACGGGACACTTTTAATGATGATTTCTTTTCTCTTTTTTTTTTTTTAAAAAATATTAGTCATTTATATTATGACCAATTACAATAAAAAGAAAATTAAGTAGCTAATTACCATTTTTTTAACATACACAATTTATTGCTAACATCAATTTTTTTATACTACATTATTGACTTTTTTTAGCAGCTAAACTTATCTTTTAGAATTATTTGGGATGAGAAATTAAGGATAGATTAGATTTTTTTTATAAGAAAAAGTGATATAAATTAGAACCAAAATATTAATGTTGAAAAGTATTAAGTGGGTCTAAAAAGTGGTATTGGTCTAATTTGTAATATAAAAATGTCTAATTTCAAAAACTTTATCATGAGTGGTCCTAAAAATATCATACATACCCAAATTTGTCATGGTCCCGTCCATTTCACCTCAAACTTTTGTGTCTCCCACTCAAACTCAAAAAACTATATCATTACCACCTGTTAGACTAACTGTTTTGTAATGTCCATTTTCTCACTTTGTCCCTACTCAAATGAATTCCAAATAAGAAATTTAGATACTGAGAGTGGTAGCTAATAACAAAAAAAAACTATTGTTAACTTTGTTTTGTGTATCTTAAAGTGTGGTATTTGGCTACTTAACCCCTCACGAACCCATATTGCATTTACTCTAAAAAATTAAGATTAGTTTGCTTATTAGACCCAACTAATTACTTATAACAACCATTTTCTCATCTCTTATCTATACTACTTTTCTTTAAAACAAAAAATTCTTTTGTAGTTGTTTATCCCCCACCCAAATCAAATCTAAAGAAGAAAGTTAGCTACTTTTAGTTAACAAAGAATAAAAGTTACTGTTATATTTGATTTATGTATCTTAAAAATTTGTGTGTGGCTACTTAACCGCATTTACCCATAATCTGTAGCGATTCAAGCCCATATGTTTAAGACATGCGATAGCTTTTAAGAATAACAATTCCTACACCAATGGTAGTGACATAGTGGCAAAGGTGCTTACCTAGAACATTCGCTTCTATCAGGTCTAGGATTCGAGTATCTATGAAGGCGTGTGAGATCGGACTTGGTACTCTTGAAATAGCCACTAATTTGTGAACCCTATGTATTACTTTAGGATTGTGTCCCCACAGTGAGTGGACTTTGTGAGTAGACATTCTTGTCCTACTAGCTGACAAAGGCACGGGAACAGGACCGTTGTCGTTCCACCTGTGATCCTAGAAATCGTCGAGTCCAAATGACTACTACAGCAAAAATTAGGCGGGGAGTGTGAGAGCACCACTAATTCTCCTTTCCCTTCAAAAAAAAAACAACAATTCCTAAATCAATTATTTATCAAGTAGTAGTTGAATTTAATATTAAAAAATAGTTTTCAAATCACAATTATCCTTCACAATATATGGAAACAAAAGTGAACCTATAAATCATGGGAAGAGAAGGGCAATTATTTTATTTTGGAATATTATCATTTTTATATCTTATATTTTGACACTTTGTTCAAATTATACTTTGTATTTTGATTATTATCAATACTGACCCTTAGATTTAAAATCTGTTATAAATTTATACCCTAACACCAATTTAGAATAGTTATTTACCAAGATTCCGTTTAAAAAATTAAAAATAAATTGTATAAAAACTGATTCGAGAATAAGTTTATTAAATTATCTTAGTAAATTAACGGCTTTAAATTGGTGTCGGGGTATAAATTTGAACAAATTTTAAGTCTAAAGGTCAATGTTGATAATAACCAAAATATGAGGTATAAATTGAACAAAATGTCAAAATACAAGGTATAAAAGTGATACTATCCTTTTATTTTATTTTATTTTGATAGGAAAAAGGGGAATTATTGGATGTTCAGTAATTAAAAATTGTATAAATCTTAAGGGGATTTATTCGCACCCAGACATAAATGCACCCCTTCTTTTTCAAATAATTTTTTAAAGTACAATTTACTTATATATAATATATTTTAAATCATGAAATAGAACTTGACTCAAAGCATCCCTTTTCACGAATTTTTTTTAAAAAAAAAAACGCTAAAAACAATAAAATAAGAACCTGCACAAAAATAGAAGAGTAAATTTTTTTTTTTTCTAAATCGAATGAAGAATAACTTTTTATTAATTTTTGGAGGGATATTGGGAACAAAAATTAAAACAGGAAGAAAAAAAAAGATAAACTTTAAAGCATGGAAATTAAAGAAGAAAAATAAATATACATTAAAATAAAACAATACAGTAAAATATCGTGCCTATCTCCCAACACACACACAAAATACTACGTCAAAAATAAAATGTTAGTGAATAATAATAGTACGATCACATATATTTGAATGATCCTGCATTTCTTCAATACATAGTAGTACAGAAACAAAAAGGAAAAATAAAAAAGAAATCTCTTCAAGTCAGGGGAAAAAAAAAGAAATGATCTGATTACCAATAATCAAATCAATTACTAATTACTCTAGTCACCATTGTCCTTATTATTGCCAAATTAATTATTGCTTTCTCTCCAATTTTTTGTTTCTATGACTACTAGAGTAGTCATTAATACCCAACTAGTTATTAGTGTGGTCGTTACTGCTTAATTATGAACTGTTTCTGGTTTCTTCAATTTTTGGTTATTGGTATCACTAGTTTGGTTAATGGTTTCTAATTACTAGTAACTAATTATACTAATTTGGTTACTAGTTTCTCTGATTACTGATTACGAATCATACTAATTTAGTTACTAGTTTCTAACTACTGGTTACTAATCATACTAATTTAGTTACTAGTTTCTAGTTATCGGTTTCTCTGATTACTGGTTACTAATCATATTAATTTGGTTATTAGTTATCACTTACATGGTATTTGGTTACTAGTTTCCATATTGATTTTATACAAAAATGGTACTCAATAATACATGAAAATATAAAATTAGATACTATGTGTTAATAAGCTAGTAAAACTCACAAAAAACCAAAAAGAAAAAAAAGGGAAAGGAGTGAAAGCTTAAAGACATAAAAACATAAGAATACCAATAATGAAAACAAAGTGAAAGTTTCTAAAAATCAAGCAAATGAAAATGAAAAAAGAAATTAGCATCCAACTATGATCCACAAAAAAAAATGGTTTCTTAAATACCATAACAAATCATTTCCAAAAAAAAAAAAACATCATAACAAATTAAATGCACTATTTGATGACAAATACATTAATCTATAGAACAGGTTCAAAATCCAAATTATACTTATTATATCATAACCAAAAATGGCTATAAGTCTTCTATGCTCATAAACCCATCAAAATGCTAGCAAATCAAAAACAAATATCTAAAATTAAATGGAATATTTGAGATCCTTTTATAAGTCACATAACCCAAGTTGTTACGAATCTTCTATGGCTACTCTATCCAAAGTTCTACAGTCTGAAATGATGGGCTATAAACTAGCTATCATTTAATTATTATCTGTCATTTTTATTGCAGCTACATCCTCTCTCTCAAAGTTAATATTAGACCTAGTTTGTGCAAAGTCATTACCTGAAAAGGGAAAGCTTTTATAGGCCGTGATAATGAAACTTAGACCACTACTTTAGACTAATCTCTTGGCTAGACTTATTCTTCAATAGAAATATCTATTACCTCTCCTTGAGTGTTTTGAGATCCTACTAGTGACCATTTCTTTATTAAGACCATCACTACACAATTCCCATATCAACACATAAATACAAAGAGAAAGGTAGATTTCAGAAATAAGGAAAAAATTTAACCTACATAACAATTTAATTAGAACTAACTTCTCCATTATCAGACATGCTGATGCGGTGCTAAAAGGAACAGAATTTATGGACAAGTGAGATCGGTGTAGACGAAAATAAAGCAATTTTCAGATTTTTGGGAGAATTTTCGGAATGTCCATTTTCGATGAATTTGGTGTCAAATTTGGGTGGAATCGACCCAATAAATAAATTTGGTGTCAAAATACAATTTCTTATTTTCTGGCATTTTTCTTTTTTTTTTTGGATTATCTTTAGTAAATAAATTTAGAATTCAAATCTGATAGTTACGGATTGATCCTAGATATTAGGTCTTTTATTTCTCTTTTTTCAAAAAATAAGATATTGTTATCTTTTATTTGAACATTTTATTTAAGCTTTATTTAAGAATTATAAGCTGTTTTGGGGTATGACAATTTTTTGTAATTAGTTACTAATGAAAAATATTAAATCACAAACAATATGATAATTATACAATATAGGGTCAATTAAGAAAATGTGATGTGTTAAAATTATGTCACATTCATACGATGCTATGTGTCATAAAATAATTGAACCACTTGTCAAATTAATACTGGATCTCATCCTCAAGCTTGAAGTGTCAAGCTTTTATTTACTCTGGTTAATTGCAAGACACCACTTATTAAGTGTCAAGATCTCCAATTACTTCACACCAGAGGAAGACACCTTGTATAGGATGTGTCAGCCGCACAAGACACCTATTTTCACTTCACCGCTTGATGTATGCCTATATAAAGGCTTTAAAGTCTTGTAAATAGAACTCAGATCGATAGGATGATATACCCAAAACCAAAAACTCCACTTGTTCTCTTTGTTTATCTCATCAATTCACTTTTATGTCACATCAAATTTGTCTTTCTTTTAGCTTTATCATTAATTACTCTCACAATTATCAAGACCATACTATTTTTTTTGTCTAGTTATATTGCTACAATTTTCCACGTCATTTTCTCCATTTTTTACCATTATCTTACTTATAATTAATTAAGTATTCTTATGCTTAATTAATTTTTTCCTAATCCAATCACAAAAAAAGCACCCCAGAACATAAGCCAAGATGGCAGATCAGTTTTTGTTGGAAATAAAATTATCCTGAGTATTTTCACTCAATTCTCTCTCTTTCTCAGTATTCGTGAGCGAATCAACGAGTTTGAGTATTAGCCGAGTATTTTTCGTCTTTCCTAGAAGCTTCCGCTACATCACATGCCCTAAACCTTATATGCCAAAAATTGTTATAAAAAGTTAAATTAAAAAAGTCATCAAATCTCTTGACATATTCTGATCACGCTTGAAAGAGAAAACTCTATTTGAGACAATCATATGTAAAAATTGAGAGTAAGAAACTTGGGAACTCGTAGCTCATTTAGAAGAATATTTTAAGCAAAAAAAGAGAAAGCCTCATAAATAACTCTCAAACTCCAAATGTTAATATAGAAAAATATTTCTAATTTTTCTTTCCCACTAAACTCTATTCTCACATCTTCTTTTAAAAAAAATAAAAAATCATTTTTAATTATTTTTTCCTTTTTTGTTTTACCTTTTTCTTTTCATTTTTTAACTTTTTATTAAAAAAAAACAGTAACTTTTTTTTTCCCCTTCCTCTCCCCATTCCTATTCAATTTGGTTTCTCGTTACAATTTATTGTTCGACAAAAATCAGTGTGGGTAAGATATTGAAGCTAGAAAGGATCAGTAATGATTTCAGGACGAGCGAAGGAAAAGTGGTATTTTTCTGAAAAATACCGTACGAAAATACATATAAAAAGGAGGTACCGTATACTTGTTATATTTTATTAAAACGCTGTGTTCTCCCTAATTTCCTCTAAAATATAGCGCCAAAGGTAAAAATTAAAGTCAAGCAAGTGTCTCCTATCCTAATTTCCTCCCTTGTTTAAGGCGTCGGGAAATTTCATATATAACAACTGTAAAGAAAAGCATTATTTTTATAATATTTTCTTCTAAAGAAATGGTTGAATGAGTATTTGTCCATTTTCGGCCTAAAAATCAGAAAATATCTTTAATTTAAAAATTATAGCTAAATGATCTGATTCGATACTCACTGAAAATAAATAACAAAATAACCTTTAGCAAAATCCATATTTTTCGTAAATTAATGTCCATTTTCTAATTATTTTTTAACGTTTGTGAGTTCATGAAATTTCAGAAAATGACCTTTGCAAGCATGAATAGAAAATCACGCTTAAGTGATTTTTTTTTTACCCTCTTGGTATATACATTTATGTATTTCGTTTATTTTCTTATATACCACTTGTTGTGTATTATTCTTATTAAAACCCATAATTTCTTATAAATTAATGTTTATTTGTTAATTAAGAGGGTTTTAAATGATTTTTGAATGTCCATGAATTTATGGAATTGTATAAAATAAACTTTACCCCTATTAACCATAAATCACCATTGAATAGCAATCTCTTTTTTCTCTTGGCATATTTATGTATATACTTTGAATATTTTCATATCTATTAATTCCACTAATATAGTATACCAGGGAAGTAAATGTACTAAAGTTATAAACGAATCTAATATGACTAAAAATATATTACCAAACTTAAACTCAATTTACAGCATATATATATAAATATATTTCATAAAAACCTGATCAAATGTACCAATTTTTGTTAAAAAAAATATATACTACAACTGAAAAGACATCTATCAAAAAATCAAATCACAAGAAATATATATGTATCTATATATATGAAAATATTCTAAGTAAACAATGTGATATACTAAGATAAAAAAATGAATGTACTAATTAACAGTGATTTCTCATTAATAGCCATAAAGAAAACTAGAAAAGGGCAAAAAAGAAAACTAAAACCCTTAATTTATAAATGAACATTTACATATGAAAAAAGAGTCATTAAGCTATAAATTAATAAATAGTCATTTCTTAATACTAGTTTTAAAAAGAGCTATATAAAACACATTTCTTGAGTCCAAAACTCAGTAAATAACCCAACCCCACAATTTATAGTAAAATAGTCCACCATATTTCTTGTTGAAAACTTATGTCGGGAATACACTTGCATAAAATACGGACAATATTCTCTCTCAAAAACCATCACTTTCATCTTCCTCACTTTCTCCTCCCACACTGTTGCCAGTCAGTAACTCCCAAAATGCATGAATATCGATTTCGCACTTATCAACTTTTTTATCCAGATCTTCGATACCAGAGTTGTTGGAATTAGTAGGAAAAGCTCATAAAAGCAGTTGTTTTTATGTAAATATTTTCATATTAATGAAATAAAAGTATTATTCAGTTAATAATTTGTGCATAATGTTATTTAAATAAAGATCGATTTAGTTGTATTAATATGTATCCATGTAATCACGATGTAGATTCATAGGAGATGTATTAATATGTATCTATGTGATCACGATGTAGATTCATAGGAGATGTAGATACAAATTATTTACAATTAATTAATAGTAGTTCGCAACAATATAAATAAGCTTGGGTAGTTTATTTATGCTATAGTTAACTTTAGAATGGTTTGACTTATTTTAGTCAATATAAGTCAACTAGTATAATAAAACTTACACTGAACTAGATTATAAATGAAATTCTATTGATAATGTCAATGGAAAAGAATTTCATAGGCAATGATTAGCTTTAATCTAAATCTTGAGTTCACTGAGATTGTATATTCACTAGTACGACTTTATTTGAATTGCAAATAAGTGAGATCAATCGAGTCCAATATTCTCTGTTGTTTAGTAAAATATATTTACTGAATTATATGGTTGTAATTAACAATATAGAATTTGGTGAATTAATATCTCTTGGTAGATTTTGGTACTTAATCATAAGTCTTAGGCCTAAGCGTGTCAATACTGATTTAGTCAGAAAGATGTTGACTGATAATTACTAGAGAAATAAGTAAGAACCAAGAAATATATGCTTATGTTTTTATGATATTATATAAAGGGGTATTAGCAAAGAATCATTGTGGCATGAGACGTTACGCTAATATGTAGCATGAACAACTAGAGTATAATTTCAGTCCTTTAGTAGAATGGACCTGAAATTAAATAGTTGACAGGCCCGTCTAATTATTTAAGAGCCAACTGTATATATCCCATAAGATCCCGAGGCGAAGTTGTGTCAATGGTTACTCTATTATTGGACTGGACTGATTATATAGTAATTGAACAAAATAGAGTTAGACTGTATTAAAGCCTAAATGCCTGGCCCAATTACTAGGCCTGGGCTTGTGGCACAATCAGTGGGGGAGACTTAGCTTCAGTTTTGGTAAATTCTGGATAAAACTGATAAGCTTGGTCACAAAATCATCAATCTTTTTCATATGGTAATTTCTATCTAAAAGTTGATCGTGATTCCCATTAATTGATTTGGTTCAATGAAACTGGACATAATTAGATTCTAATTACAGTTAATTGAATGTTAACAAATCAAGGAGCAGATGTGGGGACAGTGCGGGAAAATAACTAACGGATAATGGGAAAAACTATGGTTACCTATTACCTGTTGATAATGACAAAATAAGCAAAAAAAACTAAGATTTTTTTTTTTATTTATAAGTGACAAAAATTAAACACAATAATATACGAAATAATTTTCAAACTCTAAAATTCAAATATATATATAAGTATATATAACTCTCTAAAATCATTGCTTTACAAAATATATACGAATATAAGTAGTGTAAAACTAAATTAATATATAAGTATAATAATTTTTTATGTGAATATATAAATACATAAATATATATAGGGTGGGTATGGTGTGGATTATGCTAATATCATCCACGCACCATACACGTATATTAATGGTGCGGTTATTTCCCATCCCAATCATTTTCCCTACTTGAGCGATTTTTTCCCCTCCCTAGTTGGATTTGATAACCACGGATGCCCGTAACCGTAGGTTATATTTCTATTCCTAATTATAACTAAGTTCTTGTTAGGATTATGCCCAAAAAGTGTTTATAGATATTTATTGAATATTTTGGATATTTAATAAAGGAATATTTTATACATAATATTTGTGATAATATCTTGATTATTGGTAAAATAGTAAATGTCAAAAGGTTCTATGATTTAGTTATTAAAGAAATATTTTAATAAAGTTGTTTATTAAAATTAAGACATATTTTATCTAATTAAATTAAATAAAATTATTCACAATTAATAAAAGAATATGGACACTTCTCTTGGATCGTGTTATAAGACTTTGTGCATTTATAGTGTGCCTTAATCTATATTGGTGTGACCATGTGCAAAAAGTCTTGGTGTGTAAACATTGAACAAGAACCATGTGAAATATGTGATATTGTAATAAGTGTTGTTCTCACAAACTTGATAATTAATACATGTCTTTCTTAATCCTGAAATAAATGATGAACCTATATTTATAACTTGTATTATTTGTGATGTTAGAAGGTATGGATCAATAAATTGACAATTTAGACCCTAATATTTTGGTAACGCATTATAATGGGCATTGGAAATATATGTCTATAGATAGAGAATCCATAACTCTATTATATAGAGAAGTGAATATGACCTCGAGAAGATATTCGAATTTGGATGATTTAAACCTTATCTAATTAATTAATAAAATTAGATATTTTATAAACTGATGACTTTCTGTAAGTCTGGTCATCTATTAGATATAGTCTTGTATCAATGAATTGAAAGATATAATTGGAAGAGCAAAACAACAACTTTACCTAGCTCTAATTATCGGTATTCTTGTGGGGATACACATCCAAAATAATTGATATAATATAAATTATAAAGTATCTTGTGATATTTATTTAATTCAAGAGTGCAATTTGGATCTTTAGTGGATTGAGTCCATAACTAGTAGTATAAGCTCACTTGTATTAAGAATTAATTAGAATTAGGCATTTGTCTACTGAAGCTTGAATTAAATAGGTCTATTTGGGTCCTAAACCTACATCAACATCTTGAGCTGCCTAAGATTAGCCAAATTGGGTTCAAACAGTTTTCGAGGCAATTACACAAAAGAAGAAACATACTGAAAAGGCAGTGGGCCTTTAGAGCCCACTGTCATACCCCTTAGGGCATGATGATTTTCAGCCAGCCCTGGCTCGTTAAGGCTGACCGAAATTTGCTTAAGGGAGAAGCCTATAAAAGGCTCCCCCCTTCTTTTGTGTGTTATGTTCAGTACTGCTGAAACATTAATTTGGCAGCTGTTTTAGAAAACTGAGAGAAAAGTGTGAGAGAGAAATTCTTGGAGCCACTATTAGAGTTCTTGAATTCTCACTTTGGAGCTGATCAAGATCGATGCCTACGCACCTCTGCAGTTTGAAACTTGGTATATAGGAATGAAGACTCACTAATTGAAGTACTATCCTAATATATGTATTTAGACCATAACAAATATCCTAAAAGGATTCTATGAAAAACTATAATACAGAAAAATTCATCTTTAATTTTGTCACATTTTTCGTCAATTATAACCAACAATTCTGTTAATTTTTCCAGAGAGAGAAGATTCATAAGAATAAGTGAATAGTTCATATTCTATTCTTTGATTTCTTTGTGAATCAATAAGCAGTTTCTAACTTGATCTTTTCCTGTATAGCACATAGAGACCACACTCTCGTATGACTATATACAATGATAGTTTGGAAGATCTAGTAGGATTAGAATCATTCTCTAGATCGTTTCAGATCTGTAATAGGTATGTCTCCAATCATATATCTAATATATTATTACAAAATCATATATCTAATAATTATTACATGATTAAAATACTTCTAGTTGTTTTTTTGCTGTGTTGAATCTTTAAAATACTGTTGGTGGAATTTTTTATGAAAATTAAAATTTTAAAATACCAGCAACGGTAATTTTTCTTCAGTCTTTCCAATAAGAGCCTTATTGTCATTGAGTTTGGTGTCAGATTTGCCTCTGGTCACATGACTTTTATTGTTCTTTAGTTGACTGTAAATCTCGTCTTCGACTGGTTCCCATCTTCGAATTGGTCGTTGCTTTCTTCTTCTTCTGGTTCAAAATCAAAATGAATCAATTCTGGTTTTGGTTCTAAGGTGGGTTTGGATTTTGGGAGTAGGCTGGCCTTGGGCTTAGTAAATGGTCCAAAGTAGGCATGTGAGATGTAATGGGTAGTAAGTATATGATTGATATGTTTTTGCTGTTGGTATATCTATTTTTGAGCATGGTATATATGTTTATGTAAGTACCGGACTTTTTGAGAATTTAGGTATTCGGTATATATGTAACATGTCTTGATACATATGTTTCTAAGCACGATATATAATAGTTGATATACCAAGTAACAAAATCGATGTACTATGAACACAAATTTATATACCAATTACCAGAGCAATTTCAACTAAAAAGTTGAAAACAAATTAATGGCAATGCATATTATAGTACTAAATTATATGTGAACACTACTCAGATGAACAAATAAAAAGCAAATTAAATATATGAAAAATAAAGTTCTTTCTCATAGAATTCTCTCTAGAAAGCAAATAGATTCTAAATAAAAACTAATCAACCTTGCTCAAGGGGAGAGAAAGAAAGACAAAGACCAAGCGAGCATAGAAATCCAACGATAACAAAGATTGAACGACGGCAAAAATCGAACTTGGATGGTTGGAAATAATGAGGAAAGGTGTAAAGCTCAAATGACCTTGAAAGAGATGATATAGATCGAGCTCGGATTGTCGGGAGCTTGGTTGGGAATAATAGTGGAAACTATGGGGTTGAGCTCTTTCAACTTTGAGAGAGATAACTCTATCGTAAAGAAAAGATGTAATTAAGTCAATTTGTAAGATGATTATTTATTATATAAAAAAAAGGGATGATATTACTTTTATATCTTGTATTTTGATATTTTGTTTAGTTTTACATTTTGTTTTGGTTATTATCAATATTTATTCTTAGATTTAAAATCTGTTACAAATTTATACCATGACACTAATTTAGAACAACTAATTTACTAAGCTGATTTGATAAACTTATTTTTGAATCAATTTTTATTTAGTTTATTTTCAATTTTTTAACCGGTATTTTAATAAATTACACTGCCACTCGGCCTAATTTCGTCTGGTCCATAAGAACAGATAAAAAAGGCCATTTACAGAACTGACCCACTAAATCAGCCCATACATTATCGTCCTTTAAAATGACAGAATTGACCTCATTGTTAATTTATATTCTCAACCAAGTCTTTTTTCATTCATTCACAGAGCTCCAGACTTCAAACGAAGACGACGGGAAAATAGTTTAAGAATGCCTTCAACTAGAAAGCTCCCATATTAAGGAACCAAATTATGAATGTAATGTAAGCTCGCTCTCTCTCTCTCTCTCTCTCACGTCCTTTTTTCTTTTTCGATTTGTATTTTTCTATATTTATGAAGCAAATAAGAGAAAATCTGGGATTTTTACGAAGCTTTTCAAGATTCTTTCTTTACATTTTCTTGATTTTTTGACTAGTTATGTAGAACTCGATTTGGGTGCCATTAATTTCCCAAGTTTTTTTTTATTCATATTTTGTTTTTCTCGATAATGAAAAGCCACTTTTCCAGGAAGCACTTTGAAGAGGGTGACTTTGGACAAAGAAAAAAAGATGGGTTTACGTTAAGTACAGAAGATGATGGTGAGGATGAGACTGATTGTTTAGCAGAGACGTTCAATTGCATTAGCCTTCACAAGCGAGACCCTATTAAACAAGGTAAAACCCAGAAATGTTATGCCTTTTTCTGTTGAAAATACCATTCAAAAATGTTGAAAGAACGAAGATAGTGTATATGCTAGATTGACAACTGAGTAGTTTTTCGGTTTTCACTCCTTTGTTTGGATGATAAGAAAATTGTATATGGTTTTTCTGTTATATTTTGAGATCATAATGTCATTTCGGTATCATTATTAAAAACCCAGTTGCAAGAGTTACATAACTAGCAAATTCTGGTAAAAGTTGGACAATTGTGGCCATAACTAAAAGTTCGGTACGTTTGCAGCTATATACTATTTGCTTTAATTTGTACTAAACTAGGGGTTGCTCACTTGTGACATTGGTGGGGAGGAAAGTTTTTGTCAAAGAGGCCAATTGGCTAATCACACCTAGTGGCTGAAAAAAGCTTTATATGGCATTTAATCAGATTCACATACAAATTCTTGTGTATGTGTATGTTTGTGTTTATGTATGTATTTTTCTTCGCATATATACGTAAGCAATGCGTGTATATATATAGAGTTTGGTCCATCTGCTGACACTTATGTGACTACCAAGTGAAGAGGTCTCTTTGGAGAAGTATGGGCGGTGGAGGCAAGAGCAAAAGAATAGAGCTGCAAAACTAGAGAAGCAGCTAAAGGCAAGGTGGGAACTTGAGGAGCTAATCGAAGAGCAACTTAACAGCTTCCATGCCCACTACAACCGATCCATGGTCCCGAACCGACTCAAGGACATCCCTCAACTCCTCATGCCCAAATGGGCTCCAACATATGAGCTGACTGCTATCTCTTGGCTTGGAGATTGGCGGCCCTCTGCCATTTTAGACCTTGTACTTATCCTGGTCCGATCATTACCATCGTCATCGCCATCCTACACTTCTGACTCTCCTGGCGCTGAACAGCTCTTGTCACAGTTTATTCATGAGATTCGCATTGAAGAGACAATACTTGATGAGGAGATGGCTGAGATTCAAGCCACATGTATCCTCCACCTTCCATTTGGCCCCATGAACATTAAACCGGGTGGAACCGGAGGTGCCTTGGCTTGTGTTCAATCTGTGTTCAAGAACATTGAACGGGTGATCACCAAAGCCCAAGAACTCAGGTTTACTTCTCTCTGATTCTGAAACTGAGATCATGACTATGTACTTAACAGGACAAACTATAGACTGTTTTGCTTGTTTTCTTTGATTTAGTTTCTTGTCAAAAGTAAAAGGGAACAGAGAAAACCATGCATTTCCTGAAAGTATAAGCATAACTTAAACTACTAATCTTTTTCATTATGGAATAGGTTCAAGGCATTAGAGTTGGTCTTAAAGAAGGTGCTGAGCCACATTGATGCAGCTGAGTTCTTAGTAGCTTTTCAGGAAATTCAAGATCTGATTCACCAGTTTGCAGTGAACCATAGGCGAAAAAGGGGTTCAGTCTCGGTGCCTTTCAAGGCCTTGGGGTCCACTTAAGAGCAAAAGTCATACTGAGTATCATAGAATCAGAATCTTGTCAAAAAAAGAAGAAACGATGAACTCTTTTCCAAGTTTTGTAACTTTTCCACTCGGTGTTTTGTTCATCGTTTCATGTAATATATTGTCTAGTGGAACAACATTGTGTTGTCCAAATGGTTATGTGAAAGGTACTTGTAACACATTTATGTTGTCTTTCCTTAAAAGAAATCTCTTCCTATGAGTTGTAATGAGAGCCGTGGAGCTGAATTTTGAGATGTAAACATGTTTGATTTTGCAAAGGCCAGATTTGCATTTGGTGAATATGATATGTAGTCTTGTAAACGAGGTGAGCAGCAGCTCACTATGACGGATTTCTTTGTTTATTATTTTGTTTTGAAATGTTCTGAAATTCCCTTGAGGGGCCAAGCTGAAATCTAGTTCATAGAAAATTTTGATTGGACAAAGGTAAGTGTTATTTTCAATATGTTGAGTTTATTCTATACATCTAGAAATCCTAATTTTATTTCAAATATTTCGACCAGGATTTTGTCATATGAAAACACATTGTTTGTAAGAATCTATATTTTTAAAAATTGATTATTTTTTTTGTTCTTCCAAAGAGTTTGACTTTGATTAGTTATACGTGAATGTATAATATTATTAGCACATAAGTTGAGTACATTATTAAAGCCAATATATACAGTATTTACCATTAATTAATTAATTTATTTTTTAAAAGGATTTACCATTAATTTATTCATTTCCTCTATTTGCATCTCATATTCTCATCATGTGAAAAAGATTGAAAATTATTTCATTAACTAAACCAAATTGGGTTAAAAAAAAAAGAAAAGCTTCCATCACACAATGAATTTGTAGATAGAGATGTAATGGATATATTTTTACAATTGGGCATATATTATCAAGATTGTGCAACTATTATTATTATTATTGTAAATAAATTGACTCTTGATAATAGCTCTTTTTAAAAGATTCATCAAATTTGAATGAGAGAAATTGTGTTGTTTTGGATTTGAATGCACTTTATATGTATCAACTGTCAATCAAGTGCACAATTTTTATTTTTTATGTTTTAACTTGATAAGTGATTACAATAATTTCATCGATTGTTTATTGTAATTTTTAGTTTCTGTATTGGACTTGATTATTCGAATGAATAAATATTTTTGTCTAAAAGAAAAAAATAGATGGACTACTAATATTATTAAGAATAATGTTGGGTATTTTAAAATTTTTATCAAAATTTTAATACCAATACATGTGATATGTTAGTTGGTAAAATTTAATTAGTGAATATAATTATTTTATTTATGATAAATTTTAATATACTAATTAAATAGTGACAACTTGGTATAATAATTTAGTACACATTTTAGTATCCTATCATTATCCTAATGCTAAATGCCTAAATTAAAAATAGTCCCCTTAAAGGGAAAAAGATCAATTTTAAAAGGCAAATAAATGATAAATCCATTGACAGAGAAAGCCATTTATAGATGTAGAAATTCTATTTCTATTATTTTCTTAATTATTTATTGAAGTTTTGTATCTCTTCGTTTCCGACAATAGTTTGCTTGTGGAAACTGACGTGGCAGTTTCGACCTCGAGAAAAATTTTCTACGTGCTTACAAGCGCGTGGCAGACACTGTCATGATCCACCGTCTCCCCCACCACCACTCAAAATCAAATATAAAAACCCAAGAAACCACCATTGTCTTCCAAACACAGACAAACTCCCAAAAAAAAAAAAAAAGGAAAAAAAAGAAAAGGAAAGGCTGATTCGAAACCTAACCCCAAAGAAAACCCCAAACTCTGAACCAAACCCTTATCGTCTTCCTAAACCCTAACCCTAATTCTTTCTATCTGGTTGATCGGATTATCGGATCGGTGGTCTGGAGATTGGGATTGGAAGGAGTAGTAAGAGCTTTCAAGTTTGAACGATGTCTGCAGCTGTGTGCGGAAGCAAGAGATCCTTCTTCGAAGATCTTCCACCATCGCCTCCTCTCACCAAGAGGCTTCGTTGTTCTTCTTCAACCTCTCCCATTCGCTTCTCCGCCCCTTCTCTCCTTGATCAGCTCCGGGACGTCTTCCCTGACATGGACCTCCAGGTACCCTCACTTTCTTTTTAATATTAATTATCGTTTTGGATTGATTTGGTTTCGGATGTGAATCTGTTTGGGTGCTGAGAAATCTGATGGAAAGATGGCAGTTTAAGATCTTTTGAACTCGATAATTTTTATTATTTTTCGCTGAAAATGGAACAAGAAGGATGAGTTTTCATTTCTGAATTTCAATATATTGGAATTATTGGTATTCCATTTAGAAAATTAGGGCTTCGTTGCCATGGCAAAGCGTAGGAAGTTTCGGCCAGGTATTTTCAGATCTTCATTTTTGGTTGAGGGCATTTTTCCCCCCTCTCTTTTTTGTTGTTTGTTGAAATTTTTTTTTATGTGGGTATACCACTGTTTGATAATTAGGATGAGGCATCCATTATGGTTTGTCTCTTTCGGGTGGTTTGTACTCCCCTGGTTTATTAGCATAAAAACTGGATTTTCAGTTGATCTTATTGTTGGTAGAGACTCATCATTTGACAATTTACCGTTCAGCTGCTTGAGAGAGCCTTGGAAGAGTGTGGCAATGATTTAGATGCTGCCATCAAGAGCTTGAATGATCTCCGGCTACGATCTGCGGAAGAAAATCCAGGCCCTGCTGAGGACTCAGATGCAACTGTGGAGAAAGGTACTAATCTTTTTTCGTGCTTGTGGGGGAGGGGGGTGGGGGTGAAGGTTTGGGGAGCTTGGTCCTTTGTTGCCTTTCTTGTAAGCGGTGAAGTGTTTCCATTTGTCATATTGCTTGATTTGCAATATTCCAGTGCATATTCTCTTAAATGTCTGAACATTATATGTTTAGTGCAATGATAATCCTGGCACTGTTCTTTTGGAATCCCTACTTCTGCTTTATTTATGGTGGTTGTTGCTTCAAGGGAAAGTATCTCACACCTATACAAATTAGCAGGTGTCAATGATGGAGATGTTGCTGTCTCTGAAAATCCTTCGGCCCACCTTCCTGTGGATGGTGCAGAATGGGTTAACTTGTTTGTCAATGAAATGATGAATGCTACCAGTCCTGATGATGTGAGAGCCCGTGCTTCTAGGGTACTCGAGATTTTGGAGAAATCAATTAGTGCACGTGCGGGTGCTGAGGCTGCCCAATCTTTTCAAAAGGTGAATATCTTGTTTGTAGACACAACCAGTTCTTATGTATGTGTTACAATTATTAGGATGTTCCTCTCATTAAAAAAAAATAAAAACTTTCGGGTGTTTCTCTTCTGATCATATCTTCACGAAGGAAGATTTTGTAAGAGGTAGGTTTGCGATGTCGAGAAAAAAATTTCAGGTGATGTTCGCTGTTGAAAATCCTTGTATCAAAGCGTGGGATCCTTGTGAGGTCTCAATGGGACTTATACTACGTTATTTAGCTTGTGAGCATGATACTCGTTAATTTTAACCATGCATAATGATTGTTTCTTAAATGCAGGAAAATATGCTGTTGAAGGAGCAACTTGAAGGACTTCTAAGGGAGAATACCATTCTGAAACATGCTGTGGCTATCCAGCATGAACGCCAAAAGCAGTATGAGGACAAGAATCAAGAATTGCAGCAGTTGAAGCAGTTAGTGGCTCAATATCAGGAGCAGTTGAGAACGCTGGAGGTCAGTATCAAAACTTAAACTCTTAGGCCACGTGTACTAATCAGTTATCAAATGAATCGTAAATGGAATATGAGTAGAAAGGGAATTGAGAGGAATAAGAAACAATGAGTTGGAGAGACTATGATTCCCTTTTATGTGTTTCTAATTGGTAAGAAAACACATGAAGGAGAAATACTTTCCTTTTCCTCATTTCCTTCCCCAAGTCTCTTATTCTACTCAACCATACTTGTCCTGTTATGGCGGTAGCCAAATAGTGAATGCTTTGGATGCCACATCAAATTGCTTTCTGTCATTGAGCTAACATTGTGTGAAGATTACGTTCCATGACTGGACATGTCAAGGAATGCAACTTATAATGCATTCAAACACAACATCTTACAAGCTAGCAATTTCTCGAATATCAGATAGTGATACGTCTGATAAAGGAACTTATAGAAAAAGTCTATTTTCAGTACGTGTGTATAAGCTTGTCTCAGCCATACAAATTAATCCATTTCCCGCTTGTGCTTCTGGTGGCAGGTGAACAACTATGCCTTGACAATGCATTTAAAGCAAGCTCAGCAAAGCAACTCCATTCCTGGACGCTTCCATCCTGATGTATTCTAATCGAGAGATTTGAGTTTTAGTGTCTACATGAATAGAGCCAGCGATGCACTGCTGCCCTTTGTCAGCCCCTTTTCACATTATGTCTTTTAAGTGTGTAGCGAATGTAGATTGAGGCTGTCTGTCTATGTCTTTTAACCACATTCCCAGTTCCAAGGCCAAAGCTAGAAGGGCTCACCCCAGTGTGGAATGTTATAGTAATCCAGCAAGAACTGTCGACCCGTTTCAAAGTTGCATGAGTAGATTCTTCTTTCAAGTTATATTTGGTGAGATATGTTTTATCTATTATTTATACAAGTTGCAAGTGAGGATTTTACTAATACTAATAGAAATGAATTTAAATTTGGTGAATGTTGGAATTGGAGAATAGCCGAATCCCAAAGCTTTGCATCCTACCAAAATGCTCGTATGAACTCAAATTTGACCACAGTTGATGAATATTCGCTTAATGTAGACTACTACCTGGGCCGTTTGCGATTATTATTGTGATTATTATTATTATTTTTTTGGTCTTAGTTGTGATAGATTTTGGTATGTGATCTGTGCCAGGAAACTCAGCAATATAAATTGGTGAACATTCCTTTTTTGAGATGGGTTTATGTAAAGCACAAAGGCATACAATTATTTTTTGCCTTAATGGCCTTTTGAAGATCGCTTTCAAAGAGTAATGAAAACGAACTTTAATCACTTGTTCATCTGCCGTACTCCGGATTTTGTATTTCAGGCGTCCACCGGCATGGGTCTTCCTTGCCCTTGATTTAGTTTAAATTTCTACACAGGAGTTGATGATGATTGAAAAATCTTCTTCCTCTTTGTTCTTCTTTAGGAAAAAGGAAAATAATGGTGGTTAACTTTGCATAAGAAATATGCCGTGATGGAACTGACAACGCGATTTTTGAATTACAAAGGATAAATGACTTACTTAGGGCAAATGACACTATTTTTTTTTAAGAGAAAAGGGTAGTTTATATAATATTGATAGTATCTACTTCTATAAGAGAACTACGCAACGAGGTAGATCCCTCGAAAAAACAACAACATGCTGGAAAGTAAAGACATTCTTAGCTATAACGTGTGGGCAACCATGTTCCCCTCTCGAGGAATGTAGGTGCAAGTACCACCGCCAGACAACATAATAAGCGATTGGCTATCACTTATTATAATGCCCAAAGAAGACCAAACTTCTTCCTTCAGCACTTCCTTTACTGCATTGGAAGAATCTGTTTGAATAATCTGGACTTCTAAAATGCTACTAAGGGCAAAAGAAAGACCTTTGCGGATGGCTAAGCATTCAGCAGTCATAGGATCAAAGAAACCCGTCAACTTTTTTTGCCAAGCAGCTTTTTACAGAACCAGTGGAGTCACGTATCACTGCCCCAGTGCCGATCACCCCAAGGTTTGCAAAAATCGCAGCATCCACACTCAAGCACAGCTGGCCAACCGGAGGAGGGGTCCGGTGGCCTCTCGGTCTCTTGGGTGCCAGCGAAACTGGTTCAGTTCTGTCGTGAACTTTATGATAATCATATAAAAGAGAGCCAGCCTGTTCTCGAACTATCTTCTTGAAGTATTTATAAATGTCTAAGAGGAGATTGGAGAAGGAAATTCCTTTCCAATTGCTCAAGAAGGGTCCCAAAAGTACTTTCCTCCCAACACTCTCTCGTTACGTTGAAACGAACAAGGGAATGGATAGTTGTTTCCTCTTCATCAAGACAGCGACTACATATATTAGAGCACTGGATACCACGATGATTTAGTTCCTTCACAGTGGCTAGGATCTCATGGAAGGCACGCCACACGAAGGTCTTCACCCTTAAAAGCAAATTGAGATTCCACAAACAAGCCCACCATTTCATATCGGAGGATCCCGAAGAAGAACTTTCATTGTTCTTCTTATTCATTGCAACTTGGTATCCTGACCGAACGGAGTATTTTCCACTTGATTCGAAGTGCCATATGAGTTTGTCTACATTGTCTCGAACACCTAGTGGAATGCTCAAGATGGCATCTCTGTCCATCGGCTAAAAAACTTCATTAATGAGTGGAATATTCCATCCGCCTCGTCCTGGGATTATGAAATCAGCCACCAAACAAATAAGGGGGACACTTGGTTGTAATAGGCTTGAAAGTACGAGGGCGTGGAATCTATGGGTCATCAAAAGCATTAACACTTACCCCATTACTGATACGCCACCGAAGGCCCAAGGAAAGAAGATCTCTTCCCCACAAAATGCTGCTCCAAATATATGAGGGAATGTGTCCCAGTTTAGCATAGTTGAAGTCCAACCAAGGAAAATATTTGGATTTGAGGACTTGGGTCATAAGAGAAATTGGGAATTCGAGAATTCTCCATCCCTGTTTTGCTAGAAGAGCCTGGTTGAAGGAACTAAGATATTTGAAACCCATCCCTCCTTCCTTTTTGGTTCTGCAGAGTTTGCTCCAACCACCGGTCATTTCCACCCCACCAAAACCGAGTCACCATGGCTTGGAGCTCGTCACAAAGTGCCAGGGGGATTTTGAAAACCCCCATAGCATATGTGGTGATCAATAGCACAACTGCTTTAGTGAGGACCTGCCTTCCCCTAATGGAGAATAGCTTGCCTTTCCACGTCTGAAGTTTCTTCCGAACTCTCTCTTTTATGTCTTGGAATGTGGCTCGCTTGTTCCTTCTCACCACCAATGTTGGAAGCCCCAGATATTTATCATGTGCTTGACTAGAGCTCAAGCCTAATAAAAATTGGATAGAGGTTTGTTGCTCATCACGGACGTTAAGACTATAAGTGATTGTCAATTTAGACATATTGATCCGTTGCCCTGACGCAGCTTCATAGTCACAGAGAGCATTCTTAATAGTTATACAGTCCGTAGTATTGGCTCGGGGCAAAGGATTAAACTGCCATCAGCCAAGAATAAATGACCGACTTTAGGGCTTCCTCGCGAACAAGAGAATCCAGTAAGAGAGCCCCTGGACTCAGCACCTGAAAGGCTGAAATCAAAGAAGATATATTGGTTCCTGAATTAAGAGAAAATTCTCACTTTAGTTTTTAAATTTTAAACTTCATCGTATTAAGTATTATAAGTTTTTTATTTTAGTTTTTTTGATATGTATTTTGCTTGATTCTTAACATAATGTGAGGTACATTTTGTAACTCTGTATTATGTTTTAATTAATTTATAGTGTTAGACTAGCTTATAGAAATGAAATAAGTACAACAAAGGAGCAAATGTGTCTCGTGTACTTAATTAGTTAAAAATAAAACTAAATATGTTACAAAAAGAACTAAAATAAAACTTTTTCAATATTTCAAAGTCTAAAATGAAAAAAAAAAAACAAAAATTAAAGTTTAAAACTAAAGGAGAATTTCCTCCTAAATTAGGAACCAACAGAATCCCTTATCCAAGAAGAGGGAAAAAAAAAAAAAGTTAAAATTGCACACTACAAAGAATATATATATATGAACTTTTCTCGAGTGCGAACTCTTGGTTCATACATTAAGCGTTAATTTACAAAGATATACCATGACTAAAATATAATATATATATATATATATATATATTCATAAAAATCTGATCAGATATACCAATTTTATAAAAAGCTATATCACAACTAAGAAAATATCTAACAAAATTCAAGATCACAATGAGGTATATATGAAATTATACTAGTGTTTGATAGTATTTGGTTTGATGGGATTGAATTGAATAAAAATATAAATAGATATACAATGGAATTGGAATTGGAAAAAGAATGAAGAACTGAATCCAATTAATTTATTTGGTTGAACATTGGAATTAACATCTGAATCATGATTTTTGTATTGAAAAAGAATGGAATAATAACTATTTTACAAATATACCCCTAACTTTATACTTTAATTTATATTTTACAATAAAATAAACAAATAAATAAATAAAATGTTTACTATATTATAGTAGTGAAGTTGATTAGTATATTCAAATAAAAAAATAATTTAATATATTACACTGAAATATTCAAGATAAATGAAATTTATAAATACATGTAATTATCTATATTTATGCTAAGATATACACTATGCTTAAAATAAAAATCGAAAAACTTCATACCTCTAGCTTTGTTGGTTTGAGTCAAAGACTATCTATGTTAGCCATTTTATTTTATTTTTTCCAAAAAAGCATAATAATAGAGGTACGAGAAAATATGATATAAGATTATTTAAAATCAGGATGAGTAGCTTAGATATTTTAAAGGATAAATTTGGAAAATAACAAATTATTTAATTTAAAATTAGAATGAAATAACTATTACACTTATTTACTTTGCGAATTAGAGTTCATCCATTTTGATGGAATAGCAACTCTAACTCCAACTCCAATGAAATAATTATTCCTATGCTTTTTTTGTCAAACAGACAATGAAATAAGTTTCTGTTAGAATTGAATACAATTCCATGATCATTTGATCTAATCAAACACTACCTAAATAAAAAGCTTGATATACCAACAGAAAAAATGAATGTACTAGTTAATATTGATTTCCAGTTAATAGCTGTAAATGACAATAGAACATGGCAAAAAATGAAACTAGAACCTTTAACAGACCAATGGACATTTATCTATGAAAAATGGTTATTATGTTATATACTAGTAAATGTGGTTATTACTAATACCAATCTAAAAAAATGAATGTACAACGTGAATTCTCTTCTTTTTTAGTGTATACAACTTTTAATATAAGCTTAGTAGGTAAGTAATAAATAAATAAAAATTAAGAGATATTTTTTCAGAAACTAAAAGTATAGGATTACAATATTAAGAAAAAAATAACTAAACAAAACATTAATTTGGAAATGGTCATAGACATAGTCTCTAATTAGTAATTGCACTCCACTTCTAATGTTAACTTTCGAATTCATACCCTTATATATATATATATATTAAAAAAAGAGAGGCATTAATTTGGAATTAAAAAAAAGAAACATTTTATTTTTAAGTTATAATATGCTTTACCAAAATCAACATCTATAAATAAACTCTTTTGTTCGTAACATTATAAGATTATGGGATAATATCATTTTTATATCTTGTATTTTGACGTTTTATTCAAATTATATTTTGTGTATTTGTTATTATCAATATTGACCCTTAGATTTGAAATCTATTATAAATTTATACCCTGATACTAATTTAGAGTAGTTAATTTAGCAAGATGCCGTTTATAAAATTAAAAATAAACTATATAAAAACTGATCCGAGAATAAGTTTATTAAATCATCTTAGTAAATTAACTGCTCTAAATTGGTGTCAGAGTATAAATTTGTAACAGATTTTAAATCTAAAGGTCAATGTTAATAATAACAAAAACACAAGGTATAAATTAAACAAAATGTCAAAATATAAAGTATAAAAATGATACCATATGCATTTACAAAACAATACCTATAGTACAACCCCTCTTTGAACAAATTAAACAAAAGCCACTTTTTTGAGCCTATTAATTAAATATAGAACCACTTTCATTTTATACCACTTTTCAAAATAAAATTACCATCTCACCCTCTAATAGAGGTCTCATCGTCTAAGGTGGTGCTTTTTTTTTTTTTTTTTCAATAGACATGTCTGAGATTGTGTTTGTACATATTTTTTTCAAATTCATTTATACTCGATCTATGCTTCAAATTGCTCCCATAGAGGTCTCATTGTCTTCTTACTCTCTTTAGTCTCATCTCTTAAGTCCCAAATTGGTTCTCTCTCTCTCTCTCTCTCTCTCTCTCCTTAAATCTGCGGTGACCTCGATTGTAGCACCGACAAACTCGACTATAGCTCTAGTGATATTGATTCTGGCAGCAGCTATAGCCCTCTTTCTATTTCAAAACGACCTTCCAAAAAGTAGTATTGATTTAATGATGGTGTTAAGTTTAAAGATGACTCTATTACACCATTTTGTTTCCTCCCCCACCCTTTTTATAAACTCACCTCCTATCTAATTTTGGACACTTCTAATTATACTTTATCCCACCCTTTCTAATTCCCAAAATAGCCATGAAAAAATAACTACAAATTTTCTTTCTCTACCGTTTTTAGTTTCCAATTCTTGCCTGTCTTCATGTATTTATTTACTGTCTATAAAAATGCAACTTAGCCTGGTGTAAATTAATCAAAACCAGATATTAAAACATTTTTCTCAAACCAATTGATGCACATTACCGACAATGAAACCTTATTCATGTTATTAAATTTGACAATCTTCAATTCATTGGTAAATTAATCTAGGGTTTTAATACTGAAAAAGAAAATATGACATTATGAGTCCATTAGTTGGGAGATCTAATTACAAAAACGTCAACAAAGATCAAACATATTGGAAAACTATAATGCCAAACTAATCTATTCATATGAACAATTTTGATGGGTAAAGTTTTTGTAAAAGTAGCCAACGTTTTCTATGATTTACAAACTCTGCACACTAGAACCATAAACACAGGCCCTTATACATTTGCTTCCTTTGGTTTCGACTCTCAGGTGTTATTGATTTCAAGTTACGGCAAGTTAACAGACTCCTCTTTGCAAAATTACTCATATAAGTGTTATTTAGATTTGCAGAATAATATGAAATAATTTTTTTGTAGATCTTATTTTTACTGATTGTGTATAAGAAAAAAAATATGTATTTAGAGAGATGTGTTTGAATAGATTCTATTTCCTCAAAATTGTGTCCTTAAAGTAATTTCATTAATGGTTCTTTTAATAATAATAAAAAAATATTAAAATGAGACGTGTAAAGAATAAACAAAAAGTGGTAATAGACCCATCTTAGTTTTAATTAATTAGTTTAAAAAAGTGGTAAGTGCCTACTTAACTTTTTTTTCAAAACAAAAGTTGTCATTTCCTTTGAAAAAGCAAAAATAATTATTATTACCCGTAGAATTATATTACTTCTGTGCAATCGTTAATTTGTGTAATATTTTTTTCTTGAAAGGACTAATCTGTGTATATATATATATTTTTTATATGAACTTGTGTACTTTTGAGTTTTGAGAGTAAGAAAAGTTAAAAAAGGGTGGGACTATTTAAAACGTGTTGTATAAAATCGCACCACACATATTTTGGTTGCATCTTCTGTCACTCCAACACACCCCTCCCCTCCCCTTTCCATACCATACCATACCATTCCCTTCTCCCCATCCGTAAAAGCCAATAACCTTTTCCATTATTTCTTCAGTTCTTCTCAATCTCTTTCCAAAGCCCCGAAAAGGCAAAACATGAACTATTCCAGGCACTTCCTCTTCTTCTTACTCTCTTAGAACTTTTATCAAACACTTGGGGACCAGCTGCATTTCCCGGCGCTTCAATGGCCGTCGCCGGCGCCTCTCTCTCGCTCCTCCCTTCTTCTTCCCTCAGCTTCGTCTCCGAGCGCCCTCACCTTGTTATCTCACCAGCAACCTCTCTCTCTTCCTCCTCGTCTTCTTCGTTCTTGTCGGGTGGGACCCACAAGGGCTTAATCTCGCTTTCTACTTCGTCTTCGAAGCTTAACGGCACGAGGGTCTGTGCTAAACGCGGACATGGGTCGGTGATTTCTGCTTCTGGGGACTATTATGCCACTCTTGGGGTTCCTAAATCTGCCTCCAGCAAGGAAATTAAGGCCGCTTATCGAAGGTTAGCTCGCCAGGTACTGAATGTTCATTTGGGTGTTTTTAATTTTCGAGGAAGAAACAAAATCGACGACAATATCTAGATTGTGTTTGGAGGATAATAGGAATAGAAAATGTCGTATGTAATATGGGTTCTGTTGATTTGGTGTCGTTTTTCTCTGTAAGCAGGTAAAGCAGCAGATGATAACAGTCTTAGTGTAAAGGTTGATTAATGTAATAAAAGAGAATGAGAGCGCTAAATGTTCATTTGGGTGTTTTTAATTTTGATGGCTCAAGTTTTATTCGTATCGATATTCTTGCTATATTCGTCTAAAGATGTACTGCATGTAATTTTAGAATATGAAAGTTCCAGCCTTGAGTTATCGCTTGCTTTTTTTGCTTTTTTGAACTTTAGTTGGGGTTCCATGTTTTGGATTATATTTTGGAGAAGTTATCTCCTTATTGAAGAAAAAAAAAAAAAAAAAAACCATTTCTAAGATCAATGCTCTATTTGTCTAGTAATGTAAATTGGGTAAATCTCCATCCCAGTTGGATACAGTCGAAATTTCTATTGTATTAAAATTTTTTAAGTTTTTAACTTCTGCACACACTTTTTTATGTAAGGCATTTGCCTTTGCTAAATCCTGTCATATCTTGCACTAGGAAATTCCAGTTCAATTCTGCTATAAATGTTGCAGTAGCTAATTAGTATGTAATAATACGTAGCGCCAATCTGACATTCTACGCGTGTTTTTTTTCCCCTCTCAAGTACCACCCTGACGTCAACAAGCAACCAGGAGCAACTGAGAAGTTTAAAGAAATCAGTGCTGCATATGAGGTATTTTTCCTTTTTGTTTATTTATTTATTTTTTTCTGGAAAAAAATCTTTGCTTCAAAGAAATTAATAAAATTTAGTCACTTCCTCTCTGTTTTTCTCTGTTCTTTTCACATTTATGATATTGTCTTTTGAATTCTCAAGTACAACACTGTCAGGTGCTATCAGATGATAAAAAGCGGGCTTTATATGATCAATATGGTGAAGCTGGAGTTAAGAGCACAGTAGGAGGATCCTCAAGTGCTTATACGGTATTGAATGTTCTTGTTGGATTGGCATTTATTAGTTGCCTTCTCTCTGACTTGTGACTGCTACTAAAGCGTTATGTTTTTGCAAATGTTAATCACTGAAATTGTGTCGTAATACAAAGGATTGGAACCATCCTTTTGGTTTCTTAAAACAGTTTTACAGAATAGAACGAGTTTGAGATGTTATATCAATTATACTTGGATTTTCTTTAGTTTATTTTGCATATTGTTAAATGCAATTTCTTATTGTAAGTGACTAAAACATATCATCTTCATATGCTAGATGCTAAAAAATAAGCCTGTATCAGAAACTATAGAATTGTGCTGTTTTGGAAAGTCTCACTGTAGCTTTGTCCAGAATCCTTGTAGCATCCTTTTTATATAAGCCTGTTTATTCATCCATGCAAAATTTTAATTTCTTTAATTCATTTGGTAAAAGTATTTCTAATACACTGCAAAGTCTTGGTGATATAATAATGTGATTAGTCATATCATATAATCGTCATTATATTTATTTTGTTTATTTAACATCCTTAACTCAATTTATAAGAAGATTGGCTGAACCAATTTGTTTATTGATGGACGAATAATTGACACCCTGACAATTTGCTTGACAATGGTGCTTAGTACCACCTAAGCTTCTCCTTTTTTTGGTCAGACTAATCCATTTGATCTATTCGAGACATTTTTCGGACCGAGTATGGGTGGGTTCCCCGGTATGGACCAAGGTGGATTTGGAGCACGTCGTCGTAGTACTGTTACTAAGGGTCAAGACATACGGTAAGTTATAATCAGTTTAAATTACAAATGGACCTTCTTACTACTACTTTCCTGCTAGAGAAACTATTAATATTCACTTGTGCGAAGAGTCATGTGAGATGAATTTTAAGTTCCATCTGGTGTGACCTTGTTTAATCTTTAGTTTAATATGCATAATCTCTCCTCTTCTTCTCCTTTTTTTTTTTTTTTTTGCACTAATGATTCATAACGCAATTACTGTTCATCTTATCGTTTGCAATCTGGTAAAGCCTTTGTTGATCTACAGTAGTTTATCTTCGCTCTTGAAAAATATCTACCTGTTCCTTTCGTTTAGCTGTCCTTGCGTAACAAATTGAATTCACCATTGGAAAATTAATTTGGCATTAAATTGACTCTCTCTCTCCCCCCCCCCCCCTCCTCTTCTCTCTCTCCCAATCTATGCAGTTATGATATCTCTTTGGAATTTTCGGAAGCTATATTTGGAGCAGAAAAAGAATTTGAACTCTCTCATCTGGAAACATGCGAAGCTTGCACTGGAACTGGAGCAAAGATAGGCTCCAAAATGAGGATATGTTCAACTTGTGGTGGAAGGGGTCAAGTTATGAGAACTGAGCAAACACCTTTTGGATTGTTTTCCCAGGTAATTGAGTGTGTTACTTCCACCCATATTTCAGGTCATGGCTGTGCAATGTATGCACGAAGCTCTCATATCTTCGCAATGTCAATATTTAATAAGATTAGTTTAGTTGACTTTGTATTGGATAAGTTGCTTGCGTAGTGCCATTGTTGGGCACTACTAGTTAGATGTTTTTGTTATGTTTTGTTGACTAGTTGGTAACATCCTTTTATACTATCATTTATTTGCTATGTACACTGCTTTTGTTCTATTATTGTATGTTCTCTGTATGTTCAACTTGTGTTGGAGGGTGGAGTCATTTCTGACTGTTTCTTCCACTGTTAACATTAGGTGTCTGTATGTCCGACTTGTGGTGGAGATGGTGATGTCATTTCCGAATACTGTCGAAAATGTTCTGGTGAAGGACGTATTCGTATTAAGAAAAATATTAAAGTTAAAGTTCCACCTGGTGTTAGTACGGGCAGTATTCTAAGAGTTGCTGGAGAGGGTGATGTTGGACCAAAAGGGTATGAAGTAAACTTTACTCGCTTGGAATGTTTTAGGTTGATCGTAAAATAAAGCTCCACTTTTGCCTTCGTTGTGGACTATTATGAGCTTCAATCTTTAGGATATTTTGTTCCAGAAATTAATGCGGCAACTCCTTATGAGAGTTAAAAGGATCCCAATTGCCACCACATTAGGTGCCACAAATGGACTGTATGTATAAATTATATGTGCACTCTGATATGCTCTTAGTCTTGGTGCATGCGCGAGTTTCAAATTTCTGTTCTCAATAAACTTCACAAATTGTGTGATGGTTGCATACTTACCATTCTGTCATGTCATCCCCAGTACAGAAGCCATTTGTATATCTACATGACACACAATAATAGTAGGGAGGGTTTCATTTTCTAAGGACAGCTCTGCATGTTGCGTCCCTCCTCCTCCTCCTAGCATCCACCTTAAAAAGAAATAACTTGGAGTTTTTTCTCTAGGATATGTAAACTCTTAATATCAAGAGAATGTACATTTAATTGTAATGCAGAAGCCACTAAACCAAAGTTTAATGGTTCATAAAGTATTTTAATTTTGTCATTTCATCAGGGGCCCTCCAGGGGATCTTTTTGTATATCTTGATGTTGAAGAGATAGCAGGAATTCAAAGAGATGGCATAAACCTCAATTCAACATTATCAATCAGTTATCTAGATGCCATCTTGGGGACTGTAGTTAAGGTAGGGTATGGTATTTTTGTTCAATAATTCATTAATAAAGTTTTGCGTCCAACTTTCTTGATTGGTTTTCATCCTGAGCCATGTTTTTATCTAAATAGAAGGTAGCAATGCTAAGTGTAATGTATCATTGGTAATATGTATGCAACTGTTGAGTCTATGGCTGGTCATTAAACAGGTAAAGACAGTTGAAGGGATTGCTGAGCTTCAAATCCCACCAGGTACGCAACCTGGAGATACTCTCATTTTGTCAAAGAAAGGTGCACCAAAATTGAACAGACCATCGATACGTGGTGACCACTTATTTACTATTAAGGTCTCCATTCCAAATCGTATCAGGTATGGCATAATCTTTCCTTTTCTCTCTTGTTATGGTACTTTCTGGCTGATATTATTCTGCTCAAGGTTTCCTTAACGATATCATGAAGAGAGGAGGGGAGTTGGATTATTCTCGGACTTACAAAGTTTCAATTGTAATGTTGTTAAAAAGACGAGTGCAGTTTGAGAGTTGATTATAACTTCCGTAAAAATTTATGGCGCTTCATAATTTCCTTTGCAATGTATGCAGTTCCAAGGAGCGTGAATTGCTTGAAGAACTAGCTTCGCTGAAAAATACCAACACCAGCCGTTCAAGAACTCGGTCTCAATCCCGGCCAGCTAGTAAGTAAACAACATTTGTGGTAACTCTTCATTTTTGGGTTATTGTAGTTTCATACTATCTTGTGCTTTTGTAGCTAAGAGTACAGAAAGTCCGGTCGAGACCGCCGAAGAGAAAACCGCGGAATCAGAAGACCAGCAGAATGACGTGTGGCAAAAGTTAAAGGATTTTGCTGGGTAAGAATCTCGCCCAATTATGTGATTTGAGTTTGACCATTGGAGTTCTTTAATTTCTGTGATTTGATAAACTGACCAAGCAAGTCTTCTAATCCCCCTAAGTTATTAACTTGTACATACATATGTAACTTCTTTTCATTTACATTCTCCTATTTGGAACTGGCAGCTCCGTTGCAAATGGAGCTCTGAAATGGCTGAAAGACAACCTCTAGACTGGCGTCTTTACCAGGCGCTATCCAAACAGAGAACAGGTGCCGTGCCGAAGCTTCCCGAATGCTGGTTTTTCTACTCTGCTTCCCAATAACAGCTCTCGATGGACAGAACGCTCGTTTGCTTCATTAGCTTTGCAACACTGTATTGGAGAAATCTGCTAAATTTGCTCTAGCAGATAATTTTTTATTTGTCTTTACTTGTAAATTTTAGTCACCAATCAAACTAGTACAAATTAACTTGTGCGATTTATGGAATCATAATACTCGAGGCAAATTTTTGATTGCAAATATACATTATTCTGAAAGCAGAATAGCCAAATTTACACAAATGAGTTGGCGTGGATAGAAAAAGTTTCTAGCTTGGTTCCTCCTTGCGACTTTGGTTGATGAGAAGCAAAACAGCTATAAGAACCGGAGAAAATACGATGAAAAGAGCCTCTGTGAGGTTGGGTCTGGTTATCTCCGGAAAAATAACGCTTCCATACTTGATTATAGCAGCACCTAAGATAGACCCAGCTGCCAGTTTCCACAAATAATCCAAATCCTCCTGTGTACAACAAATCAAATTCACGTAAATAGAGCTAATCTTTCATCAGAAATGGCAGAGAAAAACCAAGTATAGAAGAAAAGAACTCATCTGGGGACTGGGGTAATGGGTTTTTCTTAGAGAATTCTATAGAGGAAGAGATAGGGACCTTAGAGGTGAAAGCCCTGGTATTGGTAGTGAGTTCGTCTTCATCTTGGTTGTCTCTTTGAGGGTCTCGAGCTCGGATGAAGAAGGAGCTTTTGGGAGTGGTCTCAGGTGAGAAGCGAGCTGGGATGTGCATGGCTAGCTTAGTGGAACCCATAGCCTTCTTCGATGGCCTTTGCCAACGTTTATCGGACCGCGAGCAGCAGAGCTTGGAGGCCGTGGCTATGGCTGATGCGGTCGCTGCCACCATTTTTTATCTACTTGTTGCTCAGAGTGAGAATAGAGACTAGTCTCTCTTCTTTCTCTGGCTCTGTAATTGTTCAGAACGGTTGCTGCTTCAATTCACGGGTGCATATTTCAGCTCAAACTATTATATAAATATCCAGATTATTGTTTTTGTTGTGGGGTTAACCCCACAAATGGTCCCTGAACTATCCAACATGTGGTAATTTTGTCCTCAAAATTCTAATTATAGCAATTAAGCCCATAGACTTTTTGATTTAGACTATATTTGGTAGAGAGGAAAGAAAATAGGAAGGAAGGAAAAAATAGGAGAGAAAGAAAATGTATAGGATAAAAATGAAAATATTTTTCCCTCATAGTTATTTGGTATGTAGGGAGGAAAGAAAGTTAGTTTAGTTTAAAATGATAATTTTACCTTTAATATTACTATTATTTAAAGTTAAGTACAATGGTAGTTTTGTAATTTAACTTACCAATACACTAATAAAATATTTTTCTTCTTATTTTCTCTCCACTTCTGAGTGGAAAAAATTTGTATGGGCTCTACCATTTTTTTCCTTCCACTTTTCTCTCCCCTTTCTCTTTCCCTTCCCTTTTCCGTCTTACCAAACAACCCAATTTTTCAATTTTCCTTCACTTTTCTATCAAATTTTTTCCTTCCTCTCCATTTTCCTTCCTACCAAACATAACTTGTAAGCAATTTAGTCAATGGATTGTTTAAATTATAATGTGCTATTAAATTTTTGACAAAAATAAGTAAAGAGCACGTGGTAGCCTTTGAAAAGTGTATTTCAAAGATAATTTAGAAATTTTAAGTATAAAAATGAATCATCATATCAAAATATTCTCTAAATTGCAACTTAAAAAAACTTTAAAAATACAAATAATTCATTTTCCTTTATCTCTAAATTTTTTCGTTCAGTTTATTTTTTTTTTAAATACACTTTCAGATGCTACCAAGTGCTCATTACGTATGTTTTTTTGATAGAAATTTAATAGCATGCTATAATTTAGACATTCCAAAGACCAAATTATTTCAAATCAGAAAATTCATGAAATCATTGCCATAATTAGATTTCAAAAACTAAATTGCCACAAATTGGATAGTTCAGGGACCATTTGTGCCATAAACCTTCTTTTTTTTCGGTTTTAAATAAAACGGCAATATGTTTCTTGTTTTAAATAAAAGGACAATATAAATTACTTCGAAAAAAAGGACAATATAAATAAAAAAGACTACATAAAGTGACCATATATATATAAGGTTGCCAATCCAATAGGTATTTTTTTTTTTACCTATGTATAGCTATTTTTTTTACCCATTGGATCATCATCTAATAGTGATCCAATGACTATAATGATATGCATGAAAAGACGTGCATCGTTAATGCTATTTCTTTCTTACTTTTTACTATTAAAAAATGTGCACGATAAATTTTAATTGGCTAAAATGATACTTTTATATAGATTATAAAAAAAAAAAACCTACTGAATTGGTGCATATATATATATATATGGGGTTTGGTTTAAATGGTTATAACAATATTTACCCGTGGATGGTTACAATGGTTTAAGCCGTTATATCTAATATCCTACAGTGGTGATTAGTTTGGTGGTTGGCCAAAAAAATTTAATGCTATTTATTAGCATCAAAAAAATTTAATGCTATCACTACCTTTTTTAGTATCCATTCATGGTCACAAAAAAATTGTAATTATTGAGAAGTTCTCCATATATATATTTGCCCATTTGACTTGCAAAATTAACTAAGCATCGTAAAATATATTTAGATTCATTTTCGATATTTTATGAGGTAAATATTTATATCGAATAAAGTTTCGTAAAATTAATGATTTGGTAATTATGAGTGACATAAATATATGTTAAGTATGGAGTACGGATATTTTAATACCCGAACTGGTAAAATTTTAGCTTTATTTTTTAATACAAGGATTTGCTTATGGAATTCCTTTTTTTTTTCCCCCAAATCTAGAGAAGGATTATCTTTAGTTTTTTTTTTTTTTATATAAGATTATCTTTATTTTTTTAATATAAGATTATCTTTATTTATTTATTTTTTTTGAAAGGAAGATTATCTTTAGTTTTGTATACGTAGAGTTTGAAAGCAAACTTTGTATAGGATCTTAATATAGCGTCTTGGTATATGACAACTTTACTTTACTTTGCAACAAATATACCGAGCATTCCTTATCCAGAAATTAGAAAGATAAAAATAAAATAAATAAAATGATAATGGCCATCATTTTATTATTTCTTGTCATTAAGATAAACTATTTGTAATTATATTTTGTATCGGAATGGTATTTAACAACTGAATGAATTTCCTTCTAATTCGAAAAAAAAAGTACTTACCCATTCAAAGAAAGGTGAAAAGAAAAAAGGACTGTTTATATTATGGCCATATTGAGGAGAAAATATCTTATTTTAGCATTTTTTTTCCTTCAAAAGTTGCTTAAAAAACAGTAATTTTTCGAAGATTTGTTATTTATGTAAATACCTATATTGACGGCCCAAACCCAACTATAATCTGGTCCACCTCCCAACCTAATTTCTTCCGAAAAAATAAATAAAGAGATATTCTGGTATATGTCCGTGTTTTTAAATTTGATTTAGCATATGTCCACCACTTAAAATTTATAGTAAAATGTCCACCCATTTAAAATTTAAAAAACTTTTAGCTAATAAATATTTTTCTTTTCCAATTATGCCCTTAATTAAGTTGTTCAGTATTTTACGTTTTCACTTTTTCGAAATTCTCTCATTCTTATTTCTCTGTTTTTTTTTTTTTTTGCCTCATACTTCTTTCTCTCTCTGTTTTTTATTGTTCAGGCATTGATTTTCCAAATCGTTCTTCTTGAATCTCTTGCAAAATCGTATTATTTTCTGGCTTTGTTTGGTTCTTCTTCTTCTTCTTCGATATTATTTGGTTCATTTTTGTCTTCTCCAGCGTTGTATGGTTCTATCTCTTCTTCTCCAGCGTTTTTGGCAACTTCGATTTTGATCTTCATTATTCGAGTTCAATCTTGATTTTGATCTTATCTTGGTATGTATTGTTTTCTTCATTTTGATTTGAGCGATTTGATGATGCTTATGGTTGCGTTTTTACCTATTTTAGTTGTATTTAGTTTTGGGGATTTTGATTTTTTTGATAATCCATATTAAAAATATTTTAAATTCAAGCATAATCTTGTTTTTTGTTAGATTTGAGTTCTATTTGTATTTTCTTGTGTGTTTTAGAATTATTTTTTGTAATTGGTAATGGTTCATTAATTTTTTTCGTGGTACATGTATTTTTTGTAGCTATACATATGATTTCTATTGTGGTATATGGTGTTACTCTTCTCTAGTTTTTGACGATGAAGATATTCAGTAGTTTGTATATTTGGTTCATATATTTATTGCCTTGGTACATATGATTTTGGTCGTGGTATATTGTATTCCTGCTTTGTAGGTATTTGGTTCATATATTTCTATTCTTTGTATATACGATTCGTGGTATATGTATTTTCTTTAGTGGTATATGGCATTAATGTGACAATACTGTTATCTTGTGTTTTGTTGATAAAAGATATTCAGTATTATTTTGTTTGGTTCATGTTTTCTGGTTATTTGTTATGAATATTTTAAGTTCTACAGTTGAAATATGTCTTTGGTTCATTCCTGTTCATATGATAATGTATTTAGTTTGCAGAATCACATACTAGTTTATGTTTTCATGTACCTGTTATAATTGTTGTATTTTTCTTATTTGTTAAAGAGCAAGTTGTTCTCCTATCTAATATTGAGAAAACCAATGTTAGCAGGCCGAAAAAGTATAGAAGTCTTCCAGATGGTGAGTTTAAGAAGAAGAAGCAAGTGAGGTGCGGTTGATGTAAGCAATTAAACTACAATCGAAAAACTTGTAGAAATCTAATTCTTGCGGAATTACGTGTTCCGAACAGGATGAAAAGGCATAGGGATCATTAGATTCTTTTTGTATAGAGTTATAGTTTATATTCTTTTGAAACGAAGATTTTTTTTGGGCATATTTTGGTACATTAATTTTAGGTCTTGGTATCAAATAGAATGGTTCATGTGTTCATATACCTTGCTTATAAATTCATGTACTCATGTACATATAATATATGTGGTACCACTCAAATGCCTTATAAACCTGACATATGCATAAGTTTGAATATATATGAATTGGACAAAGAATCTATGAACCATACACGTAAGTTTATGAATCACTCAAATGGCGTTATGAACTATAGATATATCCCGTCATTCAAGCACATTAACTCATATTTGTTTTATCAGCGAAAAGAAGAAGAAGATTTTTGAGGTGTAATAATATATCAAAAGTATATTCAAAATGTAATGAATCAATGATACTTTCTTAAAGATATAATATTTCAATATTCATAAACCAATGATAAAATATTCATCATTTTCACAATCAAAAATATTAAAAGGCATCATCTTTGTTAAATGAACACGCTTTTTTAAATTCTAAACTTCCCTCAATCTAATTAAACCAAATAAAACAGTATTCTTTTTTATTAATTTCACTTTTCTATTTCCTTATAGCTTTCGTGGTCATTTCTTGCTTCTCTTCAGTCCAGTGATGAAGTTCTATAGCCATCTTTTGTCGATAGAATGTCATTTTGTCTTGCGTTATTTTTTCTAAGTTCTCATCTATTCTCAATATCTTTGCCCTTTTGAAGATAAACATTCCACAATCGGTATAATATATTCTATTATACTCATCTTATCGTGGATGAGTTCTAGTATATGCATTTGGAATTTCCTATTATATTTTGAATCTGCAAATATATGAACCAAATACACAAGGTTATGAACAAAACATATAAACTTATTAACCAAACATAAATTAAGCCAGTAATGAAGAATTCATGAACCACTATTAAGAATTAATGTACCAGTATGACAATTTCATGAACCACTATGAAAAATTTATGAATCAAATAGAATTGGATATTACATGATTTTACTTTTTAAATTGACAACTATGAACCACACACAATTATGCAATTAAAACAAATACTATACAAAAATCAAGTTACAATACCAAGTATTGAAAAATAATGAACCTAAAATCAATAGAATATAATTTATGAACTCAATTGATTGTTTATGAACGACGATGAAAAATTCATAAACTACTAAGAAAAAATCATGACTACTAAGAAAAATTCATGAATCAAACAGAATTGGATATTACATGAACTTGTCTTTTAAATTGGTAACTATGAACCACACACAATTATGCAGTTAAAACAAACACTATATAGAAATCAGTTCACAATACCAAATATTGAAAAAATAATGAACCTAAAATTAATAAAATATAATTTATGAACTCAACTTATTATTTATGAACGAAAATGAAAATTTCACGAACGACTATGAAAAAATCAAGAACTACTAAGAAAAATTCATGAACCAAATAAAATTGGATATTTCATGAATGTGTGTAATCGAGCTCATGAATGCTCCACCAATGATATCCAAGAAATGCTCCATTAAACTAAGACAACTAAGCAAAAGTTTGAAGCATAAAAAATACACCAGCCATTCAAATAATATTGTACATACTATCTATCCCATTTTTTATTATTTATTTTTTTTATACATAAGAAGTTCATGATTGTTAATCAACTCTGACTAAAAGCAAAATACCTCATGACTCAAACATAGTTGATATGGGTTTGTGAGCCAAAAATCCGATATGACTCAAACATACAAATATAGTCGAATCAATATAATTGATTCCTAGAGCCTCCAAATTAACAAAGCCAATGGGACTTGCAGTATCACAACAATGCCAAATAAAAAATATGACCTAGAGCTAAGACAATACATACTCATTTACTCATACAATAGAATTAATAGTATCCAGTGAAAATTTGATAAAATCTCAAAAATATACTAGAAGTACCAAAATAATTACCACAACATGATCTTATACATAAGTATATTTTGAGTTGGTGACATCATATGCACTACTTTACTTACTGAACCAAACAAAATAGTATCAGCAAAGAAAATCAAATAGAACTAAATACCTAACTTCATATACCAAATAGAAAATTTTTAAGGAGATATATTCTCATATCAGAAACATAACTTTATGAACCAAAGAAACAAACGTATGAACCACACTGATAACTTCATGAATGAAAAATAAAATTTCATGAACCAAACAACTTATGAATTTAAATCAAAGATTTAAATAAATGAACTAAAGACTTAAACTTAGGAACATACTGTGCCAAGAACCAATTTATATGAGATATATTCTCATATATGAAATATAATTATATGAACTAAAGACATAAAGTTATGAATCACACTGACAAATTCATGAACTAAAGACTTAAACTCATGAACCAAAGATACAAATAAACGAACTAAACACATATACTTATAAACAAAATAGAAATCAAATATGTACCAAATAAATATTGAACCAACCCAGATTCTCTCAAATTCGAAATTCTAGCATATGTATTGGTACTCTGCTTGTATTGCAACAAAACAAAAATATAAATATAACAAATGTATAAAATCAGAAAGTATGAGTGGAAGAATAGTGAAGAAGAAGATTGTGCAGTGAGAATTGTTAAATAAAAAAGGGTAGTGAGTGAGTGTGATGATGGGATCTGAGTTTCGAACCTTGAACATGACCGTGAAAATGCCGAGTATCACAGCGATGGATCTCGAGAATATACCGTAGATGGCTATCGTGGATCGTTCACCCCGATTTCTGGCGTCGAAATTATCAAGAAGATGAAGAAGATGACTAGAAATTAGGAACATAGGGATAAACGGATTTGATCATTTGAGGTTTGACTCGTCCAGCTAAAGGTATATTTGGGCTGTGATCTCAACGGATAATTTAGTTGGACAATTTGCTATAAACTTTGGGCTTGGGTCATTCATTGAGTTTTGGACTTTAAAACTAACATATACCTATGTATCCCAAAAGTAAAAATAAAAATAAAAATGATAATAAAAATTAAAATAAAAAATAAAAATTAAAGAAAGGTGTCGAATTCCATCAGGGGTGTGAGATTGCAAAATTGGTACAAAAGCCCAATTCACGGCACGACGGAGAGTAGTAGTAGAAGAAGAAGAAGAAGAAGGAGATTGTTCATCATCCCAAATCTCTGATTCTTCAAAATTCCCAATTTTCCCCAAACCCTAGCCTTGAAACCCTAATTCTCCAATCAAATCCCCATTGATTCATTCGTTCCCAGCTCAATCATCCATTTCTTGCTCGTCTTTGCGGTGTTCTTCTCCGATTAGCGAAGATGGTTTTGGCACAGCTAGGCGGGAGCATATCCCGCGCTATTCAGCAGATGAGCAATGCGACTGTGATCGACGAGAAGGTCCTGAACGAGTGCCTGAACGAGATCACTCGCGCTCTGCTCCAGGCCGATGTCCAATTCAAGCTCGTCCGCGACATGCAGGCCAATATCAAGAAGATTGTCAATTTGGATGACCTCGCTGCTGGTCACAACAAGCGCAAGATAATCCAACAAGTAACTAACCCTTTTCTTTTCTTTTCTTTTGGGTTTTTCTTTTCTTTTTTTTTTTTTTTTTTTTTTGATAGATGGATTACTTTTGATGGGTCTTGTTTATTATTGCTTGGTATGGTGTTGTGCAATAATGAAAGTTTGCTTTTCTTTTTCTTTTCTTATTAGGCTATATTTAATGAACTTTGCAAAATGTTGGATCCTGGAAAGCCCTCTTTCACTCTGAAAAAGGGAAAACCAAGCGTTGTTATGTTTGTTGGTTTACAAGGTATGTTGGATATGGAGTAGCTATTTAGTAAAGATGAATTGGTTTCTCACATTGGTTTACCTTGTTTCAGTTCTTTAAATGTCTAATAATTCATTGGTTTTGTGGATGTTAAACAACCCAGGGTCTGGAAAAACAACAACATGTACAAAATATGCGTATTACCACCAGAAAAAAGGTTGGAAGCCTGCTCTGGTGTGTGCGGATACATTTCGAGCCGGTGCATTTGATCAGCTGAAACAGAACGCCACTAAAGCTAAGATTCCGTTCTATGGAAGGTATTTTTGCGCTTTTGTGTGGGTTATGTATATTCTATGTGAACTTTAGAGTTTAGAATTAATTTGACAATGCGATGACTTTTCCTTCACACTTCACACATAGACATAGGTGAATTCTATGTTCAAAGAAAAAAAAAAAATTGGATTCTTCTCCATGCTTGTTTCTTTTAAGTTTATACCCCCTTTTCAAATTTAGTTTTGATGTTTCATCAACCATGCCCTCCATTAATTGCATATGTTTATTGCTTAAAATAAAACGACTTATGTTGGTAGTGAATTCTTCAGCACCTTTTAAGTGAGTATGGATCTTTTTTTTTCCCCTCTACAGCTATATGGAGTCTGATCCAGTAAAAATTGCAGTTGAAGGCGTGGAAAGATTTAAGAAAGAAAACTGTGATCTTATAATTGTTGATACTAGTGGGCGTCATAAACAAGAAGCTGCTCTTTTTGAAGAAATGCGTCAAGTTTCTGAAGCAACGGTACCTTCTTGAAATCAGTTTCTTGCTCATCTTTTTTTTCTCCCCACCCCCCCTCCCTCTCTTAAACTATGATTTGTCTATGTTAACTTCTTTCTTTATTCTCATTTTATGTTTTCCTTTAATGTACAGAATCCAGACCTTGTTATATTCGTTATGGATAGCAGTATTGGTCAGGCTGCTTTTGATCAAGCTCAAGCATTTAAGCAAAGTGTTTCAGTTGGAGCTGTGATTGTTACCAAAATGGATGGCCATGCAAAGGGAGGTGGCGCTCTTAGTGCGTAAGTTCTGTTTCATCATTGCAGCCTAACTCCTGATGATCTTCGTGATTTGAAATTCTGATGCATCATTTACTTGTCCAGGGTCAACGTTTGTCTGCAGTTGCTAGTTTATGCATTTTATTTCATATTTGTTAGCTCCCCACTAAGTTACTCACTGACGCTTGAGCTATAGGCTAGGGCCGTTATCAAATTTAATGGGTCCCACTCTTTGACTCTGAGAAATCATTGTAACCTATGCACCTTATGTATACATTAGATGTTAGAAGTTTATTGTTTCAAAGACTGCATTCAATTTGGTTTCAATGTACTGCAAATGAAATCATCTTTTCATCGTAAATGGAGAATTTTCTGTTATACCTGGTTCGGTTGTAGCTTTGTCATTCTGTTTCACATTATATGTGCAGTGTTGCAGCAACAAAGAGTCCTGTTATATTTATTGGAACTGGAGAGCATATGGACGAGTTTGAAGTTTTTGATGTTAAACCATTTGTCAGCCGACTCTTAGGTGTGCTCCCAATGCTTACTTGGCACTCATATTGTTTTTGTTTTTGTTTTCCTTTTTTAAAAAATAAATCTGAGCTTAATATTCTAACCAATAGAACTTGCACATATGAAAACTATTTTCCTGCCTAGGCATGGGAGACTGGTCTGGATTTATGGACAAGATTCATGAAGTTGTTCCTATGGATCAGCAGCCTGAGCTCCTGCAAAAGCTTTCAGAAGGAAATTTTACATTGAGAATTATGTATGACCAGTTCCAGAACATTCTTAAGATGGGTCCAATAAGTCAGGTTACAACATTGAATTTCAACCTGTCTGCTCTCTTGATGATTATGGATTAATTTTCCTGGATTTTAATCTGTGTAGGCTGGTTTTTGATGCCAATGATTTACTTGGTTTATGTAGGTCTTCTCCATGCTTCCAGGATTTAGTGCTGAATTAATGCCGAAAGGACGTGAAAAGGAAAGTCAGGCAAAGATCAAGCGCTACATGACCATGATGGATTCAATGACAGATGAAGGTAAGTGGAATTTTTGTACGGCTGTTGGACTAACTTTAAGCGCCTATGTTAATTTATGTTTCTGTGCTTAAAAGCTAACTGTCATTATGTTGCAGAATTGGATAGTTCAAACCCAAAGCTCATGAACGAATCCAGAATGATGCGGATAGCGAGAGGTTCTGGTCGCCATGTTAAAGAAGTAAATGAGATGTTGGAGGAGTACAAACGCCTTGCCAAGGTCTGGAGCAAAATGAAGGGGCTTAAGATTCCTAAGAAGGGTCAAATGAGTGCTCTATCCAGTAATATGAATGCACAGCACATGAGCAAAGTACTTCCTCCTCAGATGCTGAAGCAGATTGGTGGCATGGGTGGCTTACAGAGCTTGATGAAGCAAATAGGTTCTACCAAAGACATGATGGGGATGTTTGGAGGAGGGGAATAGTAAGATGTGAGTCCATATGGTAAACTCTGCCTGCTAGAGTTTATCTTGGTGGAACATATTCATACGCTAGTTCGTGCTTCTAACTGATCTTTCAGTTATTTTATTTCTCAGAGGGCCAGCATATTCTTTTCCTCGCAAAGCTTACGGCCATTTTGTGGTAATGCAGAAGACTAAAGCACCGAAAACAGTTGAAAATTTTCCCTTTTGTACGTATTTAGTCCAATAGTATATCTGACTACTCAAAGTATTAAGATTTTTCTGAACCAAACAAGTAGAGATTGTAATTTATTTTTTCGATCTTATACTTTTTTTTTGGCTGGGTCATATAGTTTCTTGTTAGTTGAGGCTTTTCGCAATATCTTGTTTTCGATTGGCACAAGATAAATATTTTATTGAAATTAAAAATTACATTATACAATGGGCATCCATGTTACAGAACAACCAAGACAATTTTGTGGGCAAATTATATATTTACTGAGTGATACAAAGCTGGACATGCAAATTATACATCACTTTATCTTTCTAAAAATTTGCCGAGGACAGTTTTCCTCAAAGAGGTGTCTTCGTCATCGTCGTCCTCCTCATTATCTTCAGCTTTGGCACTTGTTCTCAGGGTACAACGTATAACTGAGTTTACCTGTTTCCTTAATCTGGCATTATCAACCAGTATATCTGTAAGCATCAGCCTCAACTCATCGTCACTTTTCCTCTGATTGCCACCATTTATGTTGTTGTCAGAATGAGACTCACCGACAATCCTAACAGCATTTTCTACGTCCTGAGCAAGGAGCTGTGCCTGCCATTAGAAGAACAGAGAGATTCATGTTAATATAGTAGATGATGTAAATAAGATGTATAACAAGTTTTAACTAGTACTATCTCTATTATCTATAGTGACTTAATCTGACTAACTGAACTAGGAAAACAAAAACTGGGGATGCAAAGATACCTCGGCAAGGAGGAGACCAATACGATTGTCAGATGTTGCAAGTAAATCAATAGCATCAGATGGTAATGAAGCGTCCAAAATTAATTTGTCTTCCTCCTCAACAAGGAAACTAACGCTACATTCTTGAAGCCGACTACGAAGAATTCCACATTCATGCAGCAGTTTCACATTAGCAGTATCTGCGAGCTCTGCTCTCTGTGTTTCCTTTTGAAGAACTCTCTGAAATATAAACATAAGACTAAATTTTTGGCAGGTTTTAAAGATGATTTTTTTTTTGGTTTCTTAAGAAACTTTAAAGAGACTGATATATTTGATTTTTATTAGACATCCTAATATAGATTCGTGAAATATTATTACATAAATAGAAAGAATTATTTGATTTTGATTAGACATCCTAATATAGATTTGTGAAATATTAGTACGTAAATAGAAAGAATCAAAATTGATAATAGAGACATCACCTCTACTTCCAATTTTTCTTTCATCAGTCGACTAAGCTCTTGCTTCAGTTCTGAATGAGAATTTCTAAGAGATTTGACCTCTTTAACAAGCAGCTTTACATCTGTCTTTGATTTCGACTCGAATTCTTCATGATGTTTCTGCAAATTATTAAGCTGCTCTCTAGCGACAATCAACTCTTGTAACAACATCTTGTTCTCATCCATGATTGACATCTTTGTAGACTGTGCATGCACTTTTTCTTCCTGCAAGTTTCTTACTTGTTATTTGTTTGAAAATCTTAAAACTTGGACAAGGAGACCCAGATAAATTAATAGTGGAGTTGAACCAACCTCTTCAGATTTCAATTTTAACTCCAACTCCATGCACTTCCCCCGAAGTTCTTCCACATCCCACTGCATTTGAGTAAATCTTTCCTTTTCAGTTAAAACAGCCTGTTGCATATTTTCTTTACAATTCTGCCTTGTAGTTTCAAGTTCCACTTCCAAATCTTTGACCTACAAAATGAGTTTCTAAAGAATCAATTAGAAACCAAGTTACTATAATTGCATGACGAACTTGGCATGTCAATGTTAACGTGATGAAACATACCTTTGTCGTAAGAAATTGTCTCACAGCAGCCTCTTGATTCAATCTGGCTATAAGATCTTCCATGTCTGTTTTCGCTGTTGCTAGTCTCTGCTGTAATGTCGTAAGGACCCTGTTCAATTTATGTCTCTCATCGGATGGAAGGGTAACAAATAAATCCCTGGGAGATCGTAACACTGAGTTAATAGAAGTATATGCACTGCTTGGACCTCCAGAATCTCCGAGAAGGTCAGCATCACCAATCAATTCACTAGCTCTTACAGAACTCAAGTCACTTCCCACACTCTCTGCTGACCGTCTCCGAGCATGGCCACTCTGCTTGTAATCCACTAGCTCTGGAACAAATTCTGTTCCATCAAGGTGAAGAGGTTTAACATTAGTAACATCCTCACTTATTTGATCTGTGGCTATTATTCTGCCCTCAACTTCCGTAGACAATTTGCTCCTAGAGAACCTTGGTCTCTCCTGGATAAAATTTCTGTCAAACATGCCAAGCGTGACATTTGATTCAATTGGATCAATGAAATCTTGTTCAGATGTTGATGTCCCCATGCCAAAATCAGTAAAATTATCAACACCATTCTTTGTCGCTCCAAGTTCAGATATCTCAGAAGGCGTCTCATCACCATAATCTGATGCCACAGACAAGTTACCCAGAACCACTGAGACATCTGAGTTGGCTTTTAACAGTGATGATGGAACTGCACCACTAGTAGAAGAATTTACATCTGAACCTTGCTGATCAACATCGTTAAATGCTGAAAAGGATCACAGGAGAAGAAAAAGCGAGTAAGAACCACGAAATGCAATTTATATCTATTAGTGCTTCTACTGCTAACTTCACTTCAGATTTTCATTGAAGAGAGAAAAATAAAAAAATCAAGATGCATCAAGGAAACACCTACAAGACCGCACAGCAGCTTCAAGCTCGAGAAAGGTTGCTATTTGAAAACTTCTTGATAGATCAATGTCTGATAACAGCTTTTCCATCCAATCCTCCAAAGAACACCTTCGCTGCAAGAAACTAATCAACTTGAGAATGAGTGGATAGACATAATTGCTTTATACACAAATAAGACAAAGATGTAAACTACCTGTTCCAAAGTTTCTTGGCTTTTTATTCTCAGGAGCTTCTTTGGAGGGGCTGGAGGTAGAACCTTCATAGGAAATGCCTTCTTAAGCTACAGTAGACAGTAAAAGGTAAGGTCGATAGCTACAAACATACCAATCAAAAAAAGAAAAAAATCCGCGCTGTCTCAAGTCGCCTATTTTGCAAAGGACTACTATGTAATGCAAGCAATAACTTGGTGAATGCCAATTTCGGAGGCATAAGAAATCCACTTACTTCGGAAAAAAGCTTTAAGAAATCATTATATCTTCGTAATATCACCCGAACTGTGGTCACACCTTCTGGTGATTGTATACCAACTTTCACCCTATAGAACTGATGTAAATGAATGTTAATTCAAAATAATAACATCATGAACATCAAATAAATGACAAGAAAAGAAAGTTAATGCAATTCACTTTCATTACCAGAATATTAACTAACAGACAATGGAAAGTTTCTGAAGACTAAAAATAAAGTACAACTTAAATGTTGCTTAGAAATGAACAAGCACTTGCCAGTTATTCCAGTTCAAGGGAATGGGAGCAAAGAAGAATAAAAAGACCAAAACAAACACTCACAAACATAAAACATGCATACTCAAACAGAATATCTAATTTGAAAAAACATAAACTAGAAATTATACCACCACGGGATCTGAACCTCTTGATTCAAGCAGGAAAGTCCACGAAGGAATTACGACACAGTAGCTCCATCCTGTACGAGGATCATGTGGCCAAACAGACTCCCGCCCTTCCTACATTCAGAAACCGTTCTGTCATTGTAGACAAAACCATATGATATTTAAACTCAAATCATATTTTCCAGTTGCTGCTTGTGTAAGTGGACATGCTGCATGCCAATTGGTAACTATAAAGTTTGAAGTACTGATAAGATAAGCTAAGCCAAAAGAAAATCACAAAAATTCAAAACAAAAAACCCTGCACTTTTACTGTAATTTGTCATATTGGATTCCAGTAAATATATATATATATACATATATATATATACATTTTACATGTAAAAAGTCAAATCTTTCATTAGTTTTAGCTTAAATTCATATAAAATCATCATTTACAACAATTCAAGCATGTTTAATGTCTAATTAATAAGAAATAAAACAGACACCATAGCTGAAATTAACAACTATCATTTGGGAAAAGACTAAAATTCATAAAAATATTGGATCCATCAGCGAAAAGTAAAGAGTACCCATTTGCGAGGGGGAGGGCTCCAATCCATTCCCAAAGGAAGCGGCGACGTGCCATCGTGGCGGTGGCTGGGGGGAGGAGAAGGGCGATTGGGAGCCACGCGATTCTCGGCGCTACGGCCATATCTGGCATTACCATGGACAGAAGGGTGGTGGTAGTAGTCCTCGTCGTGATGGGTCAGCCCCGAATTGAGCAAAGTTCGATGAAGAGAAAAGGGTTCGTCGATCGAGTCGGGGGAGAGGCCACCGAAGTTGAAATTGTAGTCGAGAAGAGAGAGGTCGTGTGCGTAGAGATTCATTTTCTTTCTTTCTTTCTCTGGTTTTTGTGTTTATTATTGTCGTTCGTCACATAAAAATGGCCTTTTTTTTTTTTTTTTTTTTGGAAGAATCAGCATCAGAAGCTGCTGACCGTGAAAAGAGACGCTTTCTATGTCTTACATGTGGGCGTCCATGGAGGTGGACGCCAAGGGAGTCGGTCAGTGCATATTTCATTTCAAAATTACGAATGGGGCATTATCGATATTTAGCAAACTACGTGTCAATTTTTTTTGGACCAAACTACATGTGTCAGCACTGATTACTAGAATTCAGGGGTGTGCAAAAAAAACTTGATTTCTAACGTTTTTACCTACGAAAATCGAAAAGAATTACAAAAATACGAAGCCATACGTTTTTTCAATTTTCGTACAATTTTTATTAGAAAAATATCACTTTTTAAAAATATTTAGAAAAGTAACATTTTAAAAATAGTTACTGGTTACTGATTTCTGGAAATCGGTTACTAGTTACTGGTTACCAGTTATATACTAGTTATAAATACCATTGATTACGAGTTACCAGTTTCTGGAAATTAGTTACCAGAAACTAGTTACTATTTTAGAAAATGACATTTTTTTAAATATCTTTTAGAAAACGATATTTTTCTAATAAAAATTGTACCGCACCTTTAAAAAGTAGAAACCACCGTATTTTTCAAAATTTTTTCAGAAACACCGTATAATATCTAATTTCCCCAAAAAAATGTTTTAACTCGATCAATAACCCGACTAACTTGATAAAAAAGTAATCCGAGTTACATTCGGATTAATAAATACTAATCCGAAGTTATAATGGTCGGGTTGGACAGTTTTGATAACCCTCCTAATGTAACCCAATCCGACCGAATAAGATTTATTCTTATTTTTTTAATTTATTTTTAAATATATATTATATAAAAGTCAAAAAATTAGGAAAAAATAATTAAAAAAATATTAAAATTATATTTATAAACACTAAGTCGGGTTAATCCAACCAACCAGGCCAATAATTTGGTCGGGTTACAAATTTAAAATTTTAAAATTGGGCGGGTTTCGGTTGCAAAAATGCAATCCAAAATTGATTGGGCGGGTTGGACGGGCGGGTTAACCCGCCCAATCCGACCGATGTTCACCCCTAGTGATGGGTAGTCATGCTACTGACGAGATGCATTTTCGTTTAAACTTTTCTTAAAAAACCGTATTCTACCTTTTGAAAGCCGTATTTTTCAAATATAAAAATCCGTACCGTATTTTAAAAATTTTTTTACGAAAAACTGTGTCTGTGCTAATTTCCTCTATTTTTTAAAGTTTTTACACTAAAAGTCGTATTTTTATGTTTTTCTCCGGCTGATCGTAATTTTTAAACATTCTGTATAAAAGACCGTATATTCGTAAATCCCCCTTAGGGAAAAACATGATACTATTGGGCTTCTGACCCGCCCCAGAACAACTGGGCTCAAGTCCGAACAACCCATTCCCCTGCCACAGCTTCCTCCGCGAGCGCCATCTTCAACCTTCGAGCTCGCCTCCCTCCCCTCTCATGGCTCCTCCGCGAATTCTACTCTGCGGCGACGTCTTAGGCGGCCTCAACCAGCTCTTCAAGCGAGTCGCTTCGGTACTTCTCCTCTCCTCTCTCTCTCTCTCTCTCTATTGGGTTTTCAGTTCCCATTTTCGTTTCTTAATCGCAACGAGTTAACTCGGTCCAGGTCAACAAATCGGCGGGTCCATTCGATNAATTAAAATTATACTTATAAACACTAAGTCGGGTTAACCCGTTGGTCGGGTTGCAAATTTAAAATTCTAAAATTAGGCGGGTTTCGAATTGTAAAAATGCAACTCGAAATTAATTGGGCGGGTTGGGCGAGCAGGTTAACCCGCCCAACTCGACCGATGCTCAGCCCTATTGGAATTCGTGTAGGACCTAATTTGTTATAGGTGAAATTTTATTTTTTTTTTAAAATAACTTAAACACATAATTATAATGTTGAGTACCACTAGTAACTCATAGCATTGCTTTTATCATAAATTTTTAATCCACATAGAGTGGCTAGAATCATATCCCTATATATCTTTAATCATAGCAATATTTGGTAGGTTGGCCTAGCAGTAAGTTTTTCTACCATAAGTGAATTTGTAGTCACAAGTTCTAGTAGTAGGAGTGAGGAAGTGCAAGTGGCCCCATGAAATTTTTTCATTTTGCCTCCCTATTTGACTCTTTGCAAATTTTTTTGACATGTCACATAGTTCTATTCTTTTTATGTGGTTCTCAAATACTTTGGTAACTAAAGATTTGATAAAAGGATCAGCAAGGTTCTCTGCAGACGCTATCTTACTCACTATTACGTCTCTCCTTTGAACAATTTCTCTGAGCATATGATACTTTCTCTCTATGTGTTGTCTCCTCTTGTGGCTTCTGGGCTCTTTGGAGTTGGTAATTGCTCCACTATTATCACAGTAAAGTGTTATAGGTTATTATGCTCCAGGTACTACCTCAAGATCCATAAGAAAATTGTGAAGTCAAATCGCTTCTTTAGCTGTTTCAGAAGCTATTACATATTCGGCCTCTATGGTTGAATCAACAGCATAAGATTATTTATACTCCTCCATATTATGGCTGCAGCACCAAGGGTAAATACTGAACCAGAGGTCGATTTTCTAGAGTCTTTTTCATATTGAAAATCTGAATCAATATATCCAACTTGTGTTAAATCTTCTCTAAAATAAGGGTTTATATCACCTGTAGTCCCAAGCTTTCCCCCAAGTATTAATCAGGTCCCTAACCTTTTTTTTCGTAGTTTTAAGATCTCCAACTTTTCACATTCATATCACTTTAGTCTATTTCTTACTTTTTTGTCTAATTCATATGTTATCTCACAGTTTTAGTACCACTTGGGTTCTTAACCTTTACACAATATATCACTTAAGTCCCCATTCTTTATTTTGTAGCTTTTGAATTTTCAAACTTTGTTTTTTATAACACTTAGGTCTTTTTGAGTTAAAATCCAATTCTAATCAAATTGGACTAAATAAATTAATAAAAACTGTTAAATTCAAAAGTAATACTAAAATGACTCAGTTAGATATCCATTGAAATACATACCAAAAATGCACATATCAAACCCATATTTTTTGTATAAATTAATGTCTATTTGTCAGTTGAGAGACTTTTAGACAATTTTTAAACGATTGTGAGTTCATAAAATTGCAAAAAATGAATTTCACGACCATTGACAAAAAATCATCGTTAAATAGTATATTTTTTTCTCTTGTTATATCCATGTATGTACTTGATCGATATCTATTTATAAATACTAATTTTTGTATTATTAGCTATTATTATCATCAAAACCCATGATTTTCTATAAATCAATGTCAATATGTTAATATTTATGAGTTTTAACTGAAAAAAAAAGATTGATGAGTTTATGGAATTTGAGAAAATGAACTTTACCACTATTAGTAAGATTTAATAATTAAATTATACAATATTGTTGGTAATAAGAATTAATTAAAAATACGATTGTTGTTTAGATTATCTTTTTCAAAAAACACCTTATTGGTATTGATCATTCCGTTTATAGTTTTCAGTTGGTAGTTTTTATTAATTTATCTAGTACAATTTGATTAGAGTTAGATTTTAACTCAAAATTAACTCAAAAAGACCTAAATATTACAAAAATAGTTTAAGGAGTCAAAAACTACAAAATTAAGAATAAGGACATAAGTGATATATTGTGTGAAAATTGAGGACCCAAGTGATACTAAAAAAGTTAGATAACGCCTGAATTAAATGGAAAAGTTGAAAAATGACTAAAGTGATACGAATGTGAAAAGTTGGGGATCCAAAAAAATGACTTATCAAATGCTTGGATAATTATCATTTAAATTATGATAATTTATTCAAATATAGATACTTCCTTTATATTTAGATAAATATTGAATATTTGTAATTATCTTGTTATTTTGAAATAATTATGCTACTTAAAATAATGCATGCAATTGTAAATGACTAGGACTCTCCATCTATAAATAGGAGACCTCAGTCGCATTATAGACAAGTTCACAAATGCACGTATTTGCTGAACTGAAACTATAGCGTTGTATATTCTCTCTTCATAATTATCTAAAGTGGATGTAGGTCATCTTTTTAGACCGAACTCCTATAAAATTGTCGTCTCTTTATTTTTCTAAAAAATTGTACGCAATTTGGTCAGATTCACTCTCAGAATCCGATTATTCATTCTGTTGACAAAACCTCCGTCAACAATTGGCACTAGAAGGAGGGTCATTCTAATAATCCCTCATTAGAATTCACCATGGCAAATTGAACGACTACTAATTCCCAAAGGGCGTCCCAAGATGCACGTAACATAGCCGCTGCTGCTGCTGCAAGACAACAGAACCAAGGAGAAGTGCCTACCACTAGTGACGCACAACGACAAGATCAAACGAATTTACCTGCTGGGACTGATATACCAGCAAATCAAGGTGCACCACCAACTGCACGTAATGTCCAAACGACTCCGAACACTGGACTAGTTGGCTCGAATGCTGCCGGTACCACCGGAAGTCAAGTGTTTAACAACGAGCAAATTACCGCGGCTTTGGGTAACCTACAAGATACCCTAAACACCTTGCTGCAAGGAATCAATGCTGCCCAACAAGTACCTATTCCTGGAGGTTGGATTCCTATTGAGAGAGCTACACTCGGTCAATTCACGCGCAATCCACAGAGGAGATCTCCACCTCGAAGATTTAGAACTGGTTTTTAGTTGAGAGTGATTTAGAATTATTAAGTATTTTTCACTAGTTTTATTTTCTTATAAAAATTATAAAATAAAAAAAAACCAACTCATCAGGTTACCCATCTTTTTTGTTTTAAATAACTTTCTATATTTATACATGTATTAATTATAATAATTTTTTTAATAAATCTACTAATATTATTTTAGATATTAGATTAAAATCTAATGGCCTATATTAGAGTACACATCTACGGAGTAAAAACAAAAATCTCCATTGAAACATGGGCAAGGATGTAGTCCCGCTCACGGGACCAGTCTCGTTCATGTTTTGACTAACACAGGTCATGTTCTGGCCAACACAGATTAGTTAAAATATGACATGTGTTGGCCAAAACATGAACAGGACTGGTCCCCTCGAGAGGACTACATCCGTGGCATTGAAACATCACCCTATATATATATATATATAAAGAGTTCCCAATCTAATAGGTATTTTTTTAACTTATCTATAGGTATTTTTTTTTTAGCCGTTGGCTCATTATCTAACGACTACCATAATTTGAGTAGTTGGGAAAAAAAAAATAATAATAAGACAACTTAACAAAAGACTTCATGAAGGTATCCCATTATCCTCAACCCCATTTCCTAATCTCCCAGTACCTTTTCTTTCATCTTCTTTTAACGCTCTCTTACCCTCTTGTCCTCTTGTTCTCATTATTCAGTTTTAGTGACTCCTTGTTCTTTAGTTTTCTTTCCATTATATCATTTCTCAATCTCTTTTTTATCATTTCTCAATCTCTTTTTATAGTCACTGCTTATGTTTCTTTCTTTACTCTTTTTTTTCTTTTTTTTTTGTTTTACTGCAAAAATAATAAACATTGTCAATTTATTGAAAATTTGAACATAGTCCAAAAAGAGCAAACAATAAAAGAACTAAAGAATGACCAAAGAATTTTTTTCTTCAAGAAAAACTATCGGTAATAATTAAAATTGTTAAAAAACAACACAGTGAAAAGAATGCTTCAAAAAATAAAATATTATCAAGAAATAAAAGAAAATTGAGAAGATTTTAATAAAAGAGGAATTTATAAGTTAGAAATCTCTTACACAAATAAATATAGTTCTCCGTAAAATGACATGGTATTATCTATCAACCTATTGATTGAAAAATAAAAAATAAAATAAACTTGTGCACTGGCCACTGAGGGGAAAAGGAATGGTGCACCATTATTTCTTTAATTGTCTTATTTAGTCTTTTCAATGACAAAAATGGTGCCTATTTGTAGTCTTGAGATGCAAGTATAGCCCCGTTTTAAGTTTTTATTGAAATTATGATTCTAAAGTTAGCGTAGGCAGAGCAAACACATAAGTGATAATAGACTCGTCATTTTATATATATATATATATATATGAAAACGCTAAAAGACACGTGTAGTGCCCAATACCATACTCCAATAAAGTTATGCATACCATCGTTGTATTAGAGTGTGTACAGTGAATAATTTTTTAAAATTTTTTTATGACTTTTCTAATTCTATTTAATTTAGCAGATATATTTTGTATTCAAAGAAATATATAGTTACAATTAATATTGTGTTGAAATACGAATAATACTATAAGGTATCCTAAGGTGTAAACTACTATATGAGGTGTTTAATTTTTATTGGATGATAAAGTGTAAGATCTAATGTGTTGATTATAGTAATCCAATAAAAAACTGACATATTGATGTTGGACACCTTAAAGTGCCCATAACATTAGGCATTAACATACATATAAGATATATATATTTTTTTTCCAAAAAATATCTTTTCTTGTTAGAATAAAGTCCTAAAACAGTCGCTGTACACAAGATCTCTTCCGGTGGTCGCAAAGCATAATGCGATACCATAATCACATATCCTCTCAATATAAGATTTTAAGTTTGGAATTCCATTATTCAAATCAAAATATAAATTATGGTGAAAGTAATTACGACATGATACTTACGTTTTGTTTGATTTGAAATATATATCTCCATAATTCTAAAGTAATTTTCAAAATTAAAAGAAAAAAAACGTAACTCTATAAAAAAAATATAATTATCCTTTTCTGACAATTATGTATTGATTAAAAGATGATGCTAAATGTACTAAGATTGTTACCAAATTTTCAATACCAATATATATGACATATGAGTTGTCATTATTCAATTGGTCCATCAGGAGTAACCACAAATAAATTAATCATATTCACTAATTAAATAATATTAATTCACATGCCACATGTGTTGGTATTAAAAATTTGGTACAAATTTTAGGACACCTATCGTTATTCTTAATTAAATAGGCAGACACGTGAATGGCTTACATAATTGGCAATTGCCATATTCTGACCCAATAAAAGCTATATTATTTGTGATCTCAAAAAACAAAAAAGAAAAAAAAAAGAAAAGAAAAAAAAAAGAAAGCTATATTATTTGTGTTAAATCATAAAAGCGTGAAATTAGAAAATGCATTTATTAAATATTAAAAAGATCCTGATAATCTCATATATTTCTATATTTTCTTACTTAATTGGTTCGAGGTTTATTAGGGTCAAATACAGATATATTTACTTAATATTAAGGATAAATGTGCACTGGTCAATTTACTTTTCTGTAATCTTAAAGTACGTGGACGACGTTTATTTGTTCTTATGATACTCTTTCCCTAGGCATTTGTACACGAAGACAAAATCTCTGTCCGTGGAAAGGTAATTAACGGTCCAGATTCAACCAGTTAGAGATGAGCTCTATCTACGACCATAGATGTCGGTCAACTTTGCTCATCAAGAAATAATCTCTCTATATATATAATAATAATAATAATAATATATTATTAAATGGATGGACCCCAAAACCAAAACCTTATAAAGTCCAAGGACCAAGACCAATTCACCCTCGTATTCTCTTGTTTTTTTTTTTTTTTTGGTTCGGCTTCTCCAAAAAGGCCTAAAATAAAATCTGAGAGCCCTAGTTTTGGTCCATTAGGGTTTTTGCCTCCAAAGCTCTAAACCTTTGGCGCTCAAGCCCATCAACCCTCTTCGTCGTCCTGTCTCTGTATTTTTCAAATTTTTGAATTACAATAATAAACTAATAAAAATCCCTCCCTTTTTCGACTCGCGAAGGGCTCTGCTCGATCTCCACTACTGCGATATCAGGTATAAATTTCGATTTTTTGCTTTTTTTTTAAAAAAAAAAAAAAATTATTTTCTATTCTTTAAGATGCATACTGTATTTCTTTTTTTTTTTTTTCCCCAACTCTGTTCGATTTAATGGATATAGTATGAATATTTTCTGCTTTTTTTAAAAAAAAAAAAAAATTGATATTGTGGGTTGGTTCAGTTTGTAAACTGTAGTTATGGACGGGAATTTAGTCATATTTACTTTGAGATTAAAAGAATTTAAGAGAAGGGTGAGAACTGTTTCCATTAAAAAGTTGACTTTTTATTTATTTATTTATTTTTTAAGGTCCTAGAATTGTATAAGCCGGTTATGCTGTACAGAATTGTAGCTTAAGGTACAAGTAAGGTTGAATGAATTCAAATTACGGGTTCAGTTTTGATGTCCCAGTTCTTGTCTACCCAATTAATGGATTACCCTTTATGTGAAAAAATTTATGAATTGAAAAATTAATTTAGTAGTTTCAAATCTTAGATGACTTGAGTGGTTGGACATTAATTGGGAGGCCAAAATTGGACATGTGATGTGATTTTAGTTTATGTTCGGCGGTTTGGGTTTTCTGAATGGAGTCATGTTACAAATTCTAGTGAAAAGTGAAACTATTTTTTAGTTTAGAAATTTAAATGATTTATTGTCAATTCATTGGTTGGACATGAATTGGAACACCATAGTCGAGTGATTTGAGTTTTGGGTCGAGTGTCTTAAGTAGGATATTGACATTGTAAGTTTATATTTATAGTTAATATTCTCTGCCTAGCAACAGTTCAGTGTACAAGTGGGCCGCTATGATATGTGAGAAGTATTTTTTATTTAAGTTTTTGTAATATATCAATCTGTTAATCTTATTGGCTTATGCTTTGCTGTAAATCTAGATTGTTAGTTCTTGGCTTAAGTTTGAGTTATGTATCCTTTGCAAGCTTCAATAGATTCCATATATGACTTTGGTTATGTGCTTTTGCAAATTTGAACTTCCACTTTAAAAGGTGTGGTTTTGTGGTTGATAAGATATATATTTTTTCCGGTTATTTTAATTCATGTCTTAATGTAATTACTGTTGATTACCAATTTACGTGTTTAGTAAACTTGAGAACTTCCAGTTTATGAATTTCATTACTGGTTTACATACAGAATACTTAGTGGAAAACTATAGCTATTTATTAGAGATTACCTTTTCTGCTCATTTTTATGCCACTCAAATAAAAACAAATATTTTCTCAACGAGAAGTACTAGTGTTGTATGTGATATTTTGTAGACTTTCTCCTTCAGTCATAGGTTGTGCCCTATTACAAATCAGAACATGGCCGTGTTGGTACTAAGTCTGACAAACTCATCATGATCGACTTAGCCAGCATAGCTGCTTGATTCTGTGTGTTTTTTTTCAGACTTTTTTGGGGTTTGCAGGTCTATTGCTTTAATGTGTGCATTGTGGAATTTGTTATTTTTTGTGCTGAAACTGAATTATGTATAAGTAATTGTGTAAGCATTTTCCTAGTATTTTGTTTTTTTACTAGTTTCTTTCTGTTCTGAACTTAATGTAAGATCCTGTGTGATGTAGATGGACACCGTCTTTGTGCCAACCGAGAACAATGAGTCACCCAGTTCAGATATACAGCCTAATAGGCGTAGGAGGAGGCAGTCTATTGTCTGGAACCACTTCAAACTTGTGAAAGAAAGCGCTGAATCCACTAAGGCCCATTGTAATCAGTGCAATAGATCTTTTGCTTACATTACTGGTTCAAAGGTATCAGGAACCAGCCACCTTAAACGACATATTGCCCTGGGGATCTGCCCAGTAAGCCGTGAGAAAAATCAGCAAAGTACAGTTACACCTGGTTCACAAACTACTGGTACTGGTTCCCGAAAGAGACGCAAGACATCCCCTGCATTTCCAAGCTTCCATTTCGATCAGAACCAATGTAGCCGTGAGATTGCCAAGATGATAATTCTGCATGAGTATCCACTTCATATTGTAGAACAACCTGCTTTTGTTGACTTCGTCCGGACTCTTCAACCCCAGTTCATCATGCCAAGCTTCAATACTGTTCAAGGTGATTGTGTGGCTATGTACCTGAATGAGAAGCAAAGCCTTTTGGATCTTGTCGATGGGATTCCTGGAAGAGTCAGCCTTGCATTGGACTTGTGGGTTTCAACTCAGAACCTGGGCTATGTTTTTGTGACAGGTCACTTCATTGATGGTGACTGGAATTTACACCGTCGTATTCTTAATGTGATTATGGTTCCCTCTCCTGATTCATCCGACTCTTTTAGTCAAGCTATCGTGGCTTGCCTGTCTGATTGGCATTTAGAAGGCCGGTTGTTTACCCTAACACTTGATCAGTCTTTCGTGAATGAGACTGCATTTGATAATCTAAGAGGTTTTCTTTCAGTCAAGAACCATATCCTGCTCAATGGTCAGTTGTTGGTCGGACACTGCTTTGCTCGTGTTCTTGGTAATGTTGCGCAAGATGGTTTGGGGGCAATGAGAGAAATCATTAGTAAAATTCGTGAAAACGTCAAGTATGTCAAAACTTCAGAATCTCATGAAGAGAAGTTTTTAGAGCTGAAGCAGCAACTCCAAGTTCCTAGCATGAAAGACCTTTTAATTGATGACCAAACTAAATGGGACACTACTTATCATATGCTGGTGGCTGCTTGTGAAATGCAAGAAGTCTTTGCTTGCTTGGATACCTCGGACCCTGATTACAAGATAACTCCATCAATAGATGAATGGAAGCAGGTAGAAACTCTTTGCACGTATTTGAAATATTTGTTTGATGCAGCTAACATTTTAACTGCCCCAACAAACCCTACTGCAAATGCCTTTTTCCCTGAAGCATCAAAAATTCAAATGGATTTGATGCAAGCTTCCATGAGCGAGGATCCATTTATCAGCTACTTGATCAGACCTTTACATGAAAAATTTGATAAATATTGGAGTGATTCTTGCCTGGTTTTAGCAATTGCTGTGGTTATGGATCCACGGTTCAAAATGAAGCTTGTGGAGTTTACGTTCTCCAAGATTTATGGTGAGAATGCTGAGACATGGATTAGGATTGTTGATGATGGCATCCATGAACTCTTCATCGAATATATGACACAAATGCTGGCTCTACCGGAACCAATGATGGAAGTTGGAGATGGCATCATAAAATCGGAGCCACCTCAAGATGGTTGTCATGATCATGAAGGTCCCTTTATTTCTGCTGGGGATGGGGGGCTTTCGGATTTTGATATCTATATCGCTGAGATTACAAGTAGCCACCACATGAAGTCAGAATTAGATCAGTATCTGGAAGAGTCTCTTCTACCCCGGGTGCAGGAGTTTGATGTTCTGAGTTGGTGGAATCAGAACAAATCGAAGTATCCAACTCTATCTAGGATGGCTTCTGATATTTTGTCAATACCAATTTCTACTGTTGCTCCTGAATGTGTGTTTGACACTGACACAAAGAAAATGGATAACTACCGGAGTTCATTGCATCCGGTGACAGTTGAGGCGCTTTTTTGCGCCAAGGATTGGCTCCAGCATGGATCATCGACGCAAACACCTTCACCATCGTTTGAGGTCACCAACGCAATTGTCAAAATGGAATTTTAGGTTTAGATTTAGGTTTCATTTTCTTCCTGTAGGTAGATCATGATACCCTTATCTGGATTGTTTTTATGGACCAATAAGTGGTTCAAGTCTTTACTTAGTGTTTTGTCTTTATTCATTTTCATCTCTCCTAGAATGTTTATAGTTTTGGTGCTTGCACTAGGAATTGTTTTTATTCTTGGATTCTTTGAACTATCGTCAAGAGTCGTACTGTGGCTATTTTCAAAAATATCGGCCTAGCACGGCTCATTTTCCCATATTCTGGTTTGGTACCACTTTATCAGCTCCTTCTTAATTTTCTACTCTTTCGGATGTTTTGTTATATATATATATATGATCCCANTCGTTTGAGATATTACGTCAGAATACCAAGCGACCTCGCATTTAAGCACAACAACAAACAGCAACGCCGCCCCAGAATGGAGTGTATTACAAGAAATATGTTAATTAGAAACGATTTCCAGTCTGAAGTTCTGCTGAAAGTAGTTTAGTACTACATTGAAATTCGATGATTAGTCGCCCGGAACTCTAATTTTTGTTGCCAAAAGTTTTTTTTCCAAACTTTTAAGTCGCCATGTAATTGCAGGATGTTAAAAGATTATTCGTGATCTTAATTACATACTTTATATTGAGTAGTTATTTTTGGTCTTTTAGTATCTTCACGAGATAAAATACATTTAAAAACTTGTTTGGTTATGTTTTGTTTTTGTTTTTTAAAGAAATTCTCAAGCAAAATCTTGAGTTATTTCATTTAAAAGTACAGAAAGCAAAAAATGAAAATATAGTCAAACAAAGTCCTAAGTAATTCATTTAACGATCGGTGGTTTGTTCCCATTTAAAAATAAAAAGTGGTTGAAATGCATGCTATATCATGTGGTGTATATTTTTAGTGCAAGATTTTGGTGTTCCTATCGTTACTCACTTGAGTTGTTCTTGGCTGAAATTGGATGTCGAAGTGTAAGTAAACTATACGTCGCTTTGAAATTAGATGTGGAGTGTAAGAAAACTATACGTCGTTTAAATAAAACGCACTGTCGTTTCAGCCAATGAAAATGACGTTTTTTCTCTATGAAAATATGCAAAGCCAGTAGATATTGCGATAAGAGCCATACTCTTGACTATACAAGCATTTGCTTAGAGACTTCTGCTCTGCTCAGCGTTTATACTCACTTCTCTTCTTGAGAAGGAAAGATAAACCCATTGTAATAAACTCTACCCTCTCAAAAAACCAGGCTTCATTATATGTATCACATATAAGCTGAAAAGCCTGTACATTCCTCTTAACTCTCAGGAAAATGGTCTCCATGGCATCCCAAGCTGCAACCAACTTTTCTACTCACACCACCCACTTACCCTCTTTGGAGAACCTACCAGTTATCAACCTCTTTGAGAACTGCAAGTCCATGGAGCAACTCAGACAAATCCACGCCCAAACGATCAAATTGGGCATTATGTCACTCCCGTTTGTACAGAATAAGATTATAGCCTTATCTTCTGCCCAAGAAAGTGACAACATGGTCTATGCGCGTCGAGTGTTCGACGAAATTCCTGAACCAAGTGTTTTCGTTTGGAACACCATGATGAAAGGCTTTTCTAGGATGAAGTGTCCGCGAGATGGGGTTTCGATGTATGTCGCCATGCTAAGGAGGAGTTTCAAGCCAGACCACTATACGTTCCCGTTCTTGTTCAAGGGATTTACTCGTGATGTTGCATTGGCTTGTGGGAAAGAGTTGCATTGTCATGTGCTTAAGTTCGGGTTCGGTTCGAATATTTTTGTGCAAAATGCTTTGGTGAATATGTACTCTTTGAGTGGCCTGGTTGATATGGCTCGTGGGGTTTTCGACTCGAGTTATGAGAGGGACGCGGTGACTTGGAATGCAATGATATCTGGGTACAATAGAATAAAAGATTTTGATGAATCGAGAAAGCTTTTCAAACAAATGGTGGGAATAGGAGTGTTGCCCACTTCTGTAACCTTTGTTTTGGTGCTCTCAGCTTGCTCCAAACTAAAGGATTTAGATACTGGAAAGCAGGTTCATAAATATATCAAGGATCGCGAGATTGAGCCTAACTTAATTTTGGAAAATGCATTGATTGATATGTATGCAGCTTGCGGGGAAATGAGTCTCTCACTTGAGGTTTTTGAGAACATGAAGAATAGAGACGTAATTTCTTGGACTACCATTGTCTCCGGATTTGCCAATTCAGGACAGGTTGATTTAGCTCGAAAATATTTTGATTGCATGTCTGAAAGAGACTATGTCTCTTGGACAGCCATGATTGATGGGTACCTACGGGTGAACTGCTTCAAAGAGGCTTTGGAACTTTTTCGTGAGATGCAGAATTCAAAGATGAGACCTGACGAATTCACAGTAGTTAGCATCCTAACGGCTTGTGCTCATCTAGGTGCGCTTGAACTAGGAGAATGGATTAACACTTACATAGACAAAAACAAGATCAAGAAAGACACCTTTGTTCGAAATGCACTAATAGACATGTACTTTAAATGTGGCAACGTTGAAAAAGCACTTGTGGTTTTTAATGAACTGCCTCAGAGAGACAAATTCACATGGACGGCTGTGATTGTTGGCCTTGCTATTAATGGACATGGTGAGCAAGCTCTTGATATGTTCTCTCAAATGCTGAAAGCTTCAATTATGCCGGACGAGATAACCTGCATTGGCGTTCTTTGCGCCTGTACTCACACTGGCATGGTAGATGAAGGAAGAAATTTTTTTGCTAGTATGATCACCCAATATGGAATTCAGCCGAACGTTGCACATTATGGGTGTATGGTGGATCTTCTTGGTCGAGCAGGGCATCTAAAAGAAGCATATGAGGTTATACTTAATATGCCAGTCAGCCCAAATTCAATTGTCTGGGGAGCTCTTCTTGGTGCTTGTAGAGTTCATAAAGATGCAAATCTGGCTGAAATGGCAGCTAAAAAGATTCTCGAATTGGAGCCAGAAAATAGTTCTGTTTACGTTCTGTTATGCAATATATATGCAACTTGCAATAAATGGGAAAGCTTGCGTGAAATTAGACAAATGATGAGCAGTAGAGGAATCAAGAAGACCCCAGGATGCAGTTTGATAGAGATGAAGGGAATGGTTCACGAATTCGTAGCTGGAGACCAGTCACATCCTCAATCCGAAGAAATATATTCTCACTTGGAGAAAATTACAGGGGATTTGAAATCTGCTGGATATTCACCTGATACATCAGAGGTATTTCTGGATATGGGAGAAGAAGAGAAAGAAAGTGCAGTCTACCGCCATAGCGAGAAGTTGGCTATTGCATTTGGCCTTATTAGTTCTAAGCCTGGGGTGACAATTAGAGTTGTGAAGAACCTAAGGATGTGTGTGGATTGTCATGGAATGGCGAAGTTGGTGTCAATGGTGTATAATAGAGAAGTAATTGTTAGAGACCGAACCCGGTTCCACCATTTCAGGAACGGTTCCTGTTCGTGTAAAGATTATTGGTAAGGATTGTAGATTTGGTATTAGTGTAGATACTGCTGAAAAATGGCAGCAGTAATATCAATTCTTGGCTTCGAACATAATATTATTTAGGATGTTTGTTCTACTTTTACTTGATATTTACGCGCTTCAAATATGCATGAATTATAAACTATACCATGACAAAAATGCATGGACAGAGCAACAAGAAAGTGCAAGTACAAGAGATATACTGCCACTTATAGTTTTCATTGTCACGTAAAAATTTGGCATCTCTTGCAATTATATCATCCACAATCACCATTACGCAAGAGATTTTGGCTCAAGGAAATACACGTTTGTCTAATCAAATATCGTTGATTGATGTGGGCTCCATGAGTGTAGATTTTACAGCGCAACCTACATGGAGCACACTCGATCAACGGCTATGATCCAACAAAAGTATGTTGTGTTACAACTCACTAGCATTTCTCATTGCTTAAATCATCAAGTACAGGACTAAGACATTTACGAAGGAAATGGGATATGACTATTGTTCGAATGTAATGTATTGGTATCACAGGTATTCTGCCAAGATATATCATTATCAACCAACAAATTGTACTCTTTAGTAGTACTAGTACTACTAGTCTTTACAGATGGTTGACCACAAATGGGCCAATCCCACTTCCAGAGAAGAACCTTCAACTCGAGCCCGGGTCAAGCACAGGGAGTCTGCAATGCAGACTGATCGACTTGTCCATTTGGCGCGAACCCGGAATGAAGAACTGGAATATCACAGTCAGGCAAGCACCCTGAGGAGCAATGCCATAGAAAGCGCAATCCGGCTTAGCCAAGTGGTAACAGAGACTTTTCGCAAAGTGCTTCACACTAACTTGAACAGACTGAGCATCACCCCTCAGAAGGGCCCTGGAGGATCGAGTCTGGGCGCTCACATTTCGATCCTCGGCAGGAGCCTCGGCCTGGTCACCGACGACCAACAGTTTCCGAAACTCGGCCCCGAGCGTGATCAGCGTCGTCGAAATCTGCACGTGCAAGTCCCCGCACTTGGCTATCGAGACACTGAGCAGATCCCCGACGTGCTTCATCCGGTCCACGAAGCTCTGCAGCTGATTCAAATCGGGGGCCTGAACCAGCGTCCGAGGCAGGTCCTGAGCCGAATCAAGAGCCGTCTGAAGCTCAAGAAGGTGAGACCGAGACAAGGGCTTCGAAATGGGGACGTCCTGGATCACGGCGGACTTGAAACCCTTGGTCTCGAAGGTGAGGAAAGGCATCGGCTGGGTCGAGTTGGCGGGCAGCTTCTTGACCAGCTTGATCTGGAGGCGATTCGGGGTGGGACCGGTGCCGGAGCCGGTGCCGAACTCGGTGCAGATGCTGACGCTGCTGCGGAGGGCTCGGTGGAGGAGGGAGAGGTCGACGGCGAAGGCGATCCGGTCCTCGTTCTGGCTGGAGATCCGGTAGTCATCGAAGAGGGCCTCTTTGCGGAACTGGGCGACGGATTGGATTCCGTCGCCGTTGAGGAGATTGTGGAGGAAGAAGGCGTGGTCCCTGGTGAGGTAGAGATGGCAGATCTTGCCCAGCTTGTCTAGGGCCGGCAGGAACCTCTTCTCCAGAAGGCTCACGCCATTCTCGGTCAGAAACGCCTTGAACTTCATCTCTGTTACGATTCGCTAGGTTAGAGAGGGAGTGGGGGAGCTGTTTTTTTCTGTTTTCTACTTTCTTTCCCGGAAAGTGTTTTCTCGGGAAACAAACAGTGGGTTTACTTGGTTTTTTTTTTTTTTGAAACTCACATGTGGGGAGTGAGTGGGCGCCAAAAATGTGAAGACTTTGCCTCTAGATTAGGGAACTGGCGCCAAGTTAAGCCAATTTTAGCTGCTTGCAAAAGGACTTTGCTTGTAAATCATGCTAAACGTAAGGGTAAATTTGGAATTGTGAATATATTCAACCTGTTGCACGCATGTCAGATATCTCAATTATTGCTAATTCTTGTATATAATTTGTCACTACTTCTTAATTGGTGTATTAAAACTTGTCACAAATAAATTAAATATAATTATCAAATATTACATATATTAGTTACAAAAAATTTAATATAATAGTCAAGATATCAAGCATTATCCATTACTAATTATATCAGACTTTCAAAAAAAATTTGGCTAAGAGGGTATCTCATGTGGCTTAAACAGCAAAAGTACAAACAGACACATAAAAAGTATCAATAAAGCGAACATTTGTGATCCACTCCAGTTATAATAACGCGTCATATTAAAGTGTCTATCATCTCCTGTTAAGGAGGACTGGTCCCTTTTGGCATTTTACTTTTAAGTTCACTTCGGCAAGTATTATAATATCTGATTCTTTTAATCCTTGTTTTAAGTGTGTTGCTTGGCTTAAAAGTTGCTGATGTACAAGTCTGCTATTAATATGCCCCGAATTATAGTTTCATCAGCATGAAAAAGGAAAAATGAAGATAAAAATGAAACAGAAGTTAAGGAGATTATATTACATTCATACACATTTTCTAGCTACAAGGATCCAGTCCCTCAATTTTAGACATCATCATATACTGTGTCAGCCTCTACATGATTAAAAAACTTAGGCCGGACGATCTTCTGCAAGACGAAGCTTGTTCAAAATCTCCTCCAATGCCTGAACTCCAACCTTGTACCGTTCTTGTGATTTTCTACCTTCTTCCACAACTTTAACAATGCATTTGTACAGATGATCATGTCTGTGAACGGGGTTATTGACATCGATTCCACTGCATCTGTTATCAAGAACATAGTTCCGCTTGATATCCTTTCTCCACCTGGAAAGAACATATTGCGGTGGAATCTCCTCCATGCCATTTTGGCTGAGGACTGAAAGTGCATGCCTGCACAAATACCCTCTGAAGTTAAAAATGCCGCAGACACAAAGGACCACCATCTCTGGCTGATTGAACAGAACCTCGTAGTCTCTTGTCTCCCTCTCATTTCCATCGACTTCAATTTGTTCCTTTACAACATATGTCGTGATAGACCCATCGGCGTTTGACTGTCTTGAGCAAAAACACGAATACATTCCCTCCACTTCCCTTTCAAACTTTCGGAGTATGTCATTTGTGTACAATCTTGAGAGCTGCAACTCAAAATAATATCTTGTCTTATGCATAGAACTCGAGTTTTTTGAATCCAAATCTGCCAATGCCTCAAGCTGGTAGTGCTTCTGCAGTGCTTGATCGTACTTATCTAAGAACTCTTTCAGTGGAGTATTTTTTTCCAGATATTCCTCGAAAAATGAGGAGACAATCTCGTTTGGTTGGATTGGGAACATACCCACCAAAAATATATCCTTCAAAAATGCTGGAACCCAACGTTTCCTGTCTTCATATAACGATTGAAGCCATTTCTGATCCCTAATTCCATGACGCTGAATCATATCCTCCCAAGCGGCTTCAAACTCCTCAGGCCTCTGAGAGTAATAAACTGCTCTGTTCAAAGCTGCTTTAATTGCATCATACTCAAACAAGCCTCCCAATTTCTCTGGAACTTTTTGCATTATACGTGATAAACAAAGACACTGAGTAGCTCTAGGAAAAACGTCAGAAACAGCAGTCTGCAATATGCCATATTGGTCGGTAATGATAGCTTGTGGAGGGCGTCCTGACACACATGTAAGCCATGCCCTAAACAACCATGTATATGATTCAACTGTTTCACCTGCAAGTAAACCACAACCCAAAAGAACAGATTGTCCATGATGATTTACCCCAATAAATGAAACAAGAGGGACTTTATATTTGTTTGTCAAGCATGTAGTGTCGATGCAAACTACATCTCCAAAATAACCATATGTGACCCTAGTCCTTGAATCAGCCCAAAACATGCTCTTGAAGCATCCTTTTTCATTGAGATCCACCACATAGAAGAAATTTGGATCCATCAACTGCGAGCGACCAAAGAAATTTTGAACAGCTTGGGAATCTCCTTCTTCAAGCTTCAACTGATTGGAGCATTCAATAATCCTTCCAGGTTCTTCTTCATCAACATCTACAGTTCCATTTGCCTCAGTATCAACTATCACTGTTCTAAAGAGCCTAATTTTTTGAGCTTCTTCAGGCCCTTCTAATTGTAGTGCTCTTTTGGTTCCAATGCCTATGCTCTTGTAGGATTTATAAAATTTTCCACCGGCAGGGCTAATCAAGTGGTTATGCTCTAGCTCAACCTCAATAATTCTCCATCTTTTGGTGTCCATTAACCTGAACTTAATCATTGCTGGGCAACCGGTTCTTGTTTCTGGTCTGGGGCGGTTTGCTTCACTTTTCTTTTTGAAACCTGCACTGCTGCAGCTAAGTTTTCCTCTGTATCTTTCCTTACTCTTTCTATACCACGTATTACTTACTCTAACCCCAAATCCTTGGTCCTTGGCATAGCAATTATAAAAGTAATACACATCCTCGTAGGAATCAAACTCCATTCCAACTTTAGGAGGTAGGGGATTTTCTCCTTGTATTATGCCACCTTGACTCACATATTCCGTCATTGCACAATCTCCCTCAATCTCCAAGTCATCTCCATCATCATCACCTATTGGCTCAGTGTTGAGAGAGACTTCGTCCATCTATAAACAGACAATAAACCAAGAAGCCAACAGAAAGTAAGTAACAGTTAAATAAGAAATCCCAAGTACTAATGCAGTAGAACCAAGTGAAAACCAAGTACTAATGCATAATTCTTCGTTTACTTATTATTGTTGCTCCTGCCATAAACGAAATCTACCAGGGTTTCTGACAAAAGGATATATATTGCACCTAATTGAAACTCTCTTTCAAGGGTCTTTACTTGTACAAAAAATATGAAGCATATACCTATTCCCTCATGCTAACTCAAGCCCATTCCTTCTTTTAGCATTCTGAAGCTGAAGCCCGTTATGATGTAAACATCGACTCGTTAACGAAGAGCAACATTATAATGGTTGCATTTCAGGATGCATATTCATAGTTTCGGTTTCAAACAGTTCAGCATTCATTGTATCACGCTGGGATATAAGAAAGTATTGACAAAAACCCCAGCATAAATAACTCCATTCACTAGTATTCTTTCCCAAATAAACAAACAAAAACACCATTTTTGAAGACAAACCATGTGTATTTCAATGCTAACTTAAATTTATTTTTCACGAGTGTAAAGTTTCGCTTAAAAGTTAAAACAATGAGGCATGAGGTGAGTTAGGTGATACCCTTTTCTTAAAATTTTCCCAGGAACCAAACAAAGGGTAAAAGAAATTTGAATCCCAGAAATTAGTAAAGCATCCGATGGGTCTGCACAGTTACCTTAGAGGATCTAAGATCTTAGCGGAGAAGTGGGAAGTGCAGGCACGCGCCGAGCGGGCGCAGTTAAGAGGGCTCGAGATTACTCCTATAGCCTTAATCTTTCAATACAAATTTTGATTGAGAGAAGTCAGAAGTGGCCAGCTAACAGCAGAAATTGACTTTATAGACTCACCTCAGTGGTTGAGAGAGAGACCTAAACAGGGTCGGCGGAGTTCATAGAGGCTTGACGGAGATGATGGTGAGGGACCGGACACTTGCCATGAGGGATGAAAAAGGCCAATAAAAATCGGAAGTGAGGATCTCGTTTTCAGAGAGATCATCCTCTTAAAGTTTACCCTCCATGAAATGAATCATATGATTGATCAGCTGTTAAGTTGTGAATAATAACGGGTAAAACCAACCAATTATATTAACAAGTGGGTTGCTATGTTTGGTAGAGTGGAAAAGTGGGAGGATAGAAAACGGCGGAAAGAAAGTTGGAGAGAAAATTGTGAGTGCTTGGTAGGAAAAAAAAAGAGGAGGGAAAAGAAAAGAGGACGGAAAAGAAAAAAATGCATATGGGTCCCATTAGTTTTCATGCATTTGGAGAGAAAAGTAAAGGAAATAAGTTTTAACACTAACAATGAATAGATAATTACACATTTATCTTCTTTCAAAACAAATTAATATATTTGAAATGGGTGTTGTTTACACTAAAATTGGTTCAATTATAAAACAGTAAAAAGACAGTGAAAATTGATAACGACACCGAACTTTTTAGTGGTTTAGTCTTTCGAACAAAGAGTTTACGTCTATTATAGTCACTGGTATTATAATATTTTCTAGTACAAGGATTAGATCCCTTTTTACGTGCCTTAGAATTCATATTTATAGCACTTGGTAGGAGATCTCTTATCTTAATTACAAATATTTGAATTTGAATTGATACAATCAGAATATCTCCTAATAAATACAAATTATCCCGGATTTTGTATCCTAAAATCACGGAATTAAATTGACAAAATCTCAGCTTCTCGAATGAAGTGATCAGGAGTTCGACCAGATAAAAGTTTGTGCACAACAGGTGTATTCTTAATTTCACTGTGTTACTCTTTTCTTTCCATCTTGTATACCAAACAACATGACGGAAGTGCATTTTCTCCTGAAGCGACATATTTTTGTACACACTACCACCACATGTCATTCATTCTACTGAAACGAAAAACTACTAGGTACTAGCAGGATGATTTTCCAACGAAATTTTCATTTCTAAATTTCTAAGTTCAACGTTTTTTTTACAGAGCCTTGTTTCAAAATTAGATGCACGCAACCATAGTATGGTCGAAAGCAAGAAACTCCCTGAGGTCAAGTAAGATCAGGATAAACTTACATACAAGTAACCCCTAAAAGCTTCTTTCTTGTTTTTGTCTTTTAAAATTATTTTCTTGAAAAAAGCTAAAGCTTCTACAGTTCATTTACATAGGAAACTCAACTTCTGCAGCAGCAAACCACCCCGCAATTAAGAAATATGAACAAGAATACGACATCAACAGAGAACTCGCCCGCAACTGAGTTATTCATGCTTGTCTTCTACATCATGAACCCTATTCAATGATTCTTCAAATGCTTGCAATGCAACCTTGTAATGGTCAACAGAAATCACGCCCTCTTCTACAATTTGCAAGGCACTCTTATACAACTGGTTAAACCATTGTACACGATCACCCGCATTGACGTTATTCGAACCATGATCCAGAACATGTAGACGCTTATAATCCTTCTTCCATCTTGAGAGGATGTATTTAGGAGGAATCTCCTCCACGCCATTAAAATTAAGCACACACAGGGAATGCCGGCAAAGATATCCATAGAAGTTGAAGCAACTGCAGATGCAACGAACCTCGCCTGCTGTTCTGTTGTACAGAACTTCATAATCCCTTATCTCTCTCCTATTTCCCTCCCCCATAACACGCTCTTTGACCAAGAATATAACGATTGGACCGTCTACATGTAACTGTGTTGTGCTAAAACAAGAATACATCTCTTCCACTTCGAATTGGAACCTTTTAAATACTTCTCTCGTGTAAACTTTTGAGAGCTGCAATTCGAAAGAACACCTTGTTTTCAAAGTGGGGTTTGAGCTTCTTGACTCTATATCAGCAAGGGCTTCTTCCTTGTGTTTCTTTTGTAGAGCTAATTCATACTTATCAAGAAATTCTTTCAAAGGTGTCTGTTTGTGGACATATTTATCGAAAAATGGACCTAGTGTCTCGCTGGGACGTGCAGCAGCCATTCCAGCAAAAGATGTATCCTTCAAATAAACCAGAGCCCACCGAACTCTTTCTTCATATAAAGAGCGAAGCCACTCATGGTCACTAATTCCAAAACGTTGAATCATAAATCCCCATGCTGCTTCAAATTCAATCACCTTCAGAGATTCATAAACTGCTTTAATTAATGCCTTTCTAATAGCATCATAATTGCGCAAGCCTCCCAATTTTTCTGGAACCTTTTTCATGATGTGTGATAAACTAAATCTATGGTGACATCTTGGAAATACCTCAGCAACCACACTCCGCAAAGTTTTACACCTATCAGTAATAATGGTTTGGGGAGAACGCCCAAACGTACAAGTCAGCCACGCCTTGAACAACCAAATATAAGACTCTGTTGTCTCACCTGCTAGCAGGCCGCAACCTAGTAAAACCGAATGGCCGTGGTGATTTAATCCAACAAAAGCCACAAGTGGAATCTCATATTTGTTTGAAATGTATGTGTTGTCAAAGTAAATGATATCACCAAAATAACCACATGCAGCCCTAGACCTCGCATCAATCCAGAAAACATTCCTTAAACGCCCTTCCTCGTTGAGATCCATCAAGTAAAAGAAGTTTGGGTTAGTCAGCTGCATACGACAGAGATAGTTATAAAGGGCCTGTGTGTCGCCTTTTCTAAGGTGCAAGTGATTGGGCTCGTCAGGAAGCATCCCAACTTCTCTTGTTATTGAATTTGAGGCCCCATTACCCCCAGAATCTATCACCAGTGCTTTGTACAACTTGATCGTTCTTACATCGGCATCAGAACTCGAATGGGAATTCCGCTTGACCCCACTACTACCCATCTTCTTAATTGACTTGTAGATCTTAGCACCTAATAAGTGGTTGTGTTCAAGGGTAACCTCAAGTACCCTCCACCTCTTCGAGTCCACTAATCTCATCCTTATCATTGCCGGACAGCCAGTTCTCGTTTCCTTTCTCAGACGATTAACATCTTTAATTCTCTTGAAACCCTGGCTGCTGCAACAAAGTACTGCACCATACTTCTCTCTGCTATTCCGCTTGAACCACGAGTTTTTAACTCGAACACGAAACCCCACTTCTTTGGCATAGCAATTGTAATAATTATAAGCGTCTTCATAAGACTCAAACTCCATTCCAAGAGCAGGTGCAACAAATTCCTTTCTTCCCTCAGAGACACCATTTTGACCATCTAATTCAGCTGTTAAAGTTAAACCACCTCCATCCGTCTGAATCTCGTCGCACTCAGGATCAAGTACTTGCTCACTACCAAGAGGGGCTTCTTCCATCTGAAAGCCACATAACACAAGCTATATGACTAGCAAATCATATAAAAAATTATGTGTTAAAAAAAAAAAAAAAAGAAGAAAGAGAATACCCCAGACTCTAAAAATTAAGGGGTCTAAAGTTCATATAACAATATGCCCAAAATTGCTTTACAGTCATCCCTATGCCCAAACAAATTGCTTCTATCAACTCCCACTTAAAAATTTAGTTCAAACCTTTCCCAACTAATATTCCTTTTTGTGTTCATATATAGACTGAATTCCGCAGACCCCAAAAGAAAAATGCAGTAAAATAAGACAAAAAAACTTTTTAAGTTCATAGGCTCTGGGAGCTTCAAGTCATCCACCTTCATTTTTTATTCTGTCTCAAATTCCCGGAAACCGAAAGAGAAAATACAAACATACAGTCCTTAAAATACTTCAACGAACCGTAAAATTTTGATTAGAGGCCATACCCTAAGAAAATCAGAGAAGAAAAAATATATCTTTATATATATATAATTATTTTCGGAGCGAGGTAAGGTAAAGTTTAGGGAGAGCTCACTTACGTTGGTTGAAAATTGAGGGATAGAACCAGAAAACCGTCGGAGCTGAGAACCTTCGGAGTCGCTGGAGCGACTCTGATATGGGAACGCTGAGTTGAGTTCCTGTTCTGTTTTTTTGGTTGTTGTTAATGGTGGACTTCTTCTTCCTCCTCTTGATGTCACAGTTTGACCCTCTTTCACCGTTTTGTATGCGCGATCAACGTTCGTAGTCCCATCACGCCAAGAAGAAAAGATACGAACCGTATATAAGCCATTTATGAAAACGACACGGCGTTTTTAAGAGAGCTGGTCCAAAATGACATGGATAAGACTAACTTGGTCCAAAATGACATTTCTAAGAGTATCAAGGATGTCGAGTCTTGACCATTAAAAAAATCATTATTTAGAACCTTTTTATGGCTAAAAAGCTCTTGACCAAATGTCAGAATATTCTTGACACTTTTAAAAATGTCATTTTATAGAAAATATACAAAAAAGTCATTCTGGTCCAAATTAATCCTACCTATGTCTTTTTCTCGTTTTTTTTATGTTACGGCCTGTCCTGTCTCTAAACAATGGCGGGCCGGGCCTGGTTCTAACTATTATTTTATGTAAAAGAAACTATTTTTTTATAAAATTTTTAACAAAATTAAAAAAAAAATGAGCCCACCGGCCCTTAGGGCAGGGCTGGACCGTCGGCCAGCCCGTCTTTTTTTCTTTGGGAAAATGACCTTTGGGAAAATGACACAGGGTACGATCTTTTTAAAAATATTGACCAAATTACGGTCAAACCCATTTTGCTTATTTCTATACAGACTTTATCTGAAAAATGCCAATATTTCAATTTTCCCTCTCTCTTCTCATCTCTCACTTAGTTCTGAGGGGCTTGACTCGTCTCATTCGTTTCGTCATTGGCATTGTTTAGATCGAGGGCTTGTGAATTATACCCATCCTCGATCTCTTCTAATGCCTGGCAAATGACTTAGTTTTGGAGTCACCATGGGTCAGGTCTCTAAGAAAGTAAGCTTTCTAGCTTCGATCTGTTCTTATATTGATTGATAGACAAACTAGGTATTGGTGTTAATAGAAGATGAACTAGAACAGAGTTTTATTTAATTTCTTTTCCTAATGAAATTATTTGTTTTGTTTTTTTTAAATGCCGAAAGAGAAGGATTGTGTTTGAATTCTTTTTTATTTTATTAATTTAATGGGGCACTTGGAAGCTTGGCATCAAAATGGGTATTTGATTGTATTACACGAAGAATACATTGTCGTTTCACTACCCACTTTTTGTTATTTCTTTTTTTGTTTTCTTTTTATTTTCTTTTTTAAAAAAAACTTGTGACTTTTGAGTATATAATTTTTTGTCTCAATTTGTATTTGTTAAGCTATATAGGTATATAAGTATACATTTTCAATAGATATAATAAGATGCCTGCTTAGTGTGTAATAAAATGTCTGTGAAGGATTACTATACTTAATTCAATAATTTGTATTTTTAGGCAACGACAATTATTATACTTAAGGATGATGCGAAGTGTACCAAGATTGTTACCAAATTTTTAATACCAACATATATAGCATATGAGTTGGCATTATTCAATTGGTATATTAGAACTTACTACAAATAAATTAATCATATTCACCAATTGAATGAAGCTAATTCACATGCCACATATGTTGGTATTAAAATTGTGATACACCTAGCATTATTCTTATACTTAGTTCAAGTTGCGGTCTTAAAAACAAAATACATGATATATATTCTAGAGTTACAGAGCAAAATATATTCCATCCATAATAAATAATCACATGATTTCCTTCTCCTGAAATAAGAATTTGGACTTTTTTCTAGCATAATAATATTATAATTGATCTTGTAGCTGATCACTCTTAAAATTAATTACCAATTTATTATTGGAAACTATAAGCTAATTGATTTTTGGAAACTACAATCCAAATTAGTTACTAAAAACCAGCAACTATATTGGTTCCACCATAAATATCATAACTATTTAGTTAATAGAAACTGAAAACTAAATTAGTTTCTATCATAAACAGTAGATTTATTCGGTTAATTCAATTAATGATTACTAAAAACCAGTTAGGTTATTGGAAACTAGTTGTTAGCTTCCATAAACCAAATAGGTTTCCAATAACTAGTAACCAATATATATTTGTGTTGCTTTTACTTCAAAAATATAATTACTTAATTTGAGAACTTGATCATATTCTCCAACAACCTTGTTCAATGCCTCACTCAATTCTTGCTGCAGAGCATTCTGCAAAAAAGAAACCACAATGATTTTCAGGAAACTTTCATTATTTCCTGTGGTTTGAAAAAAGAAACTACAATGGGTTTTAGGAAACTTTCGTGGTTTCCTGTGATTTACTTAGCTATAGGGTATTCTGCAAAATGAAAACCACAATAGTTTCTAGGAAACCTTCTTAGTTTCCTATGATTTACTTAGCTACAAGGTATTCTGCTAAAAGAAATCACAATGATTTCCAGGAAACCTTCGTGATTTCATGTGATTTACTTAGTTACATGGCATTTTGCAAAAAAAAACCACGATAGTTTCCAGTAAACCTTTGTAGTTTCATGTAATTTATTTAGTTATAGGGCATTCTGTAAAAAAGAAACCACAATAGTTTCTAGTAAATATTCGTAGTTTTTTGTGATTTACTTACGCACAGGACATTCCGCTAAAGGAAACTAAACTGATTTCCAAGAAACCTTTGTGATTTCCTGTGATTTACTTATGTACAGGATATTCTGCTAATAGGTTATCAAATTGGTTTTCAAGAAACTTTTGTGGTTTTTTTTTTTTTTTTTAAAAAAAGACTTATTTACTAAATTGCCACAGCGTTTTCTAGCTCCCAAAGTATTTAGAAAGATATCCTAAAAAGGTCGTATGGAATTTTTATTATTTTTGAAAGATCATAAATTTGGTAATATTTTTTGAAAAATAGGTATAAGTGTCTAAAACTCTTTTTCTTTTTATTTATTTTTACCTCTACCTATAAGTTGTTCTCCTTGGGCCCCAAGGCAATGCAGTGTCATTTTTTGTCGAAGTTTAATGAAGGAGGACTCATGTTTATCATTAATGACAGAACAACTACACCTTGTTTATCAAAGATGTCTTTTAAAAAGACTACATGAATATCAATTCCATTGAAGTGTAATTCAAAAAGTATAGACGACATGTCGTACTTATCATAATTTAAGAAAATATTACCCTTTTATACTTGATTTATGTTCTTTTAGGTATATTTCTTAATTTGAATAAGCTTCTATTTCATTTTTTTTAAGCAACTAAAAAGATTGTATGTTACCCGAAACATTTTTGTTGTTATAGTTGAAAGATAATTCTACCTAAATCCTGTCCCCGCCAATTGAAAAAGAAAGAGAAAAAGAGATTGCCTCCCCTAATAGGAAATTTGTAGGGGAAATTTGTCTACAAGTAAAAAAGGTGATTCTTAAGAAAGTTAGCTTGTGTATAAATAGGTGGTTATGTGCTTATTTGATATGAAGGAACAACAAACACTTGTAACCTACTCTGTAATAGATAGTTTTCTCTATTTGGGTGAGTGAACATGTATTGTATTGTGAGAGCTTGAGAGTTCTACTAGATAAAGCTTGGGTTACAACTTGTATATAGAATTAGTTGTCTGTGAGAAAGAGAAAAGATTGAGTGTGTAATCATTCTTACATTAATGGATTCAACTAGGGGTTGAAATCCCTACCTTAGACGTATGGTTTTCTCATTAAAACTGAAACCAAGTAAATATCTTATCTTCATTCTTGTCGATCTGACACTTTTAGCTTTATTTCTTAAATTTTATTTCTAGCCAATCTGATCCCATTTCATTTTGCCTATGACTGTCGTCTACATTAGATACTTTTGTTTGAGAGTATGAGAGATAAACAATTAACGTGATGTAAACCACATGTCGTATGTAGATGAATAATTAATGGCAATGTTAAGGCAAGTACTCCACGTCAGAGTAATGTGAAGGTTATCTATTTTACTTCTAAGCATGTTTACTAGTCCGTAACAGAGAAAAGAAAATAGGAATTTTTCCCAATATTCGAAATGGAATTCTAGTTTTCTCCACTTATTATTTCGTATTCCTCTTTTCTACTCATTTTCTTTATGGATTAGTAAATGTAACCTTAATTTCTAATTAAACATCACATTCATTTTTGTTCACATTTATTCTTTGGTCATGAACGATGTGTCATTTTCTTTTAATGGAATTGGAACATAAACAAGCTGTCGTCATTTTTGCCTTGAACAAAGATTAATATCCTTTTCCTGCATGTCGACTCATATGGAAAATTAAAGGTATATCATTTATTTATACAACACGAAGCAACATGTCATATCTATACCTTTTTTCGTTCAATTAAACTCTGTTTGCTTATGTAAACCAAAAAAAAGTCAAGTTTTTTATATTCTTTTTTTTTTTTGAAAGTTTAATTAAACTCAAATTGTTTATATTCTTTTCATTGTTAATTAAATTCAAGTCGTTTATATTCACTTTTAAATGACAAATCATTTTTTGCCTATTTTTCAGAATGAATTATGTATCTCAAAAGAAAAAAGCAGTCAAAAGCTTAATCTGATAGTAACCACACCTCATTCCAATATAAAGGGTCCTGAGTTTAAATTCTTACTCCCAAAAGTCAATATATATATATATATTAAGTCTGAAGTAGAAAGAAAGTAAAAAAAATATGATAGCTTCTTTGATCAGTATTTTATTTTTAAATTTTTTAGAAAATTCCTAATTTGACTCTTATTTTTTCATGATATGATTGGTCTTATTATTATTATTTTTTCATGCTATGATTGGTTGTAATATATACATATATTAAATAATATTATATTTAATTTAATATTAATGATACCTTATATTAAATTTAGTTCATCGAATAAATAGCTGTGCTACATTCGTCTCATCAAAATAAATATAGAAATAAATATATTCTTTAATATTTTATATAATATTATATTTAATTTAATATTAATGATACCTTATATTAAATTTAGTTCATCGAATAAATAGTTGTACTACATTGTAGAGATAAATATATTTTTTAATGTTATAATATATTGAACCTAGCTATAAATTAGGTTTAATGTATGCAATATTAATACCAACCCGTGCAAAACGCAGTATAACGACTAGTATATATTAAACCAGAGCTAGAGATCCTTTTTAGGATGATTTTGACATCTTTTCATTGTATTAAAACAAATATGATCTACAAATATAAAAAGAAAGATACCAAACTAATATCCAGCAAAAAAAAAAAAACCAACAAATAAAAATCCAGTAAAGAAAGACTTAAAATAATTATGTATACAGCCTGTATTAATGTGTGTTAGTATTTTTATTTTTGGCTCGGATCGGTTAGTTAATTCACTATATATCCGTTTACGTAACTCATGCCTTGTATGTTTGATAAAATACTCTCGCGTTTGGACAATTCATGAGGATAGTGAAATCAAACCGAAACTCCTAAAAGAGTTAAAGAGTGTCTTAAAAGATTTATTACTTAATTTTATGAATAATAATAACGGTGAAACTAAAGCCAGCCAAATTAAATAATATTATCTAAGAGTTAGTGAACCAAATATATATAGTATTAATTCCAAGCAAAGAGACTCCAAATCTCCAGCTAATAGATAAACATAGCCTGATGTGAGTCTTTTACTATCCAGGCATCCAGCAAAATCAGAATCAGAATATCCAATGATCTCTAAATTTTTCGATCTCTGATAAGTGAGCATATAATTCTTTATTCTCTGTATATACCTCATAACCCTCTTTGCTGCTTTCCAATGATCCATTCCAAGGTTACTCAAATATCTTCCTAACATGCCAACTATGAACACAAGATTCGGACGCCTACATAGTTGAGCATATATAAGACTTCCTATGGTTGAAGCATAAGGAAGATTTTGCATGACTCCTATCTCAATATCATTCTTGGGGCACTGTTGGAGGCTAAATTTATCTTTTTTAGACACAGGAGTGTCTGATGATGCATATTTTTTCATACCAAATCTACTGAGCACCCTTTCGATATAGTTCTTTTGAGATAGCCCAAGGATACCTCAAGAATGATCTCAGTGTATCTGTATACCTAATACAACAGAGGCAACTCCAAGATCTTTCATTTCAAAATTCTTCGTAAGAAATTTCTTGGTGTCGTGCAATAAGCCTATATCACTACTTGCCAGTAGTATATCATCAACCTATAGTACCAGGAAGATAAATTTACTCTCACTGAACTTATGATATACACAATCTTCAACTGGATTTACCTCGAAACCAGATGAGATAATTACTTCATGAAACTTGTGACACTATTGACAGGAAGCTTGCTTGAGACCATAGATAGATTTCTTAAGTTTGCAAAGCATAGACTTTGACTCTTCAGACACAAAGTTTTCTGTTTGCAAATATTGCCATTAAGAAACGCAGTTTTAACGTCCATTTGATGTAACTCAAGGTCAAAATGAACCACAAGCACCATAATGATTCTAAGAGAATCCTTCGATGCTATATTGGTGAGAAGGTCTCTTTAAAATCAATGCATTCCTTTTGAGTGTAGCCTTTTGCAACAAGACGAGATTTATATCTCTCAATATTACCTTTTGAATCCCTTTTGGTTTTAAATATCCAAATGCAACTAATGGGTTTCGCACCTGCAGATAACTTAATAAGATCCCAAATATCATTATCTTTCATAGACTTCATCTCCTCATTCATGGCATCGATCCAATTTTGAGAAGTGGAACTCTGTTTGACTTATATAAAGTTGATTGGATCATCTTAAACTATCCCGATGTCAAACTCATGTTCTTAGAGATAGACGATTTAATCATCCGAAATCGCACTTCTCTTTTCTCTAGTGGACCTCCTTAAAGGCACTTGTTCTTGAGGTTGTTGAGTTTGCTCTTCAGGAGCATTACTCATATTTGGAGCAGGAAGTACTTAATTATTATCTTGTACCAGAATTTCTTCTTGAATAAAGTCAGGTATAGAAGCTTGATCATTTTCGATAGACATTGAAAGAAGAGGAACAAATTCCTCTTCAAAGACAATGTCTCTAACTTTATCTTCTCCCCCCCCTCCCCCAAAACTCAATATCCTCAAGAAATTTTGCATTTCTCGTCTCAAAAAAGGACCTTGCAGTGGGATTATAAAATTTATAACCATTTGACCTTTCAGAGTACCCAATGAAGTAGCAGCTTATTGTTCTTGAGTCCAGTTTCTTTTCATTTGGCTTGTAAGGCATTACCTCAGCTGGATAACCCCAAATGTGTAAATGATTAATATTAGGCTTGCGTCCAGTCTAAAATTTATAAGGGATTTTAGCTACTGCTTTACTTAGTACTCTATTCAAAATGTATACTGTAATTTTGAGTGCTTCATCCCCAAAGTGATTCTGGCAAGATGGAATGACTAATCATACTCCTTACCATATCCTTAAGGGTCCTATTGCGTCATTCTGCTACACCATTCATGCTAGGTTTCCCTGGCATGGTGTATTGTAGAATGATGCGACACTCTTCTAAATACTTAGCAAAAAGTCCTGGATGTTGTTCACTTGACCCATCGTGTCTACCGTAGTATTCACCACCACGATCAGATTTGATAGCCTTAATTTTTTTATCAAGCTGATTTTCAACTTCAGCTTTATAAGCCTTAAATATGTCCAGTGATTGATATTTCTTATGTATTAAGTAGATGTATACATAGCAAGAATAATCATCTATGAATGTAATAAAGTATTGTTGTCTATTCCAAGAAGCCATAGGGAAGGAATGGGCTACAAATATCCGTATGTATCAATTCTAAGACGTTAAAGCTCCTATTAGCACCCAACTTCCTAACGTTTATTTGTTTTCCCTTTATACACTTAATACAGATTTTAAAGTTTGTCAAATCAAGGGAACCAAGGATTCCATCAAACACAAGACGTTCAATTCTTTGTTTAGAAATATATCCAAAGTGTTTGTGCCATAACATCGATAAGTCCTCATTTGTTAATTTTCGTTTCATACCTCTTGAATTAACATGCAAGATTTCATTAATGGAGGACTGTGTATTTAACATATATAGATTATCATTAAAGAAGCTAGTACCAACAACATTTGAATAATAAATAAGACTAAATTTATTATTTCTAAATGAATAAGAGAAACCAGATTTATCTGATACTGAAATGGAAATTAAACTTCACCTTAAAGATAGTACAATAAAAGTCTTATTCAAATCCAAATGAAAACCAGAATCTAAAATTAATCTTAAGTGCCCAATAGCCTCCACTTGAGCTGTTTTGCCATTACCTACATAGATGAATCTTTCAGCATCATTTAACTTCCGGCTCCACAGTCAACCCTGTATTGAAACATTTATATGAATAGTAGTACCAGAATCTATCCACCAAGTATCCATAGGTACAGAAGTTAAATTAACCTCGTAACAAATATAAACGAGAAGCTTACCCTTTTTAATAAGCTAAGCTTTATACTTAGCGCATTCCTTCTTTACATGCCCTATCTTACTGCAACAAAAACAAGCTTGCCCATCTTGTTTCTTTTGCACCTTAGAATGTGGTGTACCTGCAGCTTCCTTACTCTTTTCCATCTTCCTCTTCTTTGCCTTAGAGGTTGTGGTCAAGTTAGCACTTTCTGGCTTTTCAGCCTTGAACTTCTCTTCTTCTTGCAGACAAATAGAAATGAGCTCATTAAGATTCTATTTCTCCTTTTGGGTGTTGTATATAATCTTAAGGTTGCCATATTATGCAGGAAGAGAGATGAAGACCAAAACCATAAGCATGTCATCCGACATCTCTAACTTGAGTTCTTTAAGTCTTGCTGCTAAATGAGGCATCTGCATAATGTACTCCCTTATATTTCCTTTGCCGCTATAGTTTATTGAGATGAGCCTTGTCAAGGTACTGATCATCTCGGCCTTTTCATTCTTGAGATATAACTTCTCAAGAACAGTAAGGAAAGTTTTAGCATTTTCTTCTTTTGGCAAAGAGCCCCTCATAATTTCTGGAATAGAACGCTTCATTATCATGATACACATACGGTTGGCCTTCTCCCACTTTTTACTGAATGCTTTCTGCTCAGTACTCTCAGCAGAAAGCGAAGCAGGAGGATCTTTCCTTAATGCTAGGTCAAGATCCATACAACCTAGTACAATCATGACATTCTCTTTCCATAGTTTGAAGTTTGTGTCGTTAAGCATAGGAATGGTACTTAAGTTGGCAGAAATATTTGAAGTAGAAACTGAATAGAGAACAAAAAAATAAAATCATAAATAACATGCTCACAATTAAAATGTCACGTACAAGCATACAAATCAATAATATATGCAAAACATGACATAACATATAAAGGTGGGCCATTCTATTACAATATACCTAGCACAATGCTAATAAGTCTTCTTGTGGGCCGATTTATTAACTTGTAAGCGGTACTCTTAAGTGCAACAATCAAACATTGATAGTAAATCCCGTCAAATAATGAATCTTCCTTTGGACCGATCCATTATTCACATGGAAGCTTGACAACCATCACATGTTTACCATCGCAAGTGTGTTTATCAATCGGCCAAATAATCACCTTCCTTTAGGCTGGTGATTATCTGCATAAACAATAAACTCACAACATATCTATATTCTAGAATAAACAAGCCTACAGAAATAAGGTCACTTTGGTGACATATTGTTTCCACTCAATTATCCTACAATACAAAACTAAATGGGCATAGAAAATAATCATAATGCCCAATCAAATAAAGTTTTCAAAAATGCGAACCAAAATTAATTGAGTTTATGAAATTTATCAACTCTTAAAACCAAATAGAGTTTTCAACAAATAAATATGGGTCTATCTTAAGTGGATTTGAGGTAATGAACTTAACTTGTCAAGTTTTGGACTGGAACCCCTTGAATTAGGTCAAAAATGACTCAATTCTATCCAAAACGGGATAAAAAACTTGAATTAGGTCACAAAAAATGACCTATGCATCTGCAGGGGTAGCGCTGCGACACTACTAGTGAAGCGCCGCGGAGCTCACGTCTCTGGAAGTGTGGCATTGCAGTGCTATCAGTGTAGCACTACGGCGCCCTTGTCTCTAGAAGTGTGGCACTGCAGCGCTACCTGCTGTATTTTTTTGTATAACCGAAAATTTTAATCAAATAACTTCTAAATCCGTGATTTTTAGCCTATAATCACATATTTTATGATCCAAAACTCAATTTTTAACTCTCAAAATAACAAATATATATATATATTAAATATCTCAACAAAATCACTTAAATCACAAATCATACATGTAGCTTCAAAACTTAGGAAACCAAATAGATGAAGATCCAAACTTGAAAACATAAAACATGCATGATTCAAACCAAAATATCTAATCTGAACAAAGGCTCTGATACCACTTGTTATAAATGAATCAAATAACACATGATTTATATCATACATTTGGTAGACAATGTCTACCCTTAATATAGGATCATTTATGCAAGGTAAATAGGTTAAAATTTAGTGAACTTACTATTACCCATAGCTCTTAATCTTGATGAGGACTTGGAGTTCAATCCTTAAGCAGAAGCAAATCAATGGAGTCTTGAACGCTTGATGGGTTTTTAGGGTCTTTCACAACCAAAACTTGAGGTGCTCTAATGGAGTTCTCTTTTGTTAGGGATGGAGACTATAAAAGATGAGCACATCTTTTCTTTGATTATAGGGACCATAACCTAACCTAACTATAGGTGGATAACCCAATTAGGGTATCCATCAATCCTAATTGGATATCTAATGGAAATCCACATTTTAATCTATACCCAATGGATATTCTAGGCCCAATCCTTATTTGATCACAATTCTATTGGGTCTACACAAAATAAAATGGCCCAACACAATTAACATAACAAGTGGCCCATATCCACATAGGAAATTTAACAATTTCCTAACACTCTTCTCTCTTTATTATCTGATCATGATTATGATGACCAAGAATTAATAGAAGTGCCTCACTTTTTCTATTATCCTCAATCCTTATTTAAAATTTCTTTGTACGTGGAAATAGCTAAGCAGACGTGTTTTAACGACTGTCTGCCTTAGTTAAAACTTGAAGTGACGCATTTCAAGAGTTGCTACATTACATGTGTGATATCGTTTGGAATCTTACTAGAAGATTTTTACTGTTATATTGGTTGTGTAGCAAAGCCGACCAAGACAACTACCGTTGATTCTGGATCTACCAATCAGATTAATCGTATAGATACTCTCTCTCTACTACTTTTCTTTAGTATTATAGCATTAATATTTACATGTACACATATACATATGTACACATATCGTAAGTATTTGTAAGTATATCTACATGAGTATATAGGATTTGGTGGTATATAGCAATGTTTCTTACTAATTATTGGGTTTAATTTACAATTAATGTTGCAGATTTGGATTTGATTAAACGCAGTATGAAAACTTGTCATAGTAGATGCAACAAGAATCATGATTAGCATCTACCCTATAGTCCAACAAATCAGATGAACTCTACGAAAATTTTTTACTTTTGGAAAGAATAATGATATGAATATCACAATCTTGCACTAAAAATTTATACTACATGTATATGTATTTCAACTACTCTTTATTTTCAAGTGGGATCACACCGCTTAAAGTTATGTGGCTAAAAATAATATCACATCGCTGGTGTAAGATTTTGGTGTCCCCCATTTTTATCATTTTGGAAAAAACTTCGGCCAAAGGAAAAGAAAATATAGGAGGAAAAAACCATTTAGATTGTACTTATATATGGACAACTATGGTGACTATCAGCACGGAAATCAATTTAATTTGCAAAAGAAAGTAACATTAATGTTGTTAAAAGGGGAGAGCTTGCTTGACAATATTTTAATTTTTTATTTAAAAGTGAAAATATGTAATGAAAGATGAAGACATTCTAAGATGTTGAAAATCTGATATTAAAGAGATCTTCGTGCAATAATTCCAATCCTGAGCATATGTACGGTGTGCTAGTACCATCAACAGGTAAAATAAAATAAATCATTAGGTTTCAATATAATGTTATAAAAATAATACAAAAAAAATAATGTTATAAAAATAAATATTGTCATTTAATTCTTACTGGAAAAATAGAAAACTTCTTATACATGTAAATGTACATAAAATGAAAAGTGAGTGTTGTATTCCTAGGAATCAAATAAAATCTTGTGGATTTACTACTATATAATACAAAAATTTTTCAAATGTAAAATGAATTTATGTCCCTCAAGCCTCCACATTGTAAGGAGTGTTAGAGTACAATATTATTACAAGACACAACTAGAATTGAAATTGAAAAGAATACATGTATGTATTTTTATCTCCCATGGTCTCTCTCTATATATGTGCGTATGTAGTTATTATCTGCAACTTAACTTTCATCAAGCTTCTCTCTATATATGTGCGTATGTAGTTATTATCTGCAACTTAACTTTCATCAAGCTTTCTAGCCATCATGACCCTTGCCAGCCTTAAAAATTATATGCATAATTCTTGGAAAATGAATGAAAATCTATTGTCCTAGAGAGCGACTATAAGAATGCTATTGATGGTTTCGAAATTCTTGATGCAATATATTACTGGGAGATTAAAGATCTCATATTACAAGAAAAGAGGTTGCTTAGCTATTTTGACTTTTTTCAGTTCTCTTATATTCGTAGAAATACTAATTTCGTGGCACATAACGTGACAGCTTGGGCCGCTGGTTCCTTTTCCTTTGGTTGCTTTTCTTACTCTGATGTCTTAGTTGGAGTGTTCTCTAACCAACAGTCCTGGGTTGTTTATTAGTGTTGCGTAAACCAAAAAACCCTTTGAAAATGAATAAAAATCAATTTTACTCGGCGTACAAGAAGGAAAAGCCCTATAAATTGTGGTATTGACTATTGCATTCGATTTCAAAGCCACCAAGAAGATTTAACAAAAGAAAAGAGAAAAAGAAACATTTCTTTCAAGAGAGAGAGAGAGGAAGAGAGAAATCCATAGATTGTAAAGTTAGGATGACGAGTAAATCAGTAGTGGTGAGTATGATACTGTTATGGATTGTGGTTGAGCTAATTATAGTGCAAACCCAAAACCATTTCTATTCTTCTGAGACTCCAAAACCAGACCAAGATTATATTTTATACCCCTCTTATATATTTCAAAGATCTTATCTTATTTCTATGGTCATCAATGTAATTTGCATGAAGCGTTGCACAAAATATGTCAGAATTAGGAGGACCATGTTCGATGATTGTTGTTATTTATGTTGTAGAGAACAAGCAGAGCGCTTCATCCTTGTTTGCAATCCGGGCTGTGAAGGGTCCACGGCAGCCATAAATGGACGTGCTAGAGAAAGAGAACAGAGAGAAACCTTTCTTTTTATTCAAAAGATGCATATGTAGAAGTTTTTCGGTTACAAAGATTTGAAATGGTGATTCTTAATTTTGCAGATTTAGGTACGTTGAAAGCAGTGTGGAATGTTGTCAAAAAGGCCACAATAAGAACACCTGAAATGCTGTCAGTCACGTTGCACATAGCACTCTCATTTAGTATTTGCTTCACTTGAGTCTCTCTTTTTTCTTTTTCTGTGGATTTTTTTTTGGTCGGTTCAATTGGAGCTCTGGTGGTAAAATGCCCGGTCAGAGAAGAAACGCAGAAAGTTTGATGAGACTCTGCAGTTAAGACATGAAAATCTCAAAAGACCCCTTCGAGCTTGAAGATCTAACCGAAACTGTTAATGCATCAAAAAGTTAATCTTTTTCCTTGCTTGCATCAATCGAAACTGTTTCTTACCTGGGCCCTTATTTGTTAGTATCACATCAGTACGAAAATGGAAATTTGAACAGAAATAAAGAATAATGTTATTTACACGACCAGTCATCCGGTTATTTACAAACCTGGTATTACTTCTTACCAGCAACATATACGAAGGCACTGGAATAGGTTCAACAATTTTGCTGGATTTACTTGTAAGCCACGAAGCTCTTCACTACCAAAGTATATTTAACCGAAGATATTCTCTAGGGGGCAGCCATGAATTCATGGGTCACATTCAAGAGCCGGACATATGTAAGAGAGAACAAACTATTGCTGGCTACAAAGAATTGTACACGTTTATTAATTTACTATACATGCTTGTCTGCTACAAGACGAACCTTATTCAAAGACTCTTTAAATGCTTGCCAAGCAACCATATAGTGATCTTGAGAAATCATCCCTTCCTCAACAACTTGCATTGCTCGTCTGTACAAATGGTCAAACCACTGAACTGGGTTTGTGGTATCGACATTATTCGAGCCAATATCGGGTACATATAGGCGCCTAAAATCCTTCCTCCATCGAGATAAGATATACTGAAAAGGGATTTCCTCTAACCCATTATAATTGAGTATACATAAGGCATGTCGACATAAATAGCCTTTGAAATTAAAGCAACTGCAAATGCAACGAATTTCTGCTCCTGCTTTATCATACACTACTTCAAAGTTCCTGATGTCCCTCATAATTTCTTCCCCCTCACGTTCTTTGACCATGTATGTCGCAATTGATCCATTTGAGTGAAGTTGGGTCATATTAACACAAGAAGACATCATCACAACCTCATCTTGAAACTTTCTGAATACCTCCTTCGTGTACAATTGAGAAAGCTGCGACTCATAGAAGCACCTTGTTTTCACCATGGGACTCAAATCTCTGGACTCCAAATCATCAAGAGCTTCTTTCTGACGTTTCTTCTCCAAGTTTAAATCATAAATGTCAAAAAAGTCCTTCAAGGTAGTTTTCTCATGCACATCACTGTCAAAAAAAGAGCTCATGGCCTCGTCCTTCTGAAAATAGGACAATCCAGCAAAAAATATGTCTTTTGAGTAAACTGGAGCCCATCGCTCTCGATCTTCATAAAAAATCCGAAGCCACTCATTATCCCTAAGTCCAAAGCGCTGGATCATATCCTCCCAAGCCATTTCAAATTCGTCCACTTTTAGAGAATTGTACACAGTCCTAATCAAAACCATCTGAAATGCCTCATACTCTTGCAGTTCTCCCAAGCTCTCAAGAATGCTTTGCACAACATTTGCCAAACATAGACGATGATGAGCTCTAGGAAACACCTCTGCAACTGCAGTTTGCATAGCCTTGCACTGTTTTGTGATGATAGTCTGAGGGGGGCGACCAGACAAGCACGTGAGCCATGCCCTAAATAACCATATGTATGTCTCCAGTGTCTCATCTGCGAGCAAACCACAACCCAGCAGAATATTCTGCCCATGGTGATTTACTCCAACAAATGCAACAAGTGGAATTTCATAATTATACAACAAGCACGTTGTGTCAAATGAAACAACATCACCAAAGTAACCATAGGCAGCTCTAGACCTGGAATCAATCCAAAATACATTCCTCAAATGCCCCTCATCATTGAAATCCGTCACGTAGAAAAAATTTGGATCAGTTAGCTGAGCCCGACAGAAGAAATTTTGAATGAGTTGTACATCTCCGCTTTTAAGCTTCAATGGCCTAGACTGACGACTTTGGTTGTTACTTTCTCCTTTGTTGGCATCCGAGCTTCCACAACTAACAGTTTCAGCAGCAGGTGCACGATATAACTTGATTGTCCTTACTTCAACATCAAGTGTTGGCTCCACCTTCCTTTTTGCCCCAGCATCCATCCTTTTATGCGACTTGGAGTTTTGAGCTCTTTCAGGATCAAACAAATGGTTGTGCTCAAGCTTAACTTCATCCACCCTCCATCTATTAGATTCCACTAATCTCAACCTTATCATAGCTAGACAGCCTGTTCTTGTTTCTTTCCTGCGACTGTTTGCTTCTTTGACTGTTTTGAAACCCTCACAGTTACAACAGAGAACAGCACCACGCTTCTCTTTACTGTTACGTTTTGTCCATGAAGATTTAACCCTAATAGCAAATCCAATCTCCTTAGCATAGCAGTTATAATAGTTGTAAGCATCATCATATGATTCAAACTCCAGCCCTACAACAGGTGGGGGATAGACCTTTCCCTGCAATGAACCACTTTCACAATCAATAATGCTCGCATAATCCTTGTTGTCTTCGTGGCCGTTGTCGTCAATGTCAAACAATTGCTCATCACCATCATTCTCGTGACCATTCCCTTCAATATCAAACAAGTGTTCATTTGCACCGTCTCCGTCATCTTCATGGCCATTGCTTTCAATGTCAAAATAATGGTCACTTTTATCATCCCTTTCATCTTCATGGTCATTCCCTTCAATCTCAAACAACTGCTCACAGCCATTCTCGAGGTCATTGCCTTCATCTTCAAGCAAATGCTCACTATTCTGAGAACCTTCATCTATCTATTGAAAACAAACGAACACGAACCCATCAATATAATTTTCCAATCCTACCAGAAAGTTTATCCAGGATTTTTAAGCTAATCTGTGTGTTTCACGTTTGAGAATTAACACTTCAATATTTGGGAGCAGAAAACTTATAACATATTGCTAGGCAGGTCCCACGAAGAATCGAACCGAAACTTCATGGGAGCAAACCATGGGCTTGACCGCTCAATTATTTGATCACAAATGCAAAACTCTTACAGAAAACATCAAGAGCATTGGTTAGAAATACTAATAAATTCTTGAAGTGGGCTAAACAAGATTGCGCCTTTTTATCACAAATTAGGTGCGTGCAACCATGTGGGTCGGTCAGTAATGACCAATTACAACTAGAAAAACCAATTGACCTTACGCTTGCCATAACTGAAATTTAACCCTAATCAAACTTAGTGCACCCTTTAGTCCTTAAATCTTCCTTTTGTACCCACAATTAGCTTCAATGATTGTTTTCTAATACTCTTTTCTTAATTTTATGAATCAAAATTTTGAATTTGAAATCCTCAAAAGTTTTCTTCTTTCTTTCTTTTTTTTTTTTTTTTTTCCCGAAGGTTTTCCTTTTCCCAGGAACCAAACAGAATTTAACGATTGAAAATTAAAAAAAGAAATAAATAAATAAAAATTGAAAACAGAGTAGAAGTAGTTGTTGACTCACAGTGATTTGGATGTTAGAGTTGGGTGACAGAGGGCCGTCGTTCGGCGAAAAGGCGGTGACGCCGGTCATGCTTTGGCAGAGAGCAGAGCTTTAGCTTGAGCTGAACCTGCCTTCTGTCAAAGTCTGTGATTCTAGTTTTGCCCTAAGCTCCTCTGCTGCTGACTCGGCGTCTCCTCTCCTTTTTTTTTTTCCTCTTAGTCCTTTAATTTTATTGTATTTCGTAAAGGGTATGAAAGTTTCCGCTAATGCCAAAAAAGAGTAAATAATAGGACATATAGGGGTTTTTCCGCGAAGAATTATGAGTGGTCACTACTCGAGGAATTTTGGTGCCACGCGTTGATTCCACTCGCGCCCTTTCAGTTTTTTCTTATTATTAATTTTTTCAAGGCTGGCTAAGCCTGGTTTATGAGAATGAATCACTAATAATGTATACTAATTACCAACAAATAATACATAATTGAATCCATCAAACAGTATTGATAACCCATATAATGATGATTTCTTTAATAAATTAACGAAAAAGGTAAAAAATTTATACTTTCTTCGTTTGAACGATTTTCGTTAGTATAATTAGACTTCACACATCTAACAATTTAACTCTTGAAAAAAATTCTTATTTTGACTCTTTCAAAACTTTCACAACTTTGTTTGGTCTCAATTTTATTTGTGAAGTTTCAAACGTCTCATCATAATTGTTTATATGCTATTGTTTTTCATCGATTTTAGTTTATGATTCATAATAAATTTGTTCAAATTAAGACAAAAACATAAATTCGAATCAACAGTGCCAAATCTATAGGACTCTGAAATTCAATGTCTAAACTCGAAGTTAGATTATTGTGAAACCATACTTCAATCGGTAAACCATGATTAAAATCTCAACATTACAGTTGTACGTGGCTATTAGCCATTTTCCTTAAAACTATACCCACTAGGAAAACAGAAGTTACACAACGCTATAAATTTTAAGCGCGTGGTTCTTCTCAAATCTCAAAGAGAGTAGGCCTTTGCACAATAGTTCGCTCCATATAGAGTGCGGTGTGGTGTATGTATATTACCCTCATTTTTCAAATTTTTTTTTTAAATTATATATTTCATAAAATAAAAGGTTTATAGTTGAAAGCCGTTGGTTCTCTCTTCACTCTTCTCCAACCCCAAACCTCTTAACAGCCACAACCAGAGAACCCATGGCTGCGGCTTGGGCTCTGCTCCCCCCACCTCTCAACTCTCCATCCTATTCCCCAATCCCGACCCGACCCACCAACCCAAAACCCAATTCCCACCTGCTTTCCACGAACCGCACCAAAAGTAGTAAATGTAGAAGACCGACCGTACCCATAACCAGAGCTACGGCGAGCCAAAACGACAAGGATAAAGACGAAGACTCCGAATCCACGGCCTTCAACCCTTTTGGATTCGTCACCGATAACCCGTCGAGCCGGAGCGCAATTCAGCTCCCGGAGAGTCCCGCCGAGGCCGGCAATGTTGGCCAAATGCTCTATGTGAGCTCAATTCTGTACATGAAGATTTTTATTTGGTTTGAACCCACAAAAAATCGCATTTAGTTTCGTGATTATGAGTACGAAATTGGGTATTTCGTGATTTAATTAATTTTTTCTTATTTTATTTACGTAACCCAGATTTGTGTGTGTTCAAATTGGTAGAGGATAGAAGATAAGGGGAAGGAATTTGGGTCCAGAATCAAATCCGGCAAGTTGAGATGGTTTGTGAGAGAAACAGGTATAAATTTTTGTTGCTGTGAAATTACCTCCTTCACACACACACGTATATGATGTTTTGGGTATTGAAAGTGGTGTTTTCATTATTTGCTATGAATTTTGATCAGGGTCTGTTGACAGCCGAAGAGGAACGATTGTATTCCTTCATGGGGCTCCAACACAGTCCTATAGCTACAGAAATGTTATGGCTCAGGTCTGACTGGTTGAATGACTATGCCACTTATCTCCACTAAGTTATGATTTCCTTGGTTTAATAGCTTATGCCTTACGGAAATTTTTTCTTGAGTAGATGTCAGATCTTGGGTTCCACTGCTTTGCACCTGATTGGATAGGATTTGGTTTCAGTGACAAGCCACAGCCGGGTTATGGATTTGATTACACAGGTTATATTAACGTTAGTAGAAGCATTGTTAGATCTTGTCGTGTTTCTGGCCTTGTGAGGATTGATTGTGCTAAAGGGTTAATCCTCTTTACTTCCACAGAGAAGGAGTTCCATGACGAACTTGACAAATTACTTGACGTGCTCGGTGTCAAATCTCCTTTTTATCTAGTTGTTCAGGTTTGAATGCACTCTTAATAGATCAAGCTATAGCATCTGTTTTTGTTTTAAGCTGTATGTGAATCATCTGCGAATTTTGTTCCAGATTTAATTTTTTAAATTACAATGAGATCCAATACTAATTGCAATCAAGTGAGTTGGTTGAATTTAAGTTTGTTAAAGGTTAACAGCGACCTCGGTGTATAAACACTCAACCATAAACTACATGTATCTAATTTGTTATAATGCTTCCTTTGAAGGGGTTTCTTGTAGGTTCATTTGGCTTGACATGGGCCTTGAAAAACTCAAGCAGGATATCAAAGCTGGCAATTTTGAATAGTCCATTGACTGCTTCATCTCCTGTTCCTGGATTGTTCCAGCAACTAAGGTTACATACTAGAATAAAATACAAAGAAAGTTCTTTTTTCTTGGTCATTTTTAGTCATACAAATGAAGACTTCACTGGTGCATCATTCTTTCCTCACTTATAGCCTACCAAAGATATCGCATCTTCTCCACTTTTTATTTTTTTAATAATAAATATAATATCTTCTCAGATATTTCTTATTCCTGTTTTCTTTCTTGTTTCCAGAATCCCTTTCTATGGTGAATTTACGTGCCAGAATGCTATTATGGCTGAGCGCTTTATTGAAGCAGGTAGCCCGTATGTATCCAAAGTTTTATCTGATTCTTCTCTTCTCATTTTCATTCGTTTCATTCATTTAAGTCCTAAAGTAGAGGCTTGTAGACTGTTTACTAAAGTAGGAAGAGTATACGCCTTCGTAGTTGTTAAATTTTAACAATGTTCTTGTCTTTCAACAGATATGTCTTAAAGCTGGAAAAGGCTGATGTTTATCGGTTACCATACTTGTCAAGTGGTGGACCTGGATTTGGTTTGTGATCCATTCCTACTTTGTGGAATTTTAAGATATACCTGCATGTACTTTAAGAATATTTAGTTGCTACTGCTTAGTTTTTGCTATTTAGCATCTGTCAAGAAACAATTGAAACCGCTCACTTCAAGCGAAAAAAAAAAAAAAAAAGAAAGACAGAAAAAAAAAAAGGTGAAACTGCTCGCATTATCCTTTATCTAAATATCAGAGGCTGATAGATGAAGTGTTTTTTCACTTACTTTGGTTAGTCACTTCTAACGAAAAGGATAGCTTTGTGGAGGGTTTCCTGAAAGACAAGCCTGTATTATGACTCCTAAGAAGAAGAGTAGATAACTAAAGTGCAACCATTTTATGTGACAAGGAAGTATCATGCTTATGATGATTTTCTGCTGATGTTTCAGCTTTGCTTGAAGCTGCAAGAAAAGCTAATTTCAAAAATATCTCAAGCCAAATTGCAGATGGCTTTTCATCAGGAAGGTATAAGCTTCCTTCGTCACCTTTGAAACATGTTGGTTCTGGTTTACATGTTACTATTGAAGCAGGTCCCTCATAAAACTAATATATATATATATATATATATATATTTGCTTCGTTCATTGTGTTTGTATAATGTTATTGTTTAATTTTTTGTTCAACTCATTCTTCATAAATTTAAGTTTCCACATACTTTGTGAGTTGGGAATTTAGATGGGATGCACCAATACTAGTTGCATGGGGAATATCAGACAAGTATCTGCCTCAATCTATTGCAGAAGAGTTTCGAGAGGCAAACCCGTCTTCTGTCAAGCTTAAGTTGATAGAAGGTGCAGGACACATGCCTCAGGAGGACTGGTAAATAAGTCTCATTTGGCATTTACACAACACAAGTTTTCATGGTATCCTTTTCCTCGATTAATTTTGGGCATTTCGTAACAGGCCTGAGAAAGTTGTTGATGCTCTAAAAGTATTTTTCTGAATTCAACACATGAAGCAATCTCAAAGTCGGTGTTGTATTGATTCGCTATCAATATTGAAAGGTAAGAGTACGTTCTATTCTAAAATATTCCCAAATAAATCCGTGTTCACTAGAGAGTTTTATACCAAGTTTAGTCAATTCTTCGCCACTTACAGCCTCTCTTCTCTTTCTTTTTTCTTTTTTTTTTTTTTTTTTTTTGCGTGAAAATTTCCAGACAACTTATTGTCATTGACAGCTCTTAGTTGTCTATCATAAGTTGACTATGGTTGGATATAGTAATCGGGTTTGCTCCTCTCAGAAGGACATGGGTCATCACCTGGATCACTCAGCTAACTCAGGATAATGTAAGGCTTTCTGTCTTCTTTTGTAATTAGCAGGCCTTGTGTGTACATATAATAGTCTCTAGTTTGGCAAATTTGATAATTTGCCCTTCTATGTCCATTCAGAAAATGTGGCGAAATATAAAGACTTTACAACATTTGTCTTCGTGTTAGAGCACAAAGTGTGTTAACATTATTTATTTTACATTATAGACTCAACCTGTCGCATTGCAAGTAACACCACTACTTACGTGCAACCAAAAAGAGGATTTGAATCCCCTAATTTTCGATTTCAGTCGAGTACACAATGCACTAGTTACTAGTACAACCAGATGGCAAATATATTGGCCCAGTTACATGACAAAGAGCTGCCAATAATAAATACAACGAAGGAATACACCATACAACCATTCTCCCTTCTTCCAAAAACATGACTGGGCTTACAACTGTTTAAGTGGCTACCTAATTTGATTTCTTTTTCGGATTCTTGCTATTTTGATTGGATTGCACCTTCTTCTTCGTCGTCTTCCCTGCCTTGGATTGTTTGTCATACGTTAATTTCTTAGATCTCTTGTTTTGAATTTTGTCATCATCATCATCATCATCATTAGCATCATCATTTTCCTCATCATCACTTTCTTCGGATTTTCTTTTCGCTGGAAGCTTCTTCTTAACTTGACCCCGAGGCTTCCTCCCTTTCTTTCCTTTGATAGTTTCAGCAATGTTATCTTCATCAGTCTCCGGTTCATCAACATCTTCGTCAGAGCCATCCTGGTTTCCTTTTCCCCGGTTACTTTGTTTTCTCTGTTTACTCAGTTCCTTAGCTCCTTGGTTTCCACTTAGCTTTTGTAACTCAGGTACAAGGGCTGTTGTCTAAACAGATACATAAGTTAATAAAAGAAATACTTTTAAAAGAGCCATAAAAACCAAGCGTGAGATTCTAGTTAAGAATGACTTACCCTGCCACCGGCAGTGATAAACTCAATTTTCTTCCCTGCATTGCAAATAAAAATCAAGTTATTCAAATAGGCCAACTGAAGACAATTGACGAACATAAAGGCTAAAATGTACTTTCAACGAAATAAAATTAATCCTTGTTACAAAAAGAGCTTCTAAATACGTGTGTGATGCATAAATATACAGAGTAGCAAACACATGGGGAGACCAATCAATTAAAATAATGAATTAAATGCGTGCTATGAGAGATAATAACATAAAGATCAAGAGCCAAACCATCAACAAAAGCCTTGCCAGGCTTCTTTTCACGTGAGTGAAAAATCCAATTATTTGGAAATTGACTACTATCAGCTCCAACTTCGACAGCTTTTTCAATGACCTGTAAAATGAATTATTGGTCAAAATGACCTCAAGCATCAACAGTCTCTTACCATTAACTTTTCCAGGTTTTTTGCCCCACCGAAAATGAAACAACCATTCAATTGGAAAGTGGCTGGATTGAGCATCAACTTGAACCGCATAATGAACAACCTACAGTTATCATCCTCTATATTCACAATGGAGAGTGCATTTTTCAACTCGAAGCGCAAAAGAAAAGAAAATTCATAGTATAAGAACATTTCACGTATATGTTTAATTTCCACCTCCTTGATGCATTTGTTCAATGTCGCACAACATTCTTTGGACAGGCTAGCAGCAACTTGAAGCGGATGAATTCTTGCCTGCATGTATATACCCAGAGAACCCTTTAGAATCAAAAGAAGGGCTACGGGCTCTAAAAGGGGTGTCATAAGTGAGCTGAAGTTGACAGCCAAACTAAGAAGCTCAAAGGATATAAAAGTATACACAGTATCTAAGAATTTTGGAGGATTAGGACCATACTTACTTGGTATAGCACTTCATCTGCAACCCAATTCCCAATACCTGAAATGTAACTCTGGAAATTGAACAAAGTTAAAAATTAAAAACTGAAACGATATAACAAGCTTAAACAATACTTGGACATTGAGCTAGATGGAGATAAACGTTTTATTTAATAAAAAGAGAACCAACAGTAAAAATGTTTCTCTCGGACACTTCATAAATCATAGTACGATCTTCTTGTTACCTCGAAGTAAAGTAACACAAAGTGTAAATTATTAAACCAATCATCTTGTACTGTGGTTGCTATTGTCAAGTGAAAAGCAGAACATTTTCTGTAATGTCCTATACTACTAGTAATCTAAACGTTCATCAAAACTACAGAAATCCGAACTTGATCATTGAAAAATGTCTTGGGGCAAAAAAATCATGACAGAGTTGAAACAAAAATAAAGATAGCACAATGCACGTAGAAGGTTTGAAATTGGGGAGGGGGCGGGGGTGTTGGGTTGGGTGGGTGTGTGTTGTTGAAGCACTCAATTATATGAGAAATGAAAGAAGAGCTATAATAACCTGATCAAGCAACAGAGCCTTAATTGCAATTTTCTTCTTACTCAAAGATGCAACAAAATCATCTAGTGTCATAGGCTCCAGGAGAGCATCAGGGCCAAGTTCAGATATCGGAGGCACAGATGCAGGCTGTAGCAACAAGAAAAACAAAAAATAAACACACTTCCTTCTCAATTTAGAGAAAAATGCTTCAAAGATAAAGCAAAATATTATCATACATCTTTCAGCAACCGGACTTTAGCAAACCGCCTCTTATCAGTGAAAGAAAACTCCATGCCATCATCTAGCTGCAAATAAAATGATTGATGTCCATAATGATAAGTCAAATTTAAGACTTAGTATAGGAGCTACTAAACCTTTCAGAAGTAGTTGTAATCTTAGATAGAGCATTCTTTAAGAAATCCAGAAACCAAAAACCTTATCAATTACGTATAATACCAGAAGAAAATGTAAAAAGCATAGATGAGTAACAAAAACCAAAAAAAAATCACAAGAAACAATTTTAGTCCTATACAAAGTCAACAACAAGTATAACACAAGAAATCACTATTGACAGAACGAAACAAATCCTTACTTCTACAAAAACCTTGGAATATTTGGAAGGCCACTCATCATCCTCCTTTACAGCAGACCTGTAACCAATGTAACCGTCACGATAATCGTGTCAATCGAAGAAAATGATCAACAAAACCAATATAGTAATACCAAAAAGAAGTATCAAATACCGTAAACTAGTTCATCCGCCTCTGATGCGTGCATGGAATATGCATTATACCAAAGTATATACCATCAAAACAAATAATTTCACTTAAAATTTCTCAGTACTAATTATTTCATGAATACAAGTAGAACCCAGAAGTCAAAACCCAACACCCACCAAGCTTACCTCTTATATTTCGTGACTGCGACCCCCTTCATGTATATAGCACCCGCCATCCCTTTTTAAAAAATAAAAATAAAATAAATAAATAAAGAACTTGAAGAACAAATTAAGATGCCATTAGAATAATAACTCTGCTCTGCGTGGTGCTACTAGGGTTTTCGTTTTCTGAAGGTACCGAATTGGAAGGAAGGGAAAGGAGGCGAGTCAAGCTGAAGCCAGAGGTTCTTGCCCTTGCGGTGAGCGGCGACTATGGTCTTGCCCAGGAGCGCAGCCTCGAAGTCCGAGGCGGAGACGCCATCGATGACCTTGGAGTCGTTGGCTACGACCGAGCGCTTGATCTTCTTCCCAAGGCAGTTTTCCTCTATGGCCCTCCGAGCCGCCTCCACCTCCGGTAGCTCCGGCATTTTTGGGCTTTTTGGGGTTCTGGTTCCGACTTCTTTCCGTAGAACCGAGCTCTGGACTTAGAGACCACGCGACTCTCCCACTTGGCGCGCTTTTCTTGCGTCTGACTTGCCCTGCTGGGGTTTGGATTTTTGGGTAGTGGAGTCGTCAAAGCTGGGTCAGGATGGAGGTGATGTTGGGCTGAAGCCCATTAGACCTTGGGCTTCTTACGAAATTCCGGGGAGAAAAGGACATGCATAGGACTAAATTGGGTCAAAATGTTGTTTTTAAGACTACCTTTTTCAATAAGTTTTTTTAGGACTAAAAAATAGGACTCACATGGTGTGAAATAAAATAATGTCCCTTCTTTAACCCCAGTTAGCCATTTTCTGACATGACATGACATCACCAAAGTTGACATGCATCACATACTTTCCCATAAAACCCTTAAGTCTCTATTTTTTTTTCTCTCTCTCTCCATTTCACCATTTTCTCTTCTTTCTCTCTGAAATCGGAAGAAAAAACCTCATAAAATTAAATTCAAAAATCACCCAAAAATTACTTCAATTTAAATTTGAAAATCTCATACCCATTTTTGTTAAGAAGCTTTTCTCTTTTCTTTAACAAATCCAAAAATTCTAATAATGGCGAACACATGTCGAAACCGAAGCTAAAAAGCTCTCTTCAAAAACTGTAGGCATATCGTCAGCTGGAAAGAAGACAAAGTCCCTATCTAAGTCTCCGGCAAAGACTCTAGTGCCGAAACCCACTATCCTCGAGCAAAATTTGGCTGATTTCAAAGGTAAAAGTGCAGTATAAGCTATGTACGAGGAAACAAATATTCGATTTTTATATTTATGCGAAAATCCTTGTTTTTTGATATTGCATATTAGGAAAATAAAAACCTTCTTGATATTATCGAATGGACTGAATGTTTCAGAGATTGAATATTCTGATGGGATCAAGAATATTCTGATCTGAGGTCAAAAAGTTCTTGATTCGGGTCAAGTTTCTCTTGATCTAGGTCCAGAAGTTATGGGCCTGAGCCAAGTACTTTTTGGCTCTGGTCAATAGCTTATTTACTTGAGTTAAGATCTCTTAGCTCTGACTTGAGCTACATGTTTCTTGACCTTTCCTGATTCTAGTCACCCTTTTACTCCCCTTGTTATTATTTAGAAAAAAATATCTTTTGTATCACCTTTTCATTTTTGTCACGTTTATTAATGAGGAGGTTACTTTTGAGTTCAAACATTTATGAGTTTTCAAGCTTTTTTGTTGGTTTAATGTTATTTTTATATTCTATTGTAGAAGAAGAAAATAAGACTTAGTGCATCTTTTGGGACTAAAATGGAGAGTTTTGAAGTAATGCGTGCTCTTCAACTGATTGCGCAGTCACGCGACTGAGCATTGAACTAAAGCCGCACAACAGAGTGAGTTGCGCGACTGCACGGGAAGCTCTCATGGCTGTGTCTGAGAGCCAACGTACCCCAGCCAAAGCAAAGCCTTATGTTAAGAGCTCCATGACTTCCCCATCAAGAAGCCCTTGACTATTAGGTTAAAAGGTACTTGACCTCCTGTTTATTTGAATTTCTCTGGTTGATGTTAAGAACTCTTGATATCCTAGGTCAAGTGCTCTTTAACCTTTGGTCAAGGTCCACTTGACTCTTACTTGATGTTATTATTTTATTTAACTTGATATTTTGCTATTATTCAGCAGGGACTGTGATATATTTGTCATCAAGTATGTTGAGTTCCTAATGTCCGATAAGCCAGTTATGTTATAAGCTTGCATGTGAGTTATATTATCATGGATTACAGAAATATGAGGACTATATCGAAACTGACCAATAGGAGTGACTCAATTTAGGGATGCAAAGACAATGCTTTATTTTGATTATGGTTCAGACAATTACTTTTTTCTTTTTCTCTTTTTTTTTTTTTTGGCTTGTGGTTTCTGTGGTTATTGAATAATATTTAGTTTTTACTTATATTTTTTTAGTATATTCGATGACTATCATTTTGCCAAAAGTCATCTATTCAGTAGATATTTCGGTAAAACTCAATGTATTTGATAAAGATATTATTTATTGCTCTAGGCTAAGAAAAATGTGACTCTATGTCAGTGTTATCTTGACTCTAGGTCAAAAAAAAATTGACTCTGTGTCAGGTCTATCTAGACTCTAGATCAAGTATATCTTGACTTCAAGGCAAGTATTACTTAACCCACGATCAAGAACTTCTTAAATTAATAAGTATATAAAATTGTATTCAATTTTCAGATTAAGAAGATTGTGACTCCATTTAAGAAATTCTCGACATGGGAGTCAATACGTTCTTGATCTAATTAATGAATTAGAAAACAAAATATAATAAATTTTTTATCCCAGATAAGAAAATCTTGACATAGGTTCAATAAGTTTTAATTTATAAATTTAAAAATACATCACATACAATATCATGACCAAGTTTCATATAATATTTTATTGCCCCGACTGAAAATATTGTTAACTCCAAGTCAAGTATTTTTTTCCTTAAGTCAATATTTTTTTTATCTCAAGTCAAGAACATCTTGACCCCAAGTCAATAACTTCTTGACCAAAAATTAATAATTTCTTGATTTCAAGTTAGGAACTTTTTAACTCGAATTTATAAAAAGTTTGACTCCAAGTTGATAATTTCTTGACCCTAAAACAAGAACTAAGTCAAGAAATTCATCACTTGTGGTCTAGAAGTTTTTAGCCCCAAGTCAATGACTTCTTGACTCTGTGTCGGGAACTTTATGACCCTAAGTCAATAACTTCCTGACCCAAAGTCAAGAACATCCTGATCATAGGTGAAAAATAGTTTAAATTTTTATATTAATATTGATCTGGTTATTGGGATTTATTTTAGACTGTAATTTTTGAAATTATCGCAACTAAGTCTGAATTAATTAAACTCCGCACAAAAAGGTCTTATTGGTAAGAAGAGCAATTTCTATATCTACAAAATATCTCAAAAACTGTATCCTAAGATAGAATAATGTCTTTCATGATACATAAGTTGATACATTTAATGAATGAAGGAGAAATGACTTCAAAATGATAAAGTCAAATTTTTTTGAACATAGGTCAAGATTAAATTGAGCTCAAATGTCAGTTTTATATTGACTAAAGGTCAAGAGGATTTTAATTTAAGGTTAATTTAGTTTTGATTATACGTCAACCAACAAGATCTACAAAATATTAAGAAGATTATGAATAAACCAAAATATGAAATTTTTAGCATATTATTGCCCAGATCAGTATTATGGTCCTCCTTTATTAAACTAAAACAAAACTTATTTACTTACCGTCAAAATTTGAAAAACTCCCAACTTATTAATGCCAATTTTTTTTCCAACCGAATTTTTTTTAATTAAATAATAAAAGAGCTATTAATAAAGAGAGAAAGAAAGAGGTCTATTAATGCCAAATTTTTTTCCAACCAAGTTTTTTTTAATTAAATAGTAAAAGAGCTATTAATAAAGAGAGAAAGAGAGAGTTGGAGAGGGGGAGAGAGAGAGAGAGAGAGAGGACAAGAATAAAGAAGCTTTCATATTCCTCATAAGATTGAGAGATTAATCGTATTCCTCACCTTCTTCATGAGAAACCAAGCTCTGGTTTTGGAGAGAAAACCAAGAAGAAGAAGTGAGAGAAAGATAAACCAAGCTCTGTTTTTTGAGATAAAACCAAGAAGAAGAAGTGAGAGAAAGATAGAGAGACAAAACGAAAATATAAGAAAAAAGGGAGAGAATGAGGCAAAATGAAATGATAACCATTTAATACTCTCACCTACCACCTCCTCACTTTTGACCAAGGGCAATTTTGGAAGCCGAATTTTTCTCTTTCAATTTACTCCTAACTTTTGGTCCTAAATATGCAATTATATCAACATAGTCCTAAAAATGAAAAACGGGGTCCAAATAGTCTTATCCATATTCTTTTCTCAATTCCAGACTCAAAGTACCAAAAATTGAAGGGAAAAGTTCATAAATACCAGTTTTTAAAACTATATTTTCATAAATACCTATTTTTTATTTTTATTTCATAAATACCCTTTTTATATCTTTTTTGGAGAAATGTAGACCATCACTATTTTACACATGAAATATATACCACGGTATATATTTCATACATTAAATGTATACTGTGGTCTACATTTCATGAATAAAAATTACACTAAAAATTGACACATATTTCAAAATGTATACCATTTATATTTTACACATGAAATGTGTACCTCATGGATAAAATTTACATTATAAATATGGACTATTCATATTTTGCATATGAAATGTGGACCATAAAAACGGGTATTTTTGAATGAAAAATTAAAAATGGGTATTTATAAAAAAAAAATTTAAAAAGGGTACTAGGCATAAATTTCTCAAAGTTGAAAAATCCCGAATGAGCTAAATTTGTTGAAAAATCCCAGACTGATTTAGGAAAATATCACTTTTTAAAGGTTTTTAGAAAATATTTTTTTAATAAATATTTAGAAAAATACCGATTTTCTTCAAAATAGATATTTTCCAATGGTACTTAAGATAACCAGTTGGGTTATTTGAGGTAACCAATCTAATTATTTGAAGTAACCTGTAAGGTAACTTGATTGATTATTTCAAGTATCTCATCAATTAATAAAAAATGATATTTATTAAATACTTTTAAAAGTGGTATTTTTCTAATTTAATTCCAGATTTTTCAAATAATTTCAAAATCTGGGATTTTTCATTTTTTTTTTTTGAAAAACTACTATAAAAAATCAAATTTTCTCTTAGACCTTAGTAGACAAAAGCCCAAAAGTAAATCCCAATTTAGAGGACATTATCCTTCTAGAGTATTAATAAGTAATGTCCTTTTTTTCTAGATCAATTTAAAAAATAGCTATTTTTTACACTTATTTAATAAACAACTGTTTATAATTTTATTTTAATAAATAGCCGTTTTTTGTGGATCTATTTTTTAAAAAATAAGTCAATTTTTAAACAATAAATCAATGCTATACAAAATAAATCAATATATTTTAAGATATTAAATATGAAAAGGGCCGTTTTTCAAATAAGTTTCAAAATTCTGTTGTCGTTCAACAGTGTTTAAAAAAACAGACATTTTTTAAACGGTGATCCAAAATTCGGCCATTTGGCCCAAAAGCCCTTTCTTCTATTAGGCTGCCTAATTAAAGGAAGGCTTTTAGGGAAATGGCCGAACTTTCGGCCTCTTAAAATGAATTTTTGTTTTCGATTTTCTTTAGCAAAAATCATCGATTGAATCAGTTGATAGACTTGATATACCTAATGCAAAAAATGATTTACTTAGTATAAAAACTGATATGTGTACTACTGTATATAAATCAAATCCAGTAGATTGTTGGAAACCATCATATGGCGCAGCGGAAGGTGGTGGGTGTAGTATTCAAAATTTTACACCCATATCAGAGTTTAGAAATCTTTATGGTATTGTTGTTTTAATACGTTAAATAGAAAAACTATTAACAAAGAATAGTAAGAGCAAACCTTTCTCTTAGAATCTTCTTTTGTTGACGATGAGGTTGCGTCTCTTTCTACAGCTATGAAACCACGATCTTCCTCACCTAGCCTCAACACCAATGAACTGGAGAGTGAGCTCCAAATAGTCACAATCCTATTGTTTCTATCACACAGTTTTCTTGAGAAAATCTTGCTATAGTTCTCAACACATGAGATAGCAAGAGGATGGAGACTAGAGGTAAGGGAAAAACTTTACACGTTAAAAATAATCTCTCTACCTTGCCTGAGGAAATTTTTTTTTTACGTTAAAAGGGCCATGCAAATTAAGTCTCAGGCAATGTTTTAAACGTGTAAATGCACTTAAAAAATTTCCTTCTTTTTCTCTTCCATTTACACGCATAGAATCCCATTTTAATTTGATAAAATTTGGCCAATTAATTCAATATTAATTGCCATATATTTTCAAATAGAAAAAACAATTTTTTCCTTAAAAAAAAGAATTCAATTCACGGCAAAGGGGTTGGTAGAATTTTCTCCTGTTGAAAAATTTTTAACGTGTAAAAAAAATTTCCATTTAGGTTTTAAACTATTTAAAACCATGTGAATCACAACATATAACAATTAAATAGGAAATAAAATTCCCTCCCCATGAAAAGGGTTTACACGCATAATACCCTATATATTGTGTAAAATTTA